>CM042155.1:13709278-13736778 GCA_023376005.1 Doryteuthis pealeii
ATGTGATAGTAAAAAACATCATAAAATAATTGATTTTACTTTGTTCATATTTTACATCAACGTTTATTTGACATTTTATTTCTGGATTTAATGAAAAGATAATCGCATGAAGTTGATCGTAAAAACTGCAGTCCAAGATTTTTCAATGGCCAACAAATCTAATCCTATTATCTTAAGATTGCCTCATGCTGTTCATTACAAATGAATATATACATTAGTATTATTCGGATTATTCGGACTATTGTCCTCATCTTTATTGTTATCTGTACAACGTTTCTGTCGATGTGCCTTCGCCCTTCTTTAGGTATTTCATCTCGGATTCGGTAGCCATCTCGAACTCAGGAATCTTCTCATCGAACTCGGGAATCTTTTCGACTGTAGCGAGGTTAGCAAAAAGAAGGTTCCCGATTTCGAAAAAGCTCCAGAGACCGAGAAGAATTACCTGAAGAAGGCCGGAGCTCAGATTTTTGAGATTGTCTAACTTTAACATAGTCAACAGCTGTCCAAATTGCAGAAAAATTGAAGGGGGACATGGAATCCCCCCCCCACACATAATATATATATATATATATAATATAATATATATATATATATATATATATATATACAGCAACTCAAAAATGTTTAAAGAATATTCTCTTGCTACCTGAAACATACATCGTTTCTCAATGGTAACCATACTCACACACACACATACAAACACACACACACACACACACACAACCTTAAGGTTTGTTTCGCTGTCGTTTATCGCAAAAGATTTATACACCACACGCAACCACACAATGCTTTTTTTCGATGCACACACTTACACAGTCCAATACTCACACCGTAAAGAGAATATTTGACATCATATTTCAAACCGTCTCCTTTTTTTCAAACCTCAAATTTTAAACAGACTGAATAACAAGGACTACCACTCGCTTTTCTCGTTATTCTGTGATAAAAATGTCTTATTACCTTCCATATACCAAGAAATTACCTGAAGATGATCTAATTAATAGATCGAAACACTGCAGCGTTGGCCTATAAACTCACCACTTAACTCATTTAAACCGCGGTTTTCATTCTTTCTTAATATATATATATATATATATAATATATATATATATATATATATATATATATATAGAGAAGTAAACAAAAAATATGTTTATTTGATATGGCTTTATAGCCGACAATTTTTGGAGATATGTGCTTAATTGAAGTCATGCCTAATTTTGAAAATTAATTAGTTAATAATAAATGAATTTATGCGGGTATATATGTTCAAATGTAAGCCTAAACAAATCGAGAAAATGTCAACAAAATGTACATTCAGGGATTTACATTTTCTCGATTTGTTTAGCCTTACATTTGAACATATATGCCCGCCTAAATTCATTTATCATTAACTAATTAATTTTCAAAATTAGGTATGACTTCAATTAAGCACATATCCTCCAAATATATATATATATATATATATATATATATATATTATATATATGTGTGTGTGTGTGTGTGTGTGTGTGTGTGTGTGTGTGTGTGTGTTAAACAGAAGTAATTTCGCCTTAAGCTTGGGACACATTCAATGTAATATATAATGCTGAATTTCAAAACCTGAATATTGCCATACTCTTTACACGAATATTTTCCCCTTTATATCTGGCTATGATTAAATGGATGAATGTCTATCGTCACATTAAACCCAAGCTTATCTACTCACGTATGATTTTAGAGTTAAATATAATTTCACACAAAGGGCAATCACTGATGTTTATTTGCAGGGAATTTCCGAACGGCCAGTCATATTTGCTCAAGTGTCCCGACGTTACACCTTTATTTTACCATTATAGACGCCTGAAACACATTTTTAACTGGAATTGTGCACATCATATTATTATAAGTGTCAGTCTGTCGGACGGCTGGTACAGCCATTGTTCATAAATAGACCAGACGTAAGGCAAGTCAATATATAAACTTTCCAGACCACAGTTAACCGAAAAGCGGTTATCTATACTGACACACATTGCCGGGGAAAAGCATTTATCAAAGTGTCACCAATGGGCTTAACAGACCATTTTGAATTTTGTTTGGAAATAGTGATGGCGGCCGGGGAATTTTAATGGCTTCAGACTTTTACCACTCGAATAAACGGGTCGATTTACACAAATCAAAAGTCCAAGTATTTACTCCAATATTTGATTAAACGAAACCACACCTGACTTGTATTTACTGGAATGATTATTTTCTTTGAATAAATGTATATTTATATAAATCATCTGTCAGCCTCTCTATTTCTTTGCCTTTCTCTATCTTTATATACGGTTTTATCACCTCATTTTCTATATCTATATATCCCGCTCTTTCTCTCTCATTCACTCTTTCTGTCTCTCTATCTCTCTCTCTCTTTGTCCATATATGTATACATCTTTCTCTAATATATATATATATATATATGTTTCCAATCATATCTTCCCACCCTTCTCTCTTAATATATGTATAAACATACACATACACACACACATATAGTTGTACCGCGGTTTTAGGATTCACACACGCACGCGCGTGCACACACACACACACACGTAGATATATATATATATATATATATATATATATATATATATGTGTGTGTGTGTGTGTGTGTGTGCGTCAGTACAGTATAACGAAACATGCTTAAAGAAAAAATGCTGCCAAAATACACTTATATATATATATATATATATATATATATATATATATATATATATATATATAGAGGTTCTTCACAACGAATGAACATGCTACTATCAAACACACTTGCCTACCCGGATTTTAACAGCATGTTAAACCCACTATAACACTTGAACATTTATAACTCTTCTATAATGCTCCCTTTCTAATAATGTATCAACAATTTCTTCAAATAATAAATTTTCTCCTGAAGATGACCGAAGGTCGAAACTAGTTGAGATTAAACAACAAACAAGAATATTCCTGATTGTCTGAATAATAATTTTGTTCACTATATATATATATACATATATATATATATATATATATATATGGGAGAAATATGAGGAGGTTAATCCCATATATATATATATATATATATATATATATATAATATATTTACATATATATATATATATATATATATATATATATATATGTATGTATGTATGTATTATGTGCGCGTATATGTGCTTACACATGATAATATATTAATAGCAAATGTGTATGTGTGTACAGATATATGTGTGCGTGCCTGCGTCTGTATGCATATGTTTGTTATCATGCATCTACAATTTGATACTGAACATTTTCTGTTCCTCATCCTCCTTCGAATCCCGTCAGAAACGTTAGGACAATAATAAACAAGATGATTTACTAATTGATTTTAATGGCTTATCAACCCGTCTATGTTTGTTTTATGCCAACATGTTAGGAAAACGCGTCGATTGTACATCCATATTGACATTTTTCTGTATTTGTTTCTTGAGGTTTTTTTTTTCTGTACACTGTCCTGCTGAATACGACTAACCTTTTAATTTGATCTTTAGATATATTCTAAATTATTAGATATATTTGTTCTTTAGATCTGTGGTTCTCAACCCGGGGTCATACAACATGTATTAGGTTCAGGTGAGCCGGAAATATTTAATTATAAAAACACAATAGGTTTATTAAACATGGAAAGGCGATTGTGTCCACCAAAGTAAAATAAGTATCGAAGGATTCATAAGTGAAAAAAAAAGGTTGACAACCACTGGTCTATGTGGTACATGTATGGGGAAAATAAATCTGTTTAAAGATTTGAGAACAACTTTTCTATGTGGTACATCTATGGGAAAATAGGTATTAGTATTATCTGCATTTTTTTAACAGATCAATGTTTCCCATAGATGTACCATATATACCAGTGGTTCTCAATGTTTTAAGCATACATATGTTCTATTTCTCTGAATGTTTGAGATGAGGCTTGATTATTAGTATTATCTGTTTTATTCGGTCTATTGTCCTCATCTTCATTGTTATTTGTACAA
Source organism: Doryteuthis pealeii (assembly GCA_023376005.1). Lineage (NCBI taxonomy): Eukaryota > Metazoa > Mollusca > Cephalopoda > Myopsida > Loliginidae > Doryteuthis > Doryteuthis pealeii. The sequence continues at coordinate 13,713,289 of CM042155.1, forward strand.
CGTTTCGGCCGATATGCCCTCCGGCCTTTTTCGGGTATTTCTTGTCGGACTCGGGAACCTTCTCAGACTCGGAAACCTTCTTTTAAGTCTCGGCAACTTTCTAGTCGTAATCGGGAACCTACTTGTCGTAATCGGGAGCCATCACGGAACTTTGAAACTAACCCTTTATTCTGTCCACGGGGGTATGCTGTTCTTATTCCGCTAACCAAAGCTGGGGTAGCGGCGTTAATCTGTGTTAATTATTATTCTATGTTACTTCTGCCCTTGGTCAGGATTGAACCTGCAATCTAGAGATAACTGTCACTTAGAACTGTATTAACCTACCTTATTCACTAGGCCATGTGTTCACTTGAAGTGGGCCGGAGGGCATATCGGCCGAAACGTTGAATAATAACAATGAAGATGAGGACAATAGTCTGAATAAAACAGATAATACTAATCATCAAGCCTCATGTACCGTTGTAATATTCACGGCACTAAAACGATATAAGTAACGTTGTCCTTTTTTTCGAGCGCTACTACGATAACGGTAAGGTGGCGGCGGCGTATATATTATAAAGCGGGTCTCGTTCATGTCCCTCCAAATTCACAGTGCTAAAATGGTGTTGATAGAAATTACAACCCGAGAAATATGTAGTCACAACTGCTCCTTTATTATCGTGCTCGTCCAGTGGGGTCGTACCAGAGAGGAGGAAAGGCAGAGAGAAAGAGAGAGATAACACTACTTGATTATTGTGACCCCACACTACCCACTAGAGGCCCGATCCGTACCATACGACGGCTGAAGGCAAAAAGAGGCCGATCCCTTTCTTCATTGTTCCACGATACCACGTGACATCCGGTCAACACCCGAAGCTTCCGGTTCCGGTCAACACCCGACTTCCGCTTGACACTCAATTCTCCGTTCGGGGTCACGCTACGGTCAAACCATCGTTCATCCTGTTTTGGGTCATCACTATTTTTTAAACCTTTATCATCTCTTATTTATTTATTTCTTCCTCCCTCTTCCATTAGTAGTCCTAGCTCACAAAAGTCAGGATAATATATACCCATCTTGCAACACTCATCTCAAACATTCAGAGAAATAGAAAATAGGTATGCTTAAAATATTGCGAACTACTGATATATATGTTACATCTATGGGAAAAATAGATATGTTAATAAAATCAAGAACCATTGGTCTGTATGGTACAACAATGGGAAACATTTATCTGTTAAAAAATTGAGAACCACTGGTTTATATGGTACATACATATGAAAAATAGATGTTTAAACATTGAAAACGACTGGTCTGTATGGTACATCTATGGGGGGAAAAGACCGGTTACAAATTGAGAACCACTAGTCTTTATGGCACATCAATGGGAAAATAGATATTTTTAAAATCTTGAGAACCACTGGACTATATTGAACATTTATAGGAAAAATAGATATGTCTAAAAAGTATTCGTATCAGGTAATACCTCACACACCAGGTGTAGAACTGTGAAAGGAGCCACCACACGCCCCAGATCTCAAGAACTGGAGCCTCAGCATCAAACTAATATAGTACTCTGCGGGGGACACTGATTAAAGTGGGCCAGTCCGCTGAAGTTGATCATTGGCAATTCAGTCTCGAAAGACTATGATAAAAGTTCTTGTGTGCCCCTGAAGTTGCAGCGCCTCCTGTGACTATGAAGTCCTATGTTTGAGAAAGATTCTCGACCACAGATTTTGCATTTGTAGGTTGTCCCTGCAGATGATGATGTTCCGATGCTTTGTTGCCGTTGCTTTCTTATGGACCTCTTAGCTTCATGATGCCGTATCAGGGTGAATTCTGACATGTACAGTCCTCTACGGAGACTCTGCCTCCACCGAGGGCGGTCTTGAGCCAAATTTTCCCAGCTGGAAGGGACAATACCGAAGCACAGTGGATACAGTCAGTATATTCTAAGTACTGTCGTGTTGGTGCCGATGAAGGTGAGGACATTATTGCATATATGAATAGGAACAAGGCGTGTTCTGATAATTGTTATGACACTTAAAGATGACTGGAGAAATGATCGGACGAATACAGTGCTGATATTAAGGGTCGCATAAAAAGTGCAGTTTTTCTAATAACTTCTTGGGTGATAATGTCTCTTCCCCAAATTATAAACAATAAAAGTCTTTCTTCATGATAAGCCATAAAATGGTCTCTTACTTTTTTTTTCTTGTGGTATAAGACACCTCCTACCAAATCGATTACCACTGTACATTCCACCGACTGCACAGTTGTTGTAGTTGGATACACTTTATGCTTTTATTTGTAGTTTTCACCCTGACCAGCTGTAAGTCTGAGGCGGCGCACTAAAATTTCAGCGAGTCATAGATACGTTTGTCCAATCGAATGCATCATATGACCAATAGGAATGTTAACGTTCTTTTTATATTTCTGGCTATTTGACTATCGCCCGTGTCTTTGGCCTGGTGATAAAACATATTTTATTGCATGTCTCTGCTTCGTGTTGTCTCTACTTGTGAACAAAGGCATTTTTATTTATTTCCTTTCCATCATTCAACCGAAATCTAATGTTAGATGCAATATAAATGAAACATTGATAAAAAGTTGGAACAGTTATGGCTATAGATATGGAAAAAAAATAAAAGAAATTGAAAGGTGAATTCTAAATATTATGCATCACCGTCGTCACAGCAACCATAATTATTGTAAGAAAGTGAATATTGGTTTGGCGTAAACTAGCCAGAAAGAAAGATTCGAAGAAGAAGAAAAATGGTGGAAAGAACGAAGGAAAAACAAAGGGAATATTAACAAGATTATTAAAAATGACAAGATGAAAATGAAATAAGAGCGAATTTTTGACAGGGTAGAAAGGCAGAAAAGGTAAAAGAAAGAAAATAAGAAAGAATAAATGTAAAATACTTTTAAGGAATATGTAATAATTGTGAGAAAGAAATAAAGAAAAATAAATTCAAAAGATGATAACGCTAGTAATGTACATGTGAATAATAATGACAAAGAAAGAAAGAAAGAAAGAAAGAAAGAAAGAAAGAAAATAATAAATTTAAATGATGATTATATGTTCAGTAATGTGAATAGAGAATGAAAATGAAAAAAAAAATGAAGGAAGAAAGGAACAAAAGAAAGAAGGAAGAAAATTAAAAGATGATTATATTTTCAGTAAATGTGTAATGATAGTGGGAAAGAAAAACAAAGAACGAAGGAAAGGAAGGAAAGAAAGAAAGAAAGAAGGAAATAAATAAACAAACAAACAAACAAGAAATAAAAAAAAAGATGATTATATTTTCAGTAATGTGAATAGAGAATGAGAATGAAAAAAAATGAAGGAAGAAAGGAACAAAAGAAAGAAAGAAGAAAATTAAAACATGATTATATCTTTAGTAAATGTGAAATGATAGTGAGAAAGAAAAACAAAGACCGAAGGAAACAAAGAAAAAACGAAGGAAGCAAACAAATAAACAAACAAACAAACAAGAAATTAAAAAGATGATTTAGTAAATGTGTAATGATAGTGAGAAAGAAAAACAAAGAATGAGGGAAAGACATAAAGAAAGAAGGAAATAAACAAACAAAGAACGACGAAATTAAAAAGATGATTATATTTTCAGTAACGTGCAAGAATAGCGGGAAAGAAAGAAATAACGAAGGAAGGAAAGAAAGAATGATTTACAAGAAGATTATACTTTCAATGAATGTTATATTAGAAAGAAAGAAAGAAAGAAAGAAGGAACAAATTTAAAAGATGATTATATTTTTCGTAAATGATAGTGAGAAGAAGAAGAAGAAGAAGAAGAAGAAGAAGAAGAAGAAGAAGAAGAAGAAGAAAGCCAGGTAGAGGAGACATTACTAATTACTAATTAAGAAGCAGAAGGAAAATGATTAGATGAGAACAGGGAGAAAACGTGAAGAAAGAGTAATAGTAGTAGTAGTAGTAGTAGTAGTAGTAGTAGTAGTAGTGTCTATTTTCCCAACCATACGATTTGGCACACGGTCGATTTTTAATTGGATTACAGATCCTTTGAATCCGGAGTTTACCTTTCTCCTAGACTGGAACTCAAAGCAAAATTCTAGGACACAATCAATCCTGCAGTTTACACAAAGCTGGGAAAGAAGAGATGGATTAATGCTTTTTCCAAGGGCATTATCGTTAAATGTTAGACACGGAGCCACGTCCAGTATTCGAACTGAGATTGTCGATTACAGTACTACTATTACTCCTACTAATACTAGTAGTAGTATTTATAGTAAAATTTCAATGACTAGTAAATATAGAAAAAACTGAAGACTAATGTTTAGAAGAAGGAAATAAATAAGTGTAGAAAAGTATTACAATTGGAACGAAATAAGAGAAACAACTAGAAGTAATTAATGTGTCTTCAACTTGATTCTTGTGCAAAGCCATGGAGGCGCGTGGCATAATGGTTAGAGTCGTTAGAAATGAACTTGACGACCCGAGTTCAAATCCTAGACAAGGCTGTTTACATTTTACATAGTTCTAATACACTTAGGATAGGTATGAATCTATATATTCTCCCTCCAGATATGGGTAAAATAGTTGGGAAGATTGGACTCTTTAACATTGGATAAGTAACCAATCTAGGAAAGCGGTAACTCTGAATTTGGAAAAACCTGATGCAAATCATTGATAGGATTTGTGGTATTCCTTGTGCACCAATTCTTTCCTATCGACTGTGCCAAAAAGTGCGGATAGTCCAACACAAGCCTTCACCTCTATAAACAATAAACTGTGTAGGTTGTTCGTTGGATGAACAATCATGTGTCGAAATCGACGAGAGAATCCAAAAAATGGAAGACTGTGTAATGTTATGTTAAACCTGCTTTTCACGTCGTTCTATTTGTCAATCACTTGTGATTCGGCGATATCTAGCTTCTTGGAAATGTCAAGTTTCTTTGTGTTCAATTCATATACGAGATAATAGCCTAATAGGAATATGTCTTCTGTGGTCACGTGTAATATTTGAAACGGTCATACATCGTAAAGGCAATCGAGTTTAATCATTAATTCATACACATCATCAACCATGATATTAGCAAAACGACCATCTAAAGTTTGGATTCCACTATCAAACGATTAGTGCATTGAAGCGTGAATTTCAAGATCCGGTTAAATAACACTGAAAGTATTTGTTCATGCTAGATCACCGAAGTTAAAAAGCAATATGTATGTTCTCATATATAATTGAGTAACGACTCAAACCTTAGCGAGTGCTGTAAGCAACTTAAGTCCTTTTATTATCAAAATGGCTTGATTCGGCATTAAATGACCTAAAACCGGTTGATATGCCGTAAAAGAAAATAGACAACCAACCTAAAAGTTTCTTCTACCTATGTGGTCCAAATAATGCAGACTGGGCTCTTTAACCTTGGATAAATAACTAGTCTAGGAGAAAGAAAAATTCTGAATTAAAAAACAACAGATGTCAGTCGTTGATTGGAATTTGTGGCATTCTTTGTGCACTAATTTTTCCCTATCGACTGTGCCAAAAGGTGCGGGTAGTCCCACACAAGCCTTCACCTCTGTAAACAAAACACTGTCTAGGTTATTTATTCGAAATCGACGAGAGAATCCATTTTCCATATCAACAATTGATCTTACCATTACACCACGTGGGTTGCATTGACGATTCATGACCTTCCCAAGGTCATTAATGTAAAATTAAGAGGAATCTGATTTTTATGCATTTGCCAAACCCTATATTAAATATCAAGTGGTGGCAACATATTTCAAACAGGACCATGCTGAAGAGAACTGGACTCCCTAGCATGCTCGAAATACTTGTCCAATGCAACTTGAGATGGACAAGCCACTTAAACAGTTTTGGGGATGACAGACTGCCAAAGCAATTTTTTTAACTCTCAACTGAGAGAAGAATCACGTGGAATGGGTAGACCAAAGCTCAGGTACAAAAACAACATCAAAAGAAACCAGAAGAACTTTAACATCCCCATTGGCAGTTGACAAAACGCAACCAGAAACTGAATAAATTGGAGGAAAAGGATTTGTGTGGTGTCATCATCGGATGTGATGGACAGAAAATGAGACCCAAACCCTCCACACAAGTAGGATGCGACATAAGGTCAATTTCTTCAGTGGGGTTTAACACGTTTGAATTAAGACTTTTCCTTGCTAAAAATTGAAATACCGGATGAATCGTTGTCTCCTGACAAACATTAGGAAGTTTAAGGAAGAAAAAAAAAACCGAAATTGTTTATTGGCGAATATGACAAAACACGAAGGAAAGCTGGAGAGCTTGATAGTGAAAAGAACACAAAATGAGGAGAATACTAGTTACAATTATTTTTTACTATTCTACTTATTTTAAATCTTATTCTAATGGAGATTCGATGTATGTTTGTAAGAGAAACTATGTCACTGCGTACATCGCGATACCCACATGCATTGCGTGGTCTTTCAATGAGGATTTCATTCATAGTAAATATCATTAATATCTACTTCCGGTTTTTGTCTGTAACAAAAACTACGCCACTGCTTACGTCACATTACTCAAAATCGTCATAACATAGAATAAATACACTCAAAATTGGGACATGCACCATTAGACAGTCCTCATTGTTTTTTAAAACAAGTTTTAATAAATACATGACTTGTATTATATATCTATATATAATTTGTTTTATTGTAATACATATTTAAAGTTTACATTTCAAATTGTTTTCTTTTTTAATCCTTTAATGAATTTGATCATTTTACTTACTTAGGGTACAAACTCGCTGACATTGAATTTTTACACCCACCCCTCAGGCAATATGTTTCAAAAATCTATTTTTACATCGCCCGGGGGGTGTTTTTTATTTGGCTAGTACATAGAATAATAAATCTTATTCATTAACACTGTCTCTGAGTAAAATCTGCCTTAAAATAGCCCATATTATTCGTACATTTAAAATACTGCAATGTGTCTTATAAATCACTACGAAATAAAGGTTTACATAAAATATGGTGTGCTTAATTTGCATACAGGCTTTAACAAAACTGAGTTTAATAAATAGCCTCTTAGTGTTATTGATCTCTAACATTATTGATTTATTCTCCAACGTAATTAAATCAATCTTACGGACGATTTTATATAGAAACCAATTAAGAAAGGAATTTTCCTTCTTAAGGGATGTTTATATATGCATTCTTATTTAATTTTGTTAGTCTTTCTAATTTGATATATCTAATGTGTCCATAAATTCCGTTGCACTATAGAGAATTTATTATTTTAAAAAGGCATATGGAATTTGAGGACACACTATATTTCATTATATGAAGAATTAAATACTTACGTCCGGAGGTCGTATATTCTTGCTCGTTTTATGTAAATGCATTTTTCTGTATTTGAATTTAATGCATCAAACGCACTTTAAAGCACAAAGATGAACAAGTTGTGACACAAGGTAATTTTCTATACTTCTTTAGCTTGCTAACAATTACACCACGTGGGTTGCTCTGAAGAAATCACTATGTTTAAAACCTCGCTCTTAACATCTGATATATATATATATATATATATATATATATATATATATATATATATATATATATATATGAAGTAAATGGAAGTGAATCCGACAGTATGAATATATATTTTGGGAAAAAACAAAAGTTGTTATTAGTTTGCTGACAGATCTGTTTCGACCTTTTAATAAAGCGGTCTTTTTCAAAGCAACTATATTTAGGTAGGAAAGACGGAATAAATAAACCGTTAGTCACGAGGTACAAACAAACGCTCTCGCTCAGGGCCGGAATTTGAAACAATTTTTTTTTTGAAAACGTATTTTGTGTTAAAAATATAATAAATTAGAAATAAAATTTATTTTATTTTTAACACAAAATACGCATTTTCAAAAACAAAACAAAAATTTTTTTTTTGAATTCCGGCCCTGAGCGAGAACGTTTGTTTGTACCTCGTGACTAACGGTTTATTATTGCGTCTTTCCTTCATAAATATAGTTGCTTTGACAAAGACCGCTTTATTAAAAGGTCGAAACAGAGCTGTCAGCAAACTAATAATATTTTTTTTTTTCTCAAAAAATGTATATTCATATATATATATATATATATATATTATATATATATATATATATATATATATATATATATATAATATATATAATCCCTCTCCACGAGTAGTATTTGACGCAAGGTGAATTTCTTAAGTGGGGTTTAACCGGTTTAATTTCTAAGTTTTCCTTCTCCTAGACTGGTTACTTAACAAAGGTTAAAGGGCCGAGTCTTCTCTACTATTCACCCATACCTGGGGGAAGTATGCCTTTCCGAAGTTTATGTGAAGTACAAACAGCCTCGTCCAAGTTTTGAATTTGTCTCACTGTCTCCTTTTCCTACGACGGTAACCGTTACCCAATGCGCCTCTATATTATGTGATATAAGTAATGGGATGGTTGACTGGATAAACCACTTGTCGTACAGTAACTATTAAACTATTGATTTATATCGAATTTGTATTATTGAAATATATTTACCGTTTCAATTACTTTGACCAGACAAATCTTTTGAATCGTTTTGTTCATTTACTAACAGCTTTGATAAAATTCCTACACAAGATACCCGATATAGTAAATACAAAATTAAAATGAACACATTTAAGGAAGCCAGGCTCGATGAACGAAAATGTCCACGTTGACTGGGGGGTGGTGCTACCAGTTTGAAGTTTCACAAAGCAAATATTAATTTTGAATCGAAAGAATCGGACTCACTCCCTGGTAACTCCTAAGAAACATAAATACGACGGCAGGTGGTGGGGAACAGAATTAGAAATCTGTAGGACACTTTAGATGAATTTTATAGCTGCCAAAGTAAATCACTGTGTGATCAGAAATATTTGAAATTTCTAATCGAATAAGAAAAACAAATATTTATGTCTCTCTCATATAGCAATGACGGTCAAAGCCCATCTGTTGGTGATATTTACTTTTATTATTAATAGCAATAACAATAATATATATATCGCAACCAGAAAATGAATAAAATAAAGGAATTATATTATATTAAAGAAAAATCAGAATCTCCTAGGCACCACTCGAATTTGTGAGAATTGTCCTTTGTGAGAAATACTTAAATATAAACGAAAAACTTTTAATGTATTGGGTAAGCTATAACAAAAATAAAATGTTTCAAAAAGTATATACTAAAGAACAAAAACTTACTTAATACACTCCATTTGCGAACAAAAATCGTTATCGAATCGCATCTTTATATATACTTGCAAATATATGCACCCTCCGGGTGCAAGTATTTAAGTTTTAATATAATAAGATAATTTATTAAATTAGAAAGGCTAATGAAACTGAATAAGAATGTAGATAAAAAGATTTGGAACAGAGGGGGTATGATTGAAAAATAGAACAACTTTGAAACTAACTCTTCCATCATTTTCCGTTACTCCCGTCTTTCATTGGTAAATTTTCCTAATTTAACTGTTTAGTTAAAATAGGAAGTAAAGAATAATATTAGTTATTTCTTCTTGTTAAGGGATTTCTTTTAAGATTTATTGAAGAGATTTTTGCTCATATTCAATAAGATAAAACCAAACAATTAGAAATCAATAATACTAAGCATGTATTTATCAACATCAAATTTTTAAGATCAATATGCAAATTGGCCTTCCCATTCATACTGTAAACCGCTATTCTGTTGTATATATAAATGCAATTGCATGTTATTAGTATGTAGATATAGTCAACAGTTTAAGTAATGTAAAACAATTTTATTAATAATTGAGGTATAAATAATAAATAAAATCATAGTAAATGTAATGTAAATAACAAAGGAATTGTGACTTGTATAGTAATATAGTTTCGGTTACAGACAGACAAACCTTACAATCTCCATTATAATAATAATAATAATAATAATATATATATTATATATATATATATATATATGTGTGTGTGTGTGTTTGTAAATCAAATGGCATCTTAAGAGCGTTCAGCTAGAAAGCACAGGTTCCTAGTTCGATACCGGCTCTCGCCAACTCAGCGTATGAGTAGCACATGACATTTGTGCGGTAAAGTAAAGAGCTGATGGTAGAGGTGGCGCTCCACCTCAGACGCAAAAACAATCACCTTAGTCTAGCGCTGATACCGACTTTAGGCCACCACAAAGAAGTAGATAGAAAAATCCAACTCGACGAGATGTCAACCAGAGAAGAAGAAGATGAAGCAGAAATGAAGTAACCAACTAAGTCTTTGATCTGTTTCTGTCTCTCTCTAATATATCTATTGCCAATATGTCTCTCTGAATACTCTCTCACACTCTCATTTATATACCCATTTATATATATATATATATATATAGATTAGCTAACAATAGAAACCTATATGTTTGAATGTAATCAGGGACATTTTAAGGTGATGCCAATATACCAAACTGATGACTATACTCTACTCCTAGTTAAAGAAAAACATTTCATAGCGAAATACAAACCTGAACTAAATCGGACACACAACACAACTATAAACAGAGACACACGTACATAGGAACACACGAAAACACACACATAAACATACCAGAACACACAACTAAACTGAAATTAACCACACACATACACACCCACCCACATACATGCTCCAACAATAATAACAAACAACTTTACTGCACAAGCATGTGAACTGCATAATAAAATACACAAATTATGTAATGTAAAATAAGTGTATGAGTATGTATGTATATATGTTGCATACCTCTCTTTACTTACTTCTATTCTTGTTCTGGTGTCTTTGATATCTTAAGTTCTTCTAGCATCTCTTCTAACATCTGGACTTCGTCTTGGTGGTCAGTCGCACTTAACTCATTTCTTCTTCTATATCAGTCTTGTTACCAAGACTTCACCAACCACAAAACCGTGTTATTTTCTTAAGATTTTATTTACTTAACTAAACATTTCATGTAACTAAACATCTGACTAACATAGCGCGCGTATGCAGTGAGTTTCAGTTAAAGCAGTACATCTTCTCTGCCCGACGTCAAACTGAGACTGAGGATCCAACCAGGACCCACGTGACTTCACCTATTTCGCGGGCTTTCTGTACTATTCCATGGAAAGTCCCGCCCGTGATATGAAAAGTGCAATCCTTTAGAAATACAGAGGATTGACAATAATCTTATGCAACCGCATAGATTATGTAACATATATATATATATGGTTGATGTGGTATAAAACAGAATCACCTCTCTTAAATTTATTCTAATGAAAATGTATTTCTACTCTAATTGGTCACAACTTTCTCACACTTGTAATTCAATGTTCACTTGTAGGAAAATATGGAATGTACAATATTAACCAATAACTTCTTTCAGCAGTATATTATCGCATAGATAATTTTAAAAGGCCATTTTATTATTCAGCTGTTACCTCTTTTAAACTTTCTTTCCTCCAATAAAAAAAATATATGAGCAATATGACAATAAACTGTAAAGAATCCTTTGAAAAAATACATGACAATAATGCTGACCATTCCTCAGAATATACCGGCGTAATATATATATATATATATATATATATATATATATATATATACACTCGTGAACAGAAAAAATGGGCCGAGATTGAAAGAAGGAAAAAAAATAGATTTTCAATTTTTTCAGGAATTTACTGAAATTTAACTGCAAATTCCTATTTTTCAGATCATTAATATTATAGTATATAATAATTTAGTGGTAAAAAATGAGTCCTAAAAAGGTAAAGACCGCATCTGGGCAAGGATATGAAAAACCGAATTTTAAGATTAAGCCAATCTCGTGCATTGGCTGGAAGAACTTTTTCGAACAAAAGAAAAAACTGTGGAAAGCTCTGCAAATGAATATAGAATATCATCCCTTCTTCACAGTGTTCCAAGTTGGTTGAGAGCATGGATAAAAGGATTAATCTTTTAAAGAAATCAAAGGGGAAAGCGATTCCATACTAAGCATTTATTAAAGTAAATGTCTTGTTCTGTTTATATAAGACTCGTTTTTGTTTTTTGTTCAATTGTATTTTGTTTAATTTAGCTTTTTGTACAATAAAATGTATAATACTTGCTTGGCCCATTTATTTTGTTCACGAGTGTATATATATAATATATATATATATATATATATATATATATATATATATATAACAAAATACTTAGAGATTTAGCATTATCGTATATTTCAAGGATCTTAGACAAAGTGTGTAACTCTCCCGACTCATCAGATGCGAATCTGATGAGTCGGGAGAGTTAGACACTTTGTCTAAGCTCCCTGAAATAGACTATAACGCTAAATCTCTAAGTCTTTTGTTATTTCTTTACTTATATATTTGCTCTGTGACTCTAACATTAAGAGCACACATTGAGCTCTAAAACTGCGACAGTGTCGTATGGAAGATTTCTTCTATGGACTTTTGGATTATATATATATATATATACACACACACACACACACACACACACATATATATATATATATATATATATACATATATATATATATATATATATATATATATATATATATAATATATTATAATGGAAAAATGATTTACCGGTGAATATGGTCTCGATAGTTAGATGGTGCAGAATTCAGGGAGGTAAGTCAGCGGTATAACAAATACAAAGCGCTCAATACGTTAGTAGAGCAAATTTATTACTATATAGGTACAAGTGATAACCTACTCTAGTTTCACCACAAGGATCTTCCGGGTTAAATTCACTGAATTAATCGAGATACCAATTAATTACAGTCGACTACACGTGCGTGTTCATCGCGTTAAACAGTTGTTGATGTTGTTTCTTCTTCTTCTTCTTCTTCTTCTTCCCTTTCTTGTTGTTGTTGTTGTTGTTCTTCTTCTTCTTCTTCCCTTTCTTGTTGTTGTTGTTGTTGTTGTTGTTGTTCTTCTTCTTCTTCTTCCCTTTCTTGTTGTTGTTGTTGTTCTTCTTCCCTTTCTTATTCTTATTCTTCCCTTTCTTATTGGTCATACAAAACTAACACACTCTTATACACTCAAACAAGAACAACAACCACAATGTGAAACATGTCAAACACTCCTGACAGTCAAACACTTATTGATGGAATGCATATTTTTTGCTCACATCAGAAAACATTATTTTAAAGCAAACAATATGAAGGACCTATTTGAAAATGTTAACATAGAGGATATTTTCTCCTTTTTGAGGGAAATAAAATTATACCATAGAATATAGACATGAAACAAATCAATGGCATACAGTATGATTCCCAATAATGCTAACACATTGTTAAAACCAATTACTAAATGTATATATATGAATACACAATATGTATAACAACCCAACCGCTAGGCATGATATAACCCTGGACGGGTTGATATGCCGTTAAAATTAATAAACCAACCAAACCAACCAACTTTCTTATTGCTGTTGTTGTTGTTCTTTTTCTTCCCTTTCTTGTTGTTGTTGTTGTTCTTCCTCTTCCCTTTCTTCTTCTTCTTCTTCTTCTTCTTCTTCTTCTTCTTCTTCTTCTTCTTCACTTTCTTATTAGCTTTCTTCTTTTTTTTATTTGTTTGGTTCTTGTTTGTTTAATTTACTGAAGATTAAAAAAAAAATGTTTTAGTCCAACGCATCTAATTTCTCAACTGAATAACCCTATTAATCCTTCATCTCGAAACTATACACATACAATGCTGACAACCCATACATAAATAATCCTTACATTTTATGATGCAAAAATTAGTAGTAAATAAAAACAGAACACAAACGGAAAGAGGCGGGAATAATCTGCAGAACCTTCCTTCCCGACCTTAAAAACTCTCTCCCCCATTTATAAATAAAAGAATAATTTCTCACAAAACTATTGCATATAAGAAGCTTCTTATGTATTTATTTGCCTTAAAGTTTAGGATAAAAATTGTGTTATTCTTCTTCAAAGAATTTGTAGACGTTAACAACTAAAACCAACTTTGTAAGTATTATCTGCGTTATTCGGACTCTTGTCCCCATCTTCATTGTTATTTGTACAACGTTTCGGCCGATATGCCCCCCGGTCTTCTTCAGGTATTTCTTGTCGGACTCGGGAACCTTCTCGGACTCAGGAACCCTCTTTTCGAAGTCGGGAACTTTCTTGTCGTAATCGGGAGCCATCACGGAACTTTGAACCTAACCCTTTATTTATTCCACGGGGCTATCCTGTTCTCATTCCGCTAACCATAGCTGGGGTAGGAGTTGTGTTAATTTTTTTTTCTATGTTACTGCCTCTACTCAAGATTGAACCCGGAATCCAGAGATAACTGTCTTAACCTAACTACCTTATCCACTAATCACCAAGTCTCATAAAAACGGAAAGAGGCGAGGATAATCTGCAGAACCTTCCTTCCCGACCTTAAAAACTCTCCCCCATCTATGAATAAAAGACTAATTTCTCACAAAACGCTAAACTGTTAAAGTAGGATAGAATCAGGGAATACCTGAGGTATTTTGTCTGATAAAGTTACGGAAGGCGACAGGGGGATATATTTATTATTCAGTATGCGTTGGTAAGAGAATTAAAGTAGCTAAGAAAAATTCGAGAAAAGAAGCGACCAGTTTCCTCACTCCACAAAAAGTCGCTGGAGATAAATGCTCAGGTCTGACCGTGTATCTCCATTTTGTGTCCAATAAATGTATCGAGAGACGTCTTTATTTGGCACAAATAGCGATACGCATTTTTGGCACCCAACAGAGAACCTTGTTCTACAGTCTTCAAATTGGGATTAAAGAGATATATGCGTCCGTCCTTTCAGCTTTTTTCTTTTCTATGGACAGGACACGATAACTGTGTGACGGGCCTAAAAGGGCCGGGTTAGCTCAAATGGTAGAGCGTTCGGCTAGAAACCACAAGGTTCCTAGTTCGCCAACCCAGCGTATGAGTAGCACAGGGATCTGTGCGGTAAAGTAAGGAGCTGACGGTTGGTGTGGCGCTCCACCTCAGACGCATAAACAATCTCCTTCGTTTAGCGCTAGTGAAAAGGGGATAGATTCCCTCGCTGATTGGCTGATACCGACTTTAGGCCGCCCCGAAGAGATATATAATTCGTTATTCCCATTATCATTTATAAAAACTCTTTAGAATTATTTTCGTTTTTTTTTTTGTATTTAATTTCATAACGCTAAAATATGGATCTGACTTCTTTTTACTTGACATACGTTCCTTTAGAAATTCGACCCATTTTGATAGATAGGTAGATAGATAAATAAATAAGATAGATGGAAAGGCCTGTGTAGCGTCCGATTTGTGTCAGAGTGGCTGGGTAACTGATTTCCATTTCTGATCGGTCAAATTTCACTGATTCCAATTTTTTCACCCCTGCTACAGAATGAAGGTGTTGTGTAAAAAGTACGATACCAGGATGACTGTGTTCGTAGGAGCTGGGGATAATTGTGGCATTGCCCAACCGTACAGGGAAGCGACCCTCGTAATACTGGTCATGTGACTTATATCGCATCCAAGGGGATGTAATTTATTATGCTCTAGAGACGTTTTTAGAACAATGATTTTTGAAAAAAGAGAATAGCATGTCCTGTCTTTTCAATCATGAGTTGAATGGTTAGTTGATTGGATTTTACGGCATGCCAACCCTTGTTGGGTTATTTTATGCCAAAGAGATTTTCTTTTATTCATGCTTGATGTGTATTCAATTTTTCAAACACAATTTTAATAATCAATAGGATCTATTTATTCGGGATTGTAGGGAATTATCTTCCTTTTGCCGGAAGAGTTATCTTCTCGTTGCGTTGCTGTTTGTTCCCACTGGGGGACCTCTGGTAGTTAAGCGCGTTCATTCAAACGCTGCTTCTTCTTTTAGCTGGATCTTCTCAAGAACTGCTATGGGCTAGAGTCTATCTACCCCCTTCTCGGCGGGGGCTTTTACCTCCCCCCTTACATTACTGTAAGTCCTTTATACAGCATGGATTATCCTTTAGTTCCATGTCTGTAACATTTATATGTTAGGTACATTTGGGTATCTTATTTATACCTAAATATTGTATATGTATTTACATGTTCTATCTTCCTGTACATTATGTATCTTATCGTTTCCATGTGCTGTTATATATATATTAAATGTTTTGTCTCACAACGTATTGGAATTGTACGTTATTCAATTATCAACTTTGAATCTTACAGGATCCTAAAAGGTTATACTACTCCGTGTAGTAATGGTGATGAAGGGGTAATCCACACTCCCCAGAGTTCCAGAGTTAAACCTTCACCACAAGTTGCAGTTTAACATCATACCCAGGACACTAAGACCCCCAGCCATCGCCTTCTAACCCATTATATGAGATTTGGGGCTGTCATGGGAAATGGACTCGTCGCCTTGTATCACATCCTGCTCGTGGTGCTTATATATGAGATTTGGAGCTTGCCATGAGAGCAAGAGGGTTTTATATACTTATGATAAAAAACCCTCTGACATTGAAGTTTTAACTTCCATCCACCTCAGACAATAAATTTAATTTTACACCACCCTGAGGGTGTTTTTTTTTTTTTTGCAAGTTATAATAAAAGCATCAAGCTAGTCCTATGGGAATATGAAATCAGGCTTAAAATCGTGCAGACTCTGAATTGAGTAAATGGATCCGTGGAACTTCTGGATGATTTCCAACAGGACTGATGCAGTTGGAACTTACCCAACCTCTACGGAAACGAATTGATGGAAATTAGGGCTTTGTGTTGTGTTCAAGGTTACATGGTTTCCGCATGAAGATTATGTTGTTTTAGATAAGAACGTTAGTATTTCTCTGAATCTTTAAGATGAGGCATGATGATTTGGATTATTTGGATTATTCGGACTGTTACCCTCATCTCTATTGCTATCTACACAACGTTTCGGCTGATGTGCCCTCCGGCCTTCTTCAAGTATTTATTGTCGGACTCGGAAACCTTCTCAAACTCTGAGTTCGAAGAGAAGGTTCCCAAGTTCGAAGGGTATTTACCTCACATTCCACTTATGCGAGTATGACACAAGGTCGTTTAATGTGGAACCACCCACAAACCGAAGCTCATGGGATGACAGACACAAACAATGCATTCCGTCTGCATTCCCCCTCAAGGGGGCGTCTTATGCACTGCACAATAAAGCCAGCCCTGTCTCTTTAAATCAAGGGTGCATGTGTTGCCTGGAAAGATAACCCACAGGAATCACGCCGTTAATTGCAGCATTGATCCAGTGGCCGAAGCCATCGGACCCCCACCCCGAAGAGCGAGTGAATAGTGCGAATGAGTTCCGAAGAGGGGGTTACCGAGTTCGAGAAGGTTCTCGAGTCCGAAAAGAAATACCTGGAGAAGGCCTGAGGGCACATCAGCCGAAATGTTCTGTCGGTAACAATAAAGATAAGGATAATAGTCCTTATTTATTTTACCAACCAGCACGAGCTGGATATGACACAAGGTCAATTTCTTAAGCGGAGTTCAACAGGTTTGAATTCAGAGTTTTCCTTCTCCTAGACCAGTTACCTAACCAAGGTTAAAGAGCCCAGTCTTACCTCTATAGGGAGAGTAGGATTCATACCTTTACCAAGGGTATTAGCGTTAAGTGAAATGCAACGTCCAGGATTTGAACTCGTGGCGACGAGTCCATTTCTCATGACGTTAACCATTACACTACGCGCTTCCTTATAGTCCTTATAATTCAATTAATCCAAAGAATGCTCGTGATTTGATGAGACTAGTTGTCACTTGATCCCCGTCTATCAAACACAATGTGAACATATAAACATCCATAATAACGAAGGACATTCTTGTCACTGTTATTGCACCAAGTATGGGAAAGCGCCATCTATATGTTAATGCTCGTGTTCCTTAATTTTACGACCGTTATCATCTTACAACACACGGTTAAAAATGAGACCATCCGAATATTCCAATCTGAAATGCAAAAATGTAAATCCACATTATGTAACGTTGCTTATCCACCGAGTTCTTATTTCTCATGAATATTGTCACCTCATCCAAATAATGGAACATTCCGTTTTTATTATAATGAAAGAAAGGAAAGAAAAAGAACATGCTACACAGACCAAATAGAAAAAGAAAGAAAGAAACACAGTAGGATAACTATATAGAGGAGGTGAGTGCGTGGCAACGATAACACTTATCTTTTTGAATCGAACATAATGAAAAGATGAAAAGGAAAGAGAGGAAAGAAAAAAAAAGAATGAGAGAGTCAAATCAATATTTTTTTACTTTTTATATATTGAACTATTTGGCAATAGCTCTTAAGTAAACATATTAAACGTTGTAATATTTTAATTATCATGCTGTTGTATATTCACAGGTCCTGCTAATCTTAATAAGCGCGTTCATTCATAGCATGTATGAGTAAAAGTCTGCGGAGTGGAATATTGTTCGTATCAGCCGAAAATTGAGAGAATAATTTCCCTTTTTGTTAGATCTCTTTTATAGATCTCTGTGATACATTTCCCATCAAAAACGACTGTTTCAAACATTGTTGATTTAAAAGTTATTAAGTGTGGAGGAACTGCTAAGGGAGATTGCTGATAGGGGCGGTTGGAGAGAGAGAGAGACAGACAGACAGACAGACAGACAATGTGAGAGGTAAGTGAGAGAGACAAGGAGTGGAGAAAGAAAGAAAGAGAGAAAGTGAGAGAAAGAGAGTGTGAGAGAGAGAGGGAGAGAGAGAGAGATGTTGAGATTCTAGTCTTCTCAATCAGGGAGTGTGCGTGAGGGGCATAGAATGGAGAAAGAGAGACATAGACATAGACTGAGACAGAGACAGAGAGAGAGAGAGACTGTGTGTGGGGTGGGGGTGGTTTGAGAGAGAGAGAGAGAGAGAGAGAGATGTTAAGATTCTAGTCTTCTCAAGCAGAGAGTGTGCGTGAGGGAGAGAGAATGGAGAGACAGAGACGGAGACAGAAACAGAGAGACTGTGGGGGGTGCGTGCGTGTGTGTGTGTGTGTGTGAGAGAGAGAGAGAGAGAGAGAGAGAGAGAGAGAGAGAGAGATGTTGATATTCTAGTCCTCTCAAGCAGAGAGTGTGAGTGAGGGACATAGAATGGAGAAAGAGAGACATAGACAGAGACAGAGACAGAGACTGACAGAGACTGAGACAGAGAGACTGTGTGTGTGTGTGTGAGAGAGAGAGAGAGAGAGAGAGAGAGAGAGAGAGAGAGAGAGAGAGAGAGGAGAGATGTTGAGAGTCTAGTCTTCTCAAGCAGAGAGTGTGCGTGAGGGACATAGAATGGAGTGAGAGAGAGACATAGACAGAAACAGAGACAGAGAGACTATGTGTGTGTGTGTGTGTGTGAGAGAGAGAGAGAGAGAGAGAGAGAGAGAGAGAGAGGAGGGAGAGAGAGAGAGAGAATGGGCAGCTGTGCGAGATGATGATAAGGAAATTCTCATAAAATATTATGATAAAGATGGTAACCTTCCGAAAACGTTTTGATTAAAAGGTGTGCAATAGACCCCACCCCACACACAGAAAAACATTTATTTAAAATTCATTTCTGGTGGTCATAGAACTTTTTTTTAAACTGATTCTATTTCTTTTTATTTGCGAAAAATATGTATTAGCACAGAACCACCACATTTGCAACATGCAACGCGTAATCAATTTCTAAAGATTAACAGGTTTAGATTTATAGCTGAACGTCACCTCGACTGCTTCCCTTACCAAACAAAACTGAGTATAATTTATTATATCATAGTGCAATCATAGTTTGTAAACATAATCTGTTAAACACACACACACACAACACACACACACACACACACACACCACACCAAATATATAATATATATATATATATATATATATATATATATATATATATATATATAAGGAGTGGATGATTAGAATAAATCCGTCAAAATGTTGTTGAGAAAGAGGAAAGTGTAGATATAACAAGGTATTGGTAAATATACATATATATATATATATATATATATATATATATATATATATATATATATAATATAATGTGTGTGTGTGTGTATGTGTGTGTGTGTGTGTGTGTGTGTGTCGTTGAGAAAGAGGAAAGGGTGGATATAACAACACAGACAGCATAAATTCAATTAAATTTATGCTGTGTTGTTATATCCGCCATTTCCTCTATTCTCAAACACACACGCACACACACACACACACACACACATATATATATATATATATATAGGAGGAGTGGAGGATTTGAAGAAATCCGACAAAATGTGGTTGAGAATAGAGGAAAGTGTGGATATAACAAGTGTGGATATAACAAGTAAATATATATATATATATATATATATATATATATTGTGTGTGTGTGTGTGTGTGTGTGTGTTGTGTGTATTATAATGATATGCTGTCTGTGTTGTTATATCACCCTTTCATCTATTCTCAACCACACACACACATACACACACACACACACAAACACAAACACAAACACACACATATATATTTACCAATACCTTTCACGGGCAAAGTATGACATGGGATTTAACGGTCTTGTATTCAGAGTTATCCTTCTGGTTGCAAAAACAAGGTTAAAGAGCCCAGTCTGCTCTACTAGATACCCATAGTTGGAGGGAGAATCGATAGATTTATATCTTTCCCAAGTGTATTACTACTATACGAAATACAAACAGCATCATCAAGGATTTGAACTCGTGTCACAGAGTCCATTACCTTCCACGATAACCATTACACTACTCGTCTCCACATTTATCAAAGAAGAGACTTGAGTGAACGGTTATTAACAAAAGACGCTTTAAAAACAGGAAAGTTTCATACGCACCTTTCAAGCTTAATTGAAAACTTAAATTCACTTCTTTTATTGCGTGAACTTTTAATAATATTTTGAAATTTATAGCTATCTTCAATAAAACAAATTGATTTTTCTTTATTTCATTTTTACCAATTAATTATTATTTTCACTCTACGCGAATTTCTTCACACCAAGTTTAACCGGTGATTTTTCAATGAGAACTGAATGACAGCAAGTCTCCTCGGGTATCTAGGATTCTTTTAAGTATTCTAACAGTTCGTAATAGTGCTGTGGTTATGATGGCTTCGATTCTCCCTCTAATTTCCAGTTCTTCCAGTCTATTTTCTAGATATTTTTCAATTAGAACTGAATAACATCAAGTCTCTTCGGGTATCTAGGATTCTTTTAAGTATTCTAACTCTTCGTAATAGTGCTGTGGTTATGATGGCTTCGATTCTCCCTCT
This sequence comes from Doryteuthis pealeii, assembly GCA_023376005.1. Classification (NCBI taxonomy): domain Eukaryota; kingdom Metazoa; phylum Mollusca; class Cephalopoda; order Myopsida; family Loliginidae; genus Doryteuthis; species Doryteuthis pealeii. The sequence goes on from CM042155.1 coordinate 13,734,480, forward strand.
AATTTCCAGTTCCTCCAGTCTATTTTGTAGACATTTTTCAATTAGAACTGAATCATCAAGTCTCTTCAGGTATCTAGGATTCTTTTAAGTATTCTAACTCTTCGTAATAGTGCTGTGGTTATGATGGCTTCGATTCTCCCTCTAATTTCCAGTTCCTCCAGTCTATTTTGTAGACATTTTTCAATTAGAACTGAATAACATCAAGTCTCTTCAGGTATCTAGGATTCTTTTATATTCTAACTCTTCGTAATAGTGCTGTGGTTATGATGCTTCGATTCTCCCTCTAATTTCCAGTTCCTCCAGTCTATTTTGTAGACATTTTTCAATTAGAACTGATAACATCAAGTCTCTTCAGGTATCTAGGATTCTTTTAAGTATTCTAACTCTTCGTAATAGTGCTGTGGTTATGATGGCTTCGATTCTCCCTCTAATTTCCAGTTCCTCCAGTCTATTTTGTAGACATTTTTTCAATTAGAACTGAATAACATCAAGTCTCTTCAGGTATCTAGGATTCTTTTAAGTATTCTAACTCTTCGTAATAGTGCTGTGGTTATGATGGCTTAGATTCTCCCCTCTAATTTCCAGTTCCTCCAGTCTATTTTGTAGACATTTTTCAATTAGAACTGAATAACATCAAGTCTCTTCAGGTATCTAGGATTCTTTTAAGTATTCTATCAGATCGTAATAATTCTGTGGGTATGATGGTCTTGGTTCTTTCTCTAATTACCAGCTCTCCCAGTCTGTTTTCCAGAGGATTTTCACTGAGGACTGAATAACAGCAAGGTATCTAGGGTTCTTTAAATATTGTTGCTGATCTTAAAAGGGCTGTAGTCTGAATGTTTTTGAATCTTCCTCCAATCTATATTTACCCAGTTTTCAAGATGTGGTTTTATTTCTTGGTTTAATAGCATATCAAACTCCTTGGGTTATTTAATGTCAAAGCCATTAAGGTATAAGAACAGTAATCGTACTGGGTGAATGAGTGATCCATACTTTTCCTATGCAGTAGTGAATAAATTAAGAAACATAGATAGTGAGTTAGTAATAATGAGATATGTGATCCTTTTTTAAAAATGACTTCGAAAAGGCGCTGGTCCATCGAACATGTCAATTTCTGGATCTCCTCTGATGTAATTTCACATGATACGTTGACTATTTCCTGCCACAACTCATTTTTACTTATAAATTGGCGTCCATTCTCATAAACACGTCGCGTCAGAATGCTCTATAAGTTTTCAATTGGTTTTAAGTCTGGAGAATTGTTCATCTTCCGAGGTCCACAGAAGCCTAATTTTTTCAGGTACTCCGTAGTTTTATGCGCTGAATGCGAGGGGGCATTATCTTGCATAAATATGATGGTTCTCCTGAAGGTGATTCTCTGCCATTTTAGCCAGGATTCCAAGTGCTCTTTGAGGAAGGCTATATAAGCATCTGCGGTTATTTTCGTACCGACAGGCACTCTCCACGGGCCAACCATGATACCTCCAATAATACCAGCCCAAATCATAATACCACCTCCTCCTTGTTGGCGTCTAAAGCGGTGATGAGTATCTCGTCCATTTACGACCCAACCTTTGCTTTGCCATCAGCGCCATCAAGTGTTGCATGAGTTTCATCGGTGAACTGTACTTTTGAGAAATCGACCTTCATGTTCTCCTTTGCCCATTTCAAACGTATTTGCATGTGTATTTTTGTCAATCGAGGCTTTGACACTGGTCTCACTGATGTCCCGACCTTTTGCAGAAGACGACAGCGAGTACTTCTGGGCACCGTTGCTTCTCCAATGCTTCTGAAAAGTGCTCCACTCGTCAGGCCTGGGTTATTTACACCTTCACATTTCATTCGTGACAAAGAACGTCAGAAAACAACCCTCGAGTGACCCTTATCGGCCCTATTACGTACCTCCGTAGGAGCTGCAACAAATCTTTTCACAGTTTGGTGATATCTTCCAATTATTTTGGATATTTCTAATGTAGACTTGCATTTGGAAAGTTCAGATGTTATGATAGCTTTCTCAGAAGGGGTCAAGTCACATTTGCGACCCATAATTGCACGAGTATAATGATACTTGTTTAATGTCTGGGATACTTCTAAATCGTGTTGATATTGCAATTGGCCACTGTCTGTTTCCTGTTGCGCAGAACAATACAATTTTTATACAGCCTGCGCATACCCCTATTTCCATTATACTGTGACAATTTCGTTAAATTCCAATCGGTATTATCTGTTTAAAATGAACAAATATCACCTCGTTAATAATTTGACACAGAGTGTATATGTCTAAAATTGTTTATAAACC
>CM042155.1:13741778-13748027 GCA_023376005.1 Doryteuthis pealeii
GTTAACTTAAATATTCTAGCTGATCTTAATAATGTTGTGGTTTTCATGGCCTTTATTCTTCCTCTCATGTCCCAGTTCTTCTAGTCGTTTTTCTAGACAAGTTTTCTGTAGCCTGAATGATAGCAATACTCCTTAGGTATCCGGGGCATTTTGAAAGTATTCTAGCATATATTAATAGTGCTATGGTCTTTATGGTCTTAATTCTTCCTCTCGTGTCCAGTTTTCCCAGTCTTTTTTCTCGACATTTATTCTGCAGTCTGAATGAGAGCAAGACTACTTAGGTATCCAGTTTTTTTTAAGTATACTAGCTGATATTAAGAGTGGTCTGGTCTGTAGTGTTTCGATTCTAATGTCTAGTTTCTCCTTTCTATTTTCCAGGCATTTTTCACTGAAGTCTGGACAACAGCATGTCATCTCAGGTATCTAGAATTCTTTTAAAGTATTATTGCTGATATTAGTAGTGCTGTATGGTCTCGATTCTTCCTCTAGTTTCCATTGGACGGTCTAATTTTTGCAAGATGATAACTTTCGGAAGATTAAGGAACAAGCGTACAGATGAGATTGGACCCGAGTTACTGCGTGCAATGAATTACAACATGCATTGCATGAGTCTCTGTGGTTTATAAGGATATTCCTTTATTTGTTAAGACGGACGGATCAGCAACCAAGGATACTACATAATACTAAGGAACACAAGGGATGTCCACTGTAAAGGGATGTCCACTGTAAAGTGCTCTCACGTAAAAATGGTCACAAAAATCGTAACACGGTTATTGATTTAAAACAGTGAAAAGAAAGGAAATCATTACAAACAAAACAGTAATAAGATATTTATAATTTTGATTTTTCGGACCATTGTCCTCATTTTTATAGTGGTCTATAGAAACACAACGTTCCGGCCGTTGTACCGACCGGCCTTCTTTAGTTGTATATTGTCCATCCGAGCATAACGATGATTCAACCTGGGAAATAATTTTGAAATATTTGTCCGTTGAACAAACAATACGTTGAATAGCTTTCGAAGATTTCATTCAGATAATGTCGTCAACGTCTTCTGAACGACCACAAGTCAATATTGTTTCATAATTATTATCATAAAAGCTCTGTCTTTTATGAAATATTGAGCACTCTTGGACAAAGAATACTACTCCCACGGAATCTCTGAAGTGGTACTCATATATATATATATATATATATATATATATATATATGTGTGTGTGGTGTGTGTGTGTGTGTGTGTATAAATATATATATATATATAATATATATATAATACATTTCATATCTATATATATATATATATATATATATATATATATATTATATATAAGTTAAAAGAAAGGAAATGAATCGGACGTATGAGTAATATAAAAAGATATGAAAACACCACAAAAAGCTGTTAAAGTGAAAACATTTTATAACTTAGCTGATATTGAACAATATTTCGATTTTATGAAAATCGTCATCAGAGCTTGTTTATAATCGTGTTTGTTAAGAGTGGAAACGAAAGTCATATGTTCATTTCTATCATGGTAAATACAGCTTCATCTGTATTCTTTTATGACACACATTATTATTATATATATATATATAATATATATATATATATATGTGTGGTGTGTGTGTATGTATGTATTGTGTGTGTGTGTGTGTGTTGTGTGTGTTTAAAGTTAAAAGAAAGGAAATGAATCCGACAGTATGAGTATGAGCAAGATGGAATGAAAACAACACACAATGCTGTTAAAGAGAAAACGATTTTATCTCCGACCACCAACAACACGGAGTAACTGGCTCTGATGATGATTTTTGTAAAATCGAAATATTGATCAGTATCAGCTAAGTATATTTTATAAATCGTTTTCTCTTTAACAGTATTGTGTGTTGTTTTCATTCCATCTTGCTCATACACACACACACACACACACACACACACACACACACACATATATATATACATGTGTGTGTGTGTGTGTGTGTGTGTGTGTGTGTGTGTGTGTGTGTGTACAATGAAGTTTTTATTAAAAGACTAGAATAAAAAGGAAAGAATTATTCAAAGGGACAGGGCTGGGTTTATTGCCCAGTGCCTGTGGCGCCCCTCTTGAGTGGGAATGCCGACGGGATCAACGTATTTTTGTGCCAATCACACCTGAAGCTGCAATATTTGGGTGGGACCATATAAAAACCTCCTTGTGTCCAGCACTAGTAAGTGGGATGAGAGGCAAATACCTCTATGTGGGTGAATGTGCAAGATAAAATATGTAGATAATATTATTATAACCCTGGCTGCAAATATTTAAGTTTAAATGTAATGAAATATTATATTTAAATTAGAAAATGCTCATAAAACTAAAATAAGAACACAAATAAAAAGATTTGAATCAGAGTGCAAATATTTAAGTTTTAATGTAATAAAATATTCTATTAAATTAGAAAGGCTAATGAAACTAAATAAGAACACAGATAAAAGATTTTGAAATAGAGTGCAATTATTTAAAGTTTTAATGTAATAAAATATTCTATTAATTAGCAAGGCTAATGAAACTAAATAAGAAACCACAGATAAAAGATTTGAAATAAGAGTGCAATTATTAAGTTTTAATGTAATAAAATATTTCTATTAATTAGAAAGGCTAATGAAACTAATAAGAACACAGATAACAGATTTGAAATAGAGTGCAATTATTTAAGTTTTAATGTAATAAAATATTCTATTTAAATTAGAAAGGCTAATGAAACTAAATAAGAACACAGATAAAAGATTTGAAATAGAGTGCAATTATTTAAGTTTTAATGTAATAAAATATTCTATTAAATTAGAAAGGCTAATGAAATACTAATAAGAACACAAATAAAAAGATTTGAATCAGAGTGCAAATATTTAAGTTTTAATGTAATAAAATATTCTATTAATTAGAAAGGCTAATGAAACTAAATAAGAACACAGATAAAAAGATTTGAAATAGAGTGCAATTATTTAAGTTTTAATGTAATAAAATATTCTATTAGATTATGACACACATTATATATATATATATATATATATATATTATGTGTGTGTGTGTGTGTGTGTGTGTGTGTGTGTGTGTGTGTGTGTGTGCACAATGAAGTTTTTATTAAAAGACTAGAATAAAAATGAAAGAATTATTCAAATTATGGTCGTTTTTAATTATATGTCTGATTTGTGATTTAGAAATAAAAAAAATGTGTGCCAAATATTCTTACTGTGCATGAGAAGATTGTATTATTTAAAAACACGTATATCACGGAATGAATTGAGTGAAATTCTGAATTCGTGTATTGATAGACATGAAAAGCTGTCTATCTGGTGAGATTTTATGTGGGGGGTAAAAGAATGGATGTTAATTTAAAAGAAATGTCATAAACGCCTAGAAAAAAAAAAAGAATAAAAATGTTTATAAAATTCTAAAAAATATACTGATTTGAATGTAATTTTTTTTTTAAATAGAAAAATCTAAGAATGCAATTACACTAGCATAAATCAAATTATGTAGCATAAAAATTTAGTAACGAGACGAAAATATAGTCTGTTTGCGTGTTTGATAAGTCTGGATATTTTTAATTAATATATATATATATATTATATATATATATATATATATCTTATTATAATGGAGATTGTGTGTTTTTTCTGTCTGTAACCGAAACTATATCACTACTCAAGTCACAATTCCCTTTGTTATATACGTCACATTACCAATGATTTTATTTTTATTTAAAACCTCAATTATTAATAAATTGTTTTACATTATTAATACTGTTAACCATATCTAACATAATAATAACATGCATTGTATTTCTATATACAACAAAAAAGCGGTTATAGTGTGAACGTGAAGGCTAATTCTGCATATTGATATTAAAAATTTGAATTTAATAAATATGTGCTTAGTATTATTGATTTCTAACTGTTTGGTTTTATTTTAATGAATATAAGCAAAAATCTCTTCATGAATCTTTAAATGAAATCCATTAACAAGGAAAAATAACTTGTCATTTTATTCTTTACTTCCTCTTTTAACTAAATACTTAAATTAGAAAAAATACCAATGAAGACGAGAGTGATGGAAGAGTAAGTTTCAGTTGTTTTCTATTTTTCGATTATACTGTCCCTCTGTTTTAAACCTTTTTATCTGGCATTCTTATTTTAGTTTCATTAGCCTTTCTAATTTTAATACATATTTTTTACATTAAAACTTTAAATACTTGCACCCGGAGGGTGCATATATTTGCTAGTATATATAAAGTCAGGCTTCTTTTATAGAATCCATGTGTCACTAGTTTTGCGTTTTACTTTATGTCTGTATTCCCAAAATATTCATATCCATCTATATGGGTGAATCAGAGGACAGGGCTGAGTTATTGCCCAGTGCCTGTGGAGCCCCTGCTTGAGTGGGAATGCGACGGGATCAACGTATTTTTGTGCCAACCACACAAGAGCTTCAACTTGTCGTGGGACCACAAAAATCATTGTGTCCCGCACTAGTAAGTGGGATGAAAGTAAAAAAGCCTTTATGGGATCAGAGTAGAAAAGCCTTTATGGGATAAACGTTGATTTGCTCAGCTTTAGTAAAAACTATAGATAGATAACGCAACAGGCAGTTTAAGTGTGAACCAAAATTCTAATTTAATTAAATAAAACTAAACAATTAGTAATCAATTAATACTAAGCACATATTTATTAAAATAACATTTTTATATCCATATGAAATTAGCCTTTTAGTTCACACTGTAAATCTGCTTGTTTACTAAAGCTGAGCAAATCAACTGTTTAGTTTAATTACCCGAAAGTTATACTATATTATTCCTTAATTTTAGGATTGAATTAATTTTGAAAAAAAACATTTTAATTTGTTCTAATTAGTCGTAATTTGCAATTAAGTCAAAAACTGACCAATCTCTGTCTTAAGATTCTGTCTATCACTCTTTTCCTCTCTATGTCTCTCTTGATTACACCCTCGATAAATGTGTTAGTTTATCTAGAGAGTAAAGGGGAGAGAGATTAAGAGAGACGCATTTAACAACTCACATGATTTCTGTGTTAAGATTCACACCAGCAGCAAGAGCCCGTGTGTAATAAAATTCCCTGATCCATTTCAGTTTAAATTAGGTCAACCCAATTCGTCGAAAAATCCGTGTTTTTTTTTTTCAATACAATTTTTAAAAAAAATACCAAAAATCAAAGAATTATCCGATTTTAATGAAGTTTTCAGTGTTGACTTACCAATGAACGAATGTTATAATGCATCAGTTATTTTATTTTAAATATTTCTGATTTTTTCCAGGTTGACGCCCCCTTGTTTTGGGGGCGCAAAATATCGGTGTGGTATATATGTGATTGATACGTATTTCTGCACAAATAAAAAGACAACAGACCGAAGGTCTGAATAAAAGAAAAACAGAGATCATTTTTTGAGAACTTTTCTTTTTACTCTTTTCGATAATTATTTAATGGGCTATTATCTTATGAAAGAATAAATTATACACCGATACTTGTTCTGTTTAAAAAGGAAGGGGTAAATATTCAATAGAGTTTTCTTACAAAATATATAAGTTAACGATAATAAACTAAAGTAGTTATTAAATAAAATACGTTTTTAGAATCTAAAAATATGAAATTTGAAACTTAAAATTAGACGCTTTATATTTCAAATGAATTTGATATATTAATTTACCATAGCAGAAATACCTAATTAAATCAGAAAGTTTAGAAAAATTCATTCATTGGAAAATCAACACAGACAATTTCATTAAAATCGGATACTTCGTTGATTTTAGGTAATGTATTTTCAAATGAGGGAGGGGGTTAAATTTATTTTATAAAATACGGATTTTACGTTACCTTAGGTGGTCATGTTTAAGATATATTTGAGTAAAATTGCCCGAAAAATAGTTTAAAATGTATTAAAAATAAATTACATGTAGAATATATATATTTTTTTCTTTTTTTTCTTTTTTTTTTTACTGATGCTCCATTTATGTTAGCAACTTTTTCGACTTAACCCATATGTATTGTATTATATGCCGGGGTATAGTTTAGTGGGCTATGCAGGGTGTCTCAGATCTTGAAAGGAATATTATATCCGGGATGTCCCAGGAACTGAAGGAAATATGAATCCTGGAAAAAGATTTGATTCAAAATGATTGAAAATATCCAGAGTTGGCGTCCTCGTGAAATGAATTAAGTACCTTTTGATTTTTGTTTAGAATGAGAACTCACTGCTGGAGACT
>CM042155.1:13748127-13793127 GCA_023376005.1 Doryteuthis pealeii
AACACACGAGAGGTCTTTCTATGTTTTGTTTATTATGCAAATGTTAGGAACGCGTCGATTGTAGCATCATATTCGATTTCTGTATTTGTTTCTTGAGGTTTTTTTTCTTTCTGTACACTGTCCTGCTGATACGACTAACCTTTTAATTTGATCTTTAGATATATTTAAATTATTATATATTTGGTCTTTTAGATCTGTGGTTTCAACCCGGGGCCATACAACATGTATTAGGTTCAGGTGAGCCGGAAATATTTAATTATAAAAACACAATAGGCTTATTAAACTGGAAAGGCTATTGTGTCTGTTGAGTATCTGGCAGCCATCCTTCGTTCCAGATGTAATGAATAAGTAAGCAGAGCCAGTATAAGAATCAGGTTAACGTATTCCTTGTAAGTCCTTCGTCAGAGATAATCCAAATGTCAATGAAGTACTTAGAGGTGGTATTCTATTAATACAGCAGAAGCAGCAGCAGCAGTGCAGTGATTGACAAAGAAATCCTTCTCAGGTAATGTTTATGGGCGAGTCTATAAGTAGAAGTGACCATTTGCCTGATTGCTTATATCAAAAATCCAACACGCCCCTTTTTTTTATATATCGGCTATCTTATTAAACAATATTAAATTCTCATTGAGGAATTTTACAGAATCATTACAATCGACAACCTTTTCATTCACAAATGTTTATAATAAAGTCATTAAGAAATTTGTAATTTCATTTTTGTAGTAAAGCAAAAATACTGTTACTAATCTAATATTTCACTAAGCTTACTTTGTAAAAAAAAAAAAATATTAATTATTTTATTTCTTTTTCCTACTCTAACGTTACTATCCAAAGTTAGTATTGGCCACTTTTTGGGGTTCTGGGGTTTTTTTTTTTATTTATTATTTTTTTTGTTTTTGTTTTGTGTTTGTTTTTTGTGGTGTTAATTCAAAAGAATACGGTACTATACAGCACAATACAATCTAATTAATACAAGTTAATGAATTAGTAATATTGAACAGGTTTAATGTCATTGCCAGGACATTCATTTTTGGGGGATCTTACCCTCTGCATGAATACAGTCGGATTATTCTACAGCCCAACCGACAGGGCAAAATCTTAAGTTTAATTTTGGGCCCCCATGATATCTCTTTTAAAAGCTTCAGCTTTATCCGTTCAAGATCCTGTGAACAGATCTGAAATGTTAATCTTACCCCTCTATAATTCATTCCTTATAGTTGATATTTTATGAATATGTTTAGTTTTCTGGTGTATGAGGGGGTTTTTGCCAGTAGTATGCTCGACTGACTGTCACAATGAATAGTTAAGGGTTTTTAACACTAATGTTTGTAATAAAGGGCTTCGGCGACTGTTACTAGCCATATTAACAAATTCGGCCTCACAATGTTGAAAGAGACCACTGGTTGTTCTTTTAGATTTTCAGGAAATGCTCGAGCTTCGTCGAATTTAAACAGTATCCTGGTATATTTTCGGTCATTTGAACCTGGCCATTCGGATCACATAATCCTGTTCAAACAGGTAACTCGGAAAATATTATTCAGGACGCCACTTTGTTTATCATACTTGATAAAAATACCTCCTTAGAACGAGGATCCAATTCTTTTATTTTGCACACAGCAAAAACAAGTCGTCCCAAAAATATGCATACGACTTAAATTCGGGTCTAGAACCGGTAAAAACTTCAAACTTTTGCATATTGGTTACATCTGCTTAGTATTGTTTGTAACTAGCAGAGTATCAGATTCATGGCTAGGAAAATATAACATCATAAGTCCAGAAAATCGTCAATAAATTTTCAACATACCTTAAATTGGATTTTCAAGACGTTCAATTTTGACCAGCTGTCGCAAAAACGAGCGACAATATTTCGTATCTCTTTCTTTAACACTTTGTTTTAGTCTCGGCCATTTTTTTTATATATTAAAACAGTTAGTTTTTAATGAGGGGGGTAAATTTCATTTTCCTTAACATTTATTACTTTTGGCAGTTTTTTTTTTTTATATCACTCATTTTACAGTGTTACAAGACTATGCACGGATTAATAATATTTCGCAGTCTCGGAGGAATTAATATCTTTTTAAAATAATACAAACAGCCATTCTTACTATATTAAATATAGTACCATTTGGGTAGATCAACTTTGATGTTTTGTGTCCAAAATTCATGTGGGCCCGGAAGCCGTAGCTGCCCTTACTGAAAAGATTTTTGTTTAAAAGTGGGGATATATAATGCCCCTTTCAAATGCTTTCGCAAATTTGACTTTTACTCTTTTTCAAATATAAACGCGCGTCACCACGTCCTGCACTAAGCCAGTGGATTGACTTCCATCAGCCAATTCACGAAGTGATTCTCAGATTGAAAATTGGGGTCCCAACTGATAAATTAGTTTTATCGTTGATGACATGTTGAGTGGCCCCGCAATCAACGAGCAAATGTTTCTTTATGTGCTAAAGAATCATATCCAGCAGAAAGAATATGTCTTTTTTCTTTGGGGGGAATATTTAACATTTTTGACAAAAGTCTTTCTTATTCCTGCAATCATAGGAATATGCCCTTTTTTATGATAAACATTAACAAATAATATTTGTTTTTGTTGGCGATTCTTGGGTATCTTCCAATGTCTTCCCTGATAATTTTGGTAGTTGGTAAATCTAGTTGATCTGTCCTCATAGCGAGGGTTGATTTTACCCTTTTTGAATTGGGTCTTTAGTTGTATAGTTCTATTTTTTGGTTCCCAGAGTAATACTTTTCTGTCTCCTCATAACTACGAAGACGGACTTTGAATTCGTAAACGTCATAGTCTTATCCCTTTGGGTTATTACTGTTGCAAAGGGTTTGAAATTTGAAGGCAGGCCTTCAATACCATATAGCGATCAACAATCCATCGCTTACAATCTCCCCGGCCTCCTTTAATGAGCTAGCAATTCTCAGTTTGGATTATGTAATCAGTAATTGATTCATAATCATTTCTACTCAACGAACTTAGTTGTCGATACAACCCACAATTCTTGGTTTGCCTTTTGACAAATAGTGGGTCCTTAATATTTCATTGCTTTTCTACCATTATCACGAGCTTCTCGCATTACGAGTGAGAGACTTCGATCATCTAAGCATTGTATTAATTCTGCGTATATTGCAGCATTTTTATCTACGAAAACTGGGTCTCCGGGTGGTCAGATGGTGCATTGAGTATATCATGCAGTTGAAGATTCGAAGGTATCCATTGAACTTAGTTTCCAATTTCGAAGCTGGCATCATTGCCATTGAAAAGATCCGTGCGCGTCTGGGCCCATAACCTGTTGAGTATCTGGCAGCCATCCTTCGTTCCAGATGTAATGAATAAGTAAGCAAGCCAGTAAGAATCCAGTGTTAACGTATTCCTTGTAAGTCCTTCGTCAGAGATAATCCAAATGTCAATGAAGTAACTTAGAGTGGTATGTCTATTAATACAGCAGAAGCAGCAGCAGCAGTGCCAGTGATTGGACAATAGAAATCCTTCTCAGGTCACGTGTTTATAGGCGAGTCTATAAGTAGAAGTGACCATTTGCCTGATGCCTTATATCCAAAAATCCAACAGTGTCCACCAAAGTAAAATAAGTATCGAAGGATTCATAAGTGAAAAAAAAAGGTTGACAACCACTGGTCTATGTGGTACATGTATGGGGAAAATAAATATGTTTAAAGATTTGAGAACAACTTTTCTATGTGGTACATCTATGGGAAAATAGGTATTAGTATTATCTGCATTTTTTTAACAGATCAATGTTTCCCATAGATGTACCATATATACCAGTGGTTCTCAATGTTTTAAGCATACATATTTTCTATTTCTCTGAATGTTTGAGATGAGGCTTGATTATTAGTATTATCTGTTTTATTCGGTCTATTGTCCTCATCTTCATTGTTATTTGTACAACGTTTCGGCCGATATGCCCTCCGGCCTTCTTCGGGTATTTCTTGTCGGACTCGGGAACCTTCTCAGACTTGGAAACCTTCTTTTAAGTCTCGGCAACTTTCTAGTCGTAATCGGGAACCTACTTGTCGTAATCGGGAGCCATCACGGAACTTTGAAACTAACCCTTTATTCTGTCCATGGGGGTATGCTGTTCTTATTCCGCTAACCAAAGCTGGGGTAGCGGCGTTAATCTGTGTTAATTATTATTCTATGTTACTTCTGCCCTTGGTCAGGATTGAACCTGCAATCTAGAGATAACTGTCACTTAGAACTGTATTAACCTACCTTATTCACTAGGCCATGTGTTCACTTGAAGTGGGCCGGAGGGCATATCGGCCGAAATGTTGAATAATAACAATGAAGATGAGGACAATAGTCCGAATAAAACAGATAATACTAATCATCAAGCCTCATGTACCGTTGTAATATTCACGGCACTAAAACGATATAAGTAACGTTGTCCTTTTTTTCGAGCGCTACTACGATAACGGTAAGGTGGCGGCGGCGTATATATTATAAAGCGGGTCTCGTCCATATCCCTCCAAATTCACAGTGCTAAAATGGTGTTGATAGAAATTACAACCCGAGAAATATGTAGTCACAACTGCTCCTTTATTATCGTGCTCGTCCAGTGGGGTCGTACCAGAGAGGAGGAAAGGCAGAGAGAGATAACACTACTTGATTATCGTGGCCCCACACTAGCCACTAGAGGCCCGATCCGTACCATACGACGGCCGAAGGCAAAAAGAGGCCGATCCCTTTCTTCATTGTTCCACGTCACCACGTGACATCCGGTCAGCACCCGAAGCTTCCGGTTCCGGTCAACACCCGAAACTTCCGGTTGACACTCAATTCTCCATTCGGGGTCACACTACGGTCAAACCATCGTTCATCCTGTTTTGGGTCATCACTATTTTTTAAACCTTTATCATCTCTTATTTATTTATTTCTTCCTCCTCCTTCCATTAGTAGTCCTAGCTTACAAAAGTCAGGATAAAATATACCCATCTTGCAACACTCATCTCAAACATTCAGAGAAATAGAAAATAGGTATGCTTAAAATATTGCGAACTACTGATATATATGTTACATCTATGGGAAAAATAGATATGTTAATAAAATCAAGAACCATTGGTCTGTATGGTACAACAATGGGAAACATTTATCTGTTAAAAAATTGAGAACCACTGGTTTATATGGTACATACATATGAAAGATAGATGTTTAAACATTGAAAACGACTGGTCTGTATGGTACATCTATGGGGGGAAAAGACCGGTTACAAATTGAGAACCACTGGTCTTTATGGCACATCAATGGGAAAATAGATATTTTTAAAATCTTGAGAACCACTGGACTATATTGAACATTTATAGGAAAAATAGATATGTCTAAAAAGTATTCGTATCAGGTAATACCTCACACACCAGGTATAGAACTGTGAAAGGAGCCACCACACGCCCCAGATCTCAAGAACTGGAGCCTCAGCATCAAACTAATATAGTACTCTGTGGGGCACACTGATTAGAGTGGGCCAGTCCGCTGAAGTTGATCATTGGCAATTCAGTCTCGAAAGACTATGATAAAAGTTTTTGTGTGCCCCTGAAGTTGCAGCGCCTCCTGTGACTATGAAGTCCTATGTTTGAGAAAGATTCTCGACCACAGATTTTGCATTTGTAGGTTGTCCCTGCAGATGATGATGTTCCGATGCTTTGTTGCCGTTGCTTTCTTATGGACCTCTTAGCTTCATGATGCTGTATCAGGGTGAATTCTGACATACACAGTCCTCTACGGAGACTCTGCCGCCACCGAGGGCGGTCTTGAGCCAAATTTTCCCAGCTGGAAGAGACAATGCCAAAGCACAGTGGATACAGTCAGTATATTCTAAGCACTGTCGTGTTGGTGCCAGTGAAGGTGAGGACATTATTGCATATATGAATAGGAACAAGGCGTGTTCTGATAATTGTTATGACACTTAAAGATGACTGGAGAAATGATCGGACGAATACAGTGCTGATATTAAGGGTCTCATAAAAAGTGCAGTTTTTCTAATAACTTCTTGGGTGATAATGTCTCTTCCCCAAATTATAAACAATAAAAGTCTTTCTTCATGATAAGCCATAAAATGGTCTCTTATTTTTTTCTTGTGGTATAAGACACCTCCTACCACATCGATTACCACTGTACATTCCACCGACTGCACAGTTGTTGTAGTTGGATACACTTTATGCTTTTATTTGTAGTTTTCACCCTGACCAGCTGTAAGTCTGAGGCGGCGCACTAAAATTTCAGCGAGTCATAGATACGTTTGTCCAATCGAATGCATCATATGACCAATAGGAATGTTAACGTTCTTTTTATATTTCTGGCTATTTGACTATCGCCCGTGTCTTTGGCCTGGTGATAAAACATATTTTATTGCATGTCTCTGCTTCGTGTTGTCTCTACTTGTGAACAAAGGCATTTTATTTATTTCCTTTCCATCATTCAACCGAAATCTAATGTTAGATGCAATATAAATGAAACATTGATAAAAAGTTGGAACAGTTATGGCTATAGATATGGAAAAAAATAAAAGAAATTGAAAGGTGAATTCTAAATATTATGCATCACCGTCGTCACAGCAACCATAATTATTGTAAGAAAGTGAATATTGGTTTGGCGTAAACTAGCCAGAAAGAAAGATTCGAAGAAGAAAAAAATGGTGGAGAGAACGAAGGAAAAACAAAGGGAATATTAACAAGATTATTAAAAATGACAAGATAAAAATGAAATAAGAGCGAATTTTTGACAGGGTAGAAAAGACAGAAAAGGTAAAAGAAAGAAAATAAGAAAGAAGAAATGTAAAATACTTTTAAGGAATATGTAATAATTGTGAGAAAGAAATAAAGAAAAAGAAATTTAAAAGATGATAACGCTAGTAATGTACATGTGAATAATAATGACAAAGAAAGAAAGAAAAAAAGAAAGAAAGAAAGAAAGAAAGAAAGAAAATAATAAATTTAAATGATGATTATATTTTCAGTAATGTGAATAGAGAATGAGAATGAAAAAAAATGAAGGAAGAAAGGAACAAAAGAAAGAAGGAAGAAAATTAAAAGATGATTATATTTTCAGTAAATGTGTAATGATAGTGGGAAAGAAAAACAAAGAACGAAGGAAGGAAGGAAAAAAAGAAAGAAAGAAAGAAAGAAGGAAACAAACAAACAAACAAACAAAGAAGAAATTAAAAAGATGATTATATTTCTGTAAATGTGTAATGATAACGAGAAAGAAAAACAAAGAACGAAGGAAGGAAGGAAAGAACGAAAGAAGAAAACAAACAAACAAACAAACAAACAAGAAATTAAAAAGGTGATTATATTTTCAGTAATGTGAAATGATAGTGAGAAAGAAAAACAAAGACCGAAGGAAAGAAAGAAAGAAAGAATGAAACAAACAAACAAACACGAAATTAAAAAGATGATTATATTTTTAGTAAATGTGAAATGAAATAACTGTCACTTAGAACTGTGAGAAAGAAAAACAAAGAACGAAGGAAGGAAAGAAAGAAAGAAAGAAAGAAAGAAAGAAGGAAATAAACAAACAAACAGATGATTATATTTTCAGTAATGTGCTAGGATAGTGGGAAAGAGAAACAAATAACGAAGGAAGGAAAGAAAGAATCATTTACAAGAAGATTATACTTTCAATGTTATATTAGAAAGAAAGAGAGAAAAAAAAGAAGAAATTTGAAAGATGATTATATTTTTAGTAAATGTGTAATGAAAGAAAGAAAGAAAGAAAGAAAGAAAGAAGAAGAAGAAGAAGAAGAAGAAGAAGAAGAAGGCCAAGTACAGGAGACATTACTAATTACTAATTAAGAAGCAGAAGGAAAATGATGAGATGAGAACAGGGAGAAAACGTGAAGAAAGTGTAGTAGTAGTAGTAGTAGTAGTAGTAGTAGTGTATATTTTCCCAACCATACGATTTGGCATACGGTCGATTTTTAATTGGATTACAGATCCTTTGAATCCGGAGTTTACCCTTCTCCTAGACTGGTACTCTAAGCAAAATTCTATGACACGGTCAGTCCTGCAATTTACACAAAGCTGGGGAAGAAGAGATGGATTAATGATTTTTCCAAGGGCATTATCGTTAAATGTTAGACACGGAGCCATGTCCAGTATTCGAACTGAGATTGTCGGTTACAGTACTTCTATTACTACTACTACTACTACTAGTAGTAGTATTTATAGTAAAATTTCAATGACTAGTAAATATAGAAAAAACTGAAGACTGATATTTAAAAGAAGGAAATAAATAAATATAGAAATTGGAACGAAATAAGATAAAAACCTAGAAGTAATTAATGTGTTCTTCAACTTGATTGTTGTGCAAAGCCATGGAGGCGCGTGGCATAATGGTTAGAGTCGTTGGAAATAAACTTTACGACCCGAGTTCAAATCCTAGACAAGGCTGTTTACATTTTACATAGCGCTAATACACTTAGGATTGGTATGAATCTATATATTCTCCCTCCAGATATGGGTAAAATAGTTGGGAAGAGTGAACTCTTTAACATTGGATAGGTAACCAATCTAGGAAAGCGGTAACTCTGAATTTGGAAAAACCTGATGCAAGTCATTGATAGGATTTGTGGTATTCCTTGTGCACCAATTCTTTCCTATCGACTGTGCCAAAAAGTGCGGATAGTCCAACACAAGCCTTCACCTCTATAAACAATAAACTGTGTAGGTTGTTCGTTGGATGAACCCTCATGTGTCGAAATCGACGAGAGAATCCAAAAAATAGAAGACAGTGTAATGTTATGTTAAACCAGCTTTTCTCGTCGTTCTATTTGAGAATCACTGTGATTCGGCGATATCTAGCTCCTTGGAAATGTCAAGTTCCTTTGTGTTCAATTCATATACGAGATAATAGCCTAATAGGAATATGTCTTCTATGGTCACGTGTAATATTTAAAACGGTCATACATCGTAAAGGCAATCGAGTTTAATCATTAATTCATACACATCATCAACCATGATATTAGCAAGACGATCATCTAAAGTTTGGATTCCACTATCAAACGATTAGTGCATTGAAGCGTGAATTGCAAGATCCGGTTAAATAACATTGAAAGTACTTGTTCATGCTAGATCACCGAAGTTAAAAAGCAATATGTATGTTCTCATATATAATTGAGTAACGACTCAAACCTTAGCGAGTGCTGTAAGCAACTTGAGTAGTTTTATTATCAAAATGACTTGCTTCGGCATTAAATGACCCAAAACCGGTTGATATGCCGTAAAAGAAAATAGACAACCAACCTAAAAGTTTCTTCTACCTATGTGGTCCAAATAATGCAGACTGGGCTCTTTAACCTTGGATAAATAACCAGTCTAGGAGAAAGAAAAATTCTGAATTTAAAGAAACTGAGGTCAAGCGTTGATTGGAATTTGTGGCACTCCTTGTGCACCAATCCTTCCCTATCGACTGTGCCAAAAAGTGCTAATAGTCCAACACAAGCCTTCACCACTATAAACAAAACACTGTCAAGGTGTTTCATTCGAAATCGACGAGAGAATCCATTTTTCATATCAACAATTGATCTTACCATTACACCACGTGGGCTGCATTGACGATTCATGACCTTCCCAAGGTTATTAATTTAAAATTAAGAGGAATCTGATTTTTATGCATTTACCCAAACCCTATATTGAATATCAAGTGGTGGCAACATGTTTCAAACAGGACCATACTGAAGAGATCTGGACTCCCTAGCATGCCCGAAATACTTGTCCAACGTAACCTGAGATGGGCTAGCCACTTAAACACTTTTGGGGATGACAGACTGCCAAAGCAATTTTTTAAAACTCTTAACTGAGAGAAGAATCATGTGGAATCGGTAGAAAATCAGAATCAGGTACAAAAACAACATCAAAAGAAACCAGAAGAACTTTAACATCCCTATAGGCAGTTGGCAAAACGCAACCAGAGACTGAATAAATTGGAGGAAAAGGATTTGCGTGGTGTCATCATCGGATATGATGGACAGAAAATGAGACGCAACCCCTCCACACAAGTAGGATGCGACATGTCAATTTCTTAAGTGGGGTTTAACACATTTGAATTAAGACTTTTCCTTGCTAAAATTTGATATACCTGATGAATCGTTGTCTCCTGACAAACAAAAGGAAGTTTAAGGAAGAAAAAAAACCCGAAAATGTTTATTGGTGAATATGACAAAACACGAAGTAAAACTGAAGAGCTTGATAGTGAAAAGAACACAAAATGAGGAGAATACTAGTTACAATGATTTTTTACTATTCTACTGATTTTAAATCTTATTCTAATGGAGATTCGATGTATGTTTGTAAGAGAAACTATGTCCCTGCGTACATCGCGATACCCACATGCATTGCGTAGTCTTTCAATGAATATTTCATTCATAGTAAATATCATTAATATCTACTTCCGGTTTTTGTCTGTAACAAAAACTACGCCACTGCTTACGTCACACTACCCGAAATCGTCATAACAGAGAATGCACGCACTCAAAATTTGAACATGCAAAATTAGACAGTCCTCATTGTTTTTTTTTAAACAAGTTTTAATAAATACATGACTGGTATTATATATCTATATATAGTTTGTTTTATTGTAATACATATTTAAAGTTTACATTTCAAATTGTTTAATTTGTAATCCTTTAATGAATTTGATGATTTTACTTACTTAGGGTACAAACTCGCTGACATTGAATTTTTTACTCCCACCCCTCAAGCAATATGTTTTAAAAATCTATTTTTACATCGCCCGGAGGGTGTTTTTTATTTTGCAAGTACATAGAATAATAAATCTTATTCATTAACGCTGTCTCTGTGTAAGATCTGCTTTAAAACAGACCATATTATTAGTACATTTAAAATACTGCGATGTGTCTTATAAATCACTAAGAAATAAAGGTTTACATAAAATATGGTGTGCTTAATTTGCATACAGGTTTTAACAAAACTGAGTTTAATAAATAGTCTCTTAGTGTTATTGATCTCTAATATTATTGTTTTATTCTCCAACGTATTTAAATCAATATTACGGATATAGAAACCAATTAAGAAAGGAATTTTCCTCCATAAGGAATCTTTATATATGCATTCTTATTTAATTTCGTTAGTCTTTCTAATTTGATATATCTAATGTATCCATAAATTCCGTTGCACTTTAGAGAATTTATTATTTTAAAAAATCATATGGAATTTGTGGACACCCTATATTTCATTATATAAAAAATTAAATACTTACGTCCGGAGGTCGTATATTCTTGCTCGTGTTATATAAATGCATTTATCTGTATTTGACTTTAATGCATCAAACGCAATTTAAAGCATAAAGATGAACAGGTTGCGACACAAGGTCAATTTCTATACTTCTTTAGCTTGCTAACAATTACACCACGTGGGTTGCCCTAAAGAAATCACTATGTTTAAAACCTCGCTCTTAACATCTGATATATATATATGTTTTTTCCCAAAATATATATTCATACTGTCAGATTCACTTCCATTTACTTCATATATATATATATATATATATATATATATATATATATATAAACAAAAGTTATTATTAATTTGCTGACAGATCTGTTTCGACCTTTTAATAAAGCGGTCTTTTTCAAAGCAACTATATTTAGGTAGGAAAGACGGAATAAATAAACCGTTAGTCACGAGGTACAAACAAACGCTCTCGCTCAGGGCCTGAATTTAAAACAATTTTTTTTTTTGAAAACGTATTTTGTGTTAAAAATATAATAAATGAAAAATAAAATTTTTTTATTTTTAACACAAAATACGCATTTTCAAAAAAATAAGAATAAAATAAAATTTTTGAATTCCGGCCCTGAGCGACAGCGTTTGTTTGTACCTCGTGACTAACGGTTTATTTATTGCGTCTTTCCTACCTAAATATAGTTGCTTTGAAAAAGACCGATTTATTAAAAGGTCGAAACAGATCTGTCAGCAAACTAATAACAACTTTTGTTTTTTTCTAAAAAATGTATATATATATATATATATATATATGCGTGTGTGTGTATATATATATATTATATATATATATATAATAATTACTAATCCCTCTCCACGAGTAGTATTTGACGCAAGGTGAATTTCTTAATTGGGGTTTAACCGGTTTAATTTCTAAGTTTTCCTTCTCCTAGACTGGTTACTTAACCAAGGTTAAAGAGCCGAGTCTTCCCTACTATTTACCCATACCTGGGGGATGTATGCCTTTCCGAAGTGTATGTGAAGTACAAACAGCCTCGTCCAAGTTTTGAATTTGTCTCGCCGTCTCCTTTTCCTACGATGGTAACCGTTACCCAATGCGCCTCTATATTATGTGATATAAGTAATGGGATGGTAGACTGGATAAACCACTTGTCTTACAGTAACTATTAAACTATTGATTTATGTAAGTATTATTGAAATATATTTACCGTTTCAATTACTTTGACCAGACAAAACTTTTGAATCGTTTTGTTCATTTACTAACAGCTTTGATAAAATTCCTACACAAGATACCCGATATAGTAAATACAAAATTAAAATGAACACATTTAAGGAAGCCAGGCTCGATGAACGAAAATGTCCACATTGTCTGGGGGGTGGTGCTACCAGTTTGAAGTTTCACAAAGCAAATATTAATTTTGAATCGAAAGAATCGGACTCACTCCCTGGTAACTCCTAAGAAACATAAATACGACGACAGGTGGTGGGGAACAGAATTAGAAATCTGTAGGACACTTTAGATGAATTTTATAGCTGCCAAAGTAAATCACTGTGTGATCAGAAATATTTGAAATTCCTCATCGAATAAGAAAAACAAATATTTATGTCTCTCTCATATAGCAATGACGGTCAAAGCCCATCTGTTGGTGATATTTACTTTTATTATTAATAGCAATAACAATAATATATATATATATATATATATCGCAACCAGAAAATGAATAAAATAAAGGAATTATATTATATTAAAGAAAAATCAGAATCTCCTAGGCACCACTCGAATTTGTGAGAATTGTCCTTTGTGAGAAATACTTAAATATAAACGAAAAACTTTTAATGTATTGGCTAGGCTATAACAAAAATAAAATGTTTCAAAAAGTATATACTAAAGAACAAAAACTTACTTAATACACTCATTTGCGAACAAAAATCGTTATCGAATCGCATCTTTATATATACTATCAAATATATGCACTCTCCGGGTGCAAGTATTTAAGTTTTAATATAATAAGATAACTTATTAAATTAGAAAGGCTAATGAAACTGAATAAGAATGTAGATAAAAAGATTTGGAACAGAGGGGGTATGATTGAAAAATAGAACAACTTTGAAACTAACTCTTCCATCATTTTCCGTTACTCCCGTCTTTCATTGGTAAATTTTCCTAATTTAACTGTTTAGTAAAAATAGGAAGTAAAGAATAATATTAGTTATTTCTTCTTGTTAAGGGATTTCTTTTAAGATTTATTGAAGAGATTTTTGCTCATATTCAATAAGATAAAACCAAACAATTAGAAATCAATAATACTAAGCATGTATTTATTAAAATCAAATTTTAAAGATCAATAAGCAAATTGGCCTTCCCATTCATACTGTAAACCGCTATTCTGTTGTATATATAAATGCAATTGTATGTTATTAGTATGTAGATATAGTCAACAGTTTAAGTAATGTAAAACAATTTTATTAATAATTGAGGTATAAATAATAAATAAAATCATAGTAAATGTAATGTAAATAACAAAGGGAATTGTGACTTGTATAGTAATATAGTTTCGGTTACAGACAGACAAACCTACAATCTCCATTATAATAAGATATATATATATATATATATATATATATATATATATATATATATATATATATGTGTGTGTGTGTGTGTGTGTGTGTGTAAATCAAATGGCATCTTATGAGCGTTCAGCTAGAAAGCACAGGTTCCTAGTTCGATACCGGCTCTCGCCAACTCAGCGTATGAGTAGCACAGGAAATTTGTGCGGTAAAGTAAAGAGCTGGTGGTAGGGGTGGCGCTCCACCTCAGACGCAAAAACAATCTCCGTAGTCTAGCGCTGATACCGACATTAGGTCACCACAAAGAAGTAGATAGAAAAATCCAACTAGACGAGATGTCAACCAGAGAAGAAAAAGAGGAAGCAGAAATGAAGTAACCAACTAAGTCTCTGATCTGTTTCTGTCTCTCTCTAATATATCTATTGCTAATATGTCTCTCTGAATACTCTCTCAAACTCTCATTTATATACCCATTTATATATATATAGATTAGCTAACAATAGAAACCTATATGTATCGAAGCATATATTTGAATGTAATCAGGGACATTTTAAGGTGATACCAATATACCAAACTGATGACTATACTCTACTCCTAGTTAAAGAAAAACATTTCATAATGAAATACAAACCTGAACTAAATCTGACACACAACACAACTATAAACAGAGACACACGTACATAGGAACACACGAAAACACACACACAAACATACCAGAACACACAACTAAACTGAAATTAACCACACACATACACACCCGCCCACATACATGCTCCAACAATAATAACAACAACTTTACTGCACAAGCATGTGAACTGCATAATAAAATACACAAATTATGTAATGTAAAATAAGTGTATGAGTATGTATGTATATATGTTGCATACCTCTCTTTACTTACTTCTATTCTTGTTCTGGTGTCTTTGATATCTTAAGTTCTTCTAGCATCTCTTCTAACATCTGGACTTCGTCTTGGTGGTCAGTCACGCTTAACTCATTTCTTCTTCTATATCAGTCTTGTTACCAAGACTTCACCAACCACAAAACCGTGTTATTTTCTTAAGCTTTTATTAACTTAACTAAACGTTTCATGTAACTAAACATCTGATTAACATAGCGCGCGTATGCAGGGAGTTCCAGTTAAGGCAGTACATCTTCTCTGCCCGACGTCAAACTGAAACTGAGGACCCAACCAGGACCCACGTGACTTCACCTATTTCGCGGGCTTTCTGTACTATTCCATGGAAAGTCCCGCCCGTGATATGAAAAGTGCAATCCCTTTAGAAATACAGAGGATTGACAATAATCTTATGCAACCGCATAGATTATGTAACATATATATATATATATGGTTGATGTGGTATAAAACAGAATCACCTCTCTTAAATTTATTCTAATGAAAATGTATTTCTACTCTAATTGGTCACAACTTTCTCACACTTGTAATTCAATGTTCACTTGTAGGAAAATATGGAATGTACAATATTAACCAATAACTTCTTTCAGCAGTATATTATCGCATAGATAATTTTAAAAGGCCATTTTATTATTCAGCTGTTACCTCTTTTAAACTTTCTTTCCTCCAATAAAAAAAATATATATATAAGAAATATGACAATAAACTTTAAAGATTCCTTTGAAAAAATACATGACAATAATGCTGACCATTCCTCAGAATATACCGGCGTAATATATATATATATATATATATATATATATATATATATATATATATATATATATATATACACTCGTGAAGAGAAAAAATGGGCCGAGATTGAAAGAAGGAAAAAAATAGATTTTTCAATTTTTTTCAGGAATTTACTGAAATTTAACTGCAAATTCCTATTTTTCAGATCATTAATATTATAGTATATAATCATTTAGTGGTAAAAATAAGTCCTAAAATGGTAAGACCGCATCTGGGCAAGGATATGAAAAACCGAATTTTAAGATTAAGCCAATCTCGTGCATTGGCTGGAAGAACTTTTTCGAACAAAGAAAAACTGTGGAAAGCTCTGCAAAATGAATAGAATATCATCCCCTCTTCACAGTGTTCCAAGTTGGTTGAGAGCATGGATAAAAGGATTAATCTTTTAAAGAAATCAAAGGGGAAAGCGATTCCATACTAATCATTTATTAAAGTAAATGTCTTGTTCTGTGTATATAAGACTCGTTTTTGTTTTTTGTTCAATTGTATTTTGTTTAATTTAGCTTTTTGTACAATAAAATGTATAATACTTGCTTGGCCCATTTATTTTGTTCACGAGTATATATATATATATATATATATATATATATATATAAGAAAACACTTAGAGATTTAGTATTATAGTATATTTCAAGGATCTTAGACAAAGTGTCTAACTCTCCGACTCATCAGATGCGAATCTGATGAGTCGGGAGAGTTAGACACTTTGTCTAAGCTCCCTGAAATAGACTCTAAAGCTAAATCTCTAAGTCTTTTGTTATTTCTTTACTTATATATTTGCTCTGTGACTCTAACATTAAGAGCACACATTGAGCTCTAAAACTGCGACAGTGTCGTATGGAAGATTTCTTCTATTGACTTTTGGATTATACACACACACACACACACACACATATATATATATATATATATATATATATATATATATGTATAATGGAAAAAATGATTTACCGGTGAATATGGTCACGATAGTTAGATGGTGCAGAATTCAGGGAGGTAAGTCAGCGATATAACAAATACAAAGTGCTCAGTACGTTAGTAGAGCAAATTTATTACAATATAGGTACAAGTGATAACCTACTCTAGTTTCACCATAAGGATCTTCAGGGTTAAATCCACTGAATTAATCGAGATACCAATTAATTGCAGTCGACTACACGTGCGTGTTCATCGCGTTAAACAGTTGTTGTTGTTGTTGTTTCTTCTTCTTCTTCTTCTTCTTCTTCTTCTTCTTCTCTTTCTTGTTGTTGTTGTTGTTCTTCTTCTTCTTCCCTTTCTTGTTGTTGTTGTTGTTGTTGTTGTTGTTCTTCTTCTTCTTCTTCTTCTTCTTCTTCTTCTTCACTTTCTTGTTGTTGTTCTTCTTCTTCTTCTTTCTTCTTTCTTCTTCTTCTTCTTCTTCTTCTTCTTCTTCTTCTTCTTCTTCTTCTTCTTCTTCTTCTTCTTCTTCTTCTTCTCTTTCTATTGCTGTTGTTGTTGTTCTTTTTCTTCCCTTTCTTGTTGTTGTTGTTCTTCTTCTCTTCTTCTTCTTCTTCTTCTTCTTCTTCTTCTTCTTCTTATTATTATTATTATTATTATTATTATTATTATTATTAGCTTTCTTCTTTTTTTTATTTGTTTGGTTCTTGTTTGTTTTATTTACTGAAGATTTAAAAAAAAAACAGTTTTAGTCCAACGCATCTAATTTCTCAACTGAATAACCCTATTAATCCTTCATCTCGAAACTATACACATAGAATGCTCACAACCCATACATAAATAATCCTTACATTTTATGATGCGAAAATTAGTAGTAAATAAAAACAGAAGACAAACGGAAAGAGGCGGGAATAATCTGTAGAACCTCCCTTCCCCACCTTACAAACTCTCTTCCCCATTTATAAATAAAAGAATAATTTCTCACAAAACTATTGCATATAATAAGCTTCTTATTTATTTATTTGCCTTAAAGTGTAGGATAAAAATTGTGTTATTCTTCTTCAAAGAATTTGTAGATGTTAACAACTAAAACCAACTGTGTAAGTATTATCTCCGTTATTCGGACTATTGTCCCCATCTTCATTGTTATTTGTACAACGTTTCGGCCGATATGCCCTCCGGCCTTCTTCAGGTATTTCTTGTCGGACTCTGGAACCTTCTCGGACTCGGGAACCCTCTTTTCGAACTCGGGAACTTTCTTGTCGTAATCGGGAGCCATCACGGAACTTTGAACCTAACCCTTTATTTATTCCACGGGGGTATCCTGTTCTCATTCCGCTAACCATAGCTGGAGTAGGAGTTGTGTTAATTATTTTTTCCTATTTTACTGCCTCTACTCGGGATTGAACCCGGAATCCAGAGATAACTGTCACTTAGAACTGTCTTAACCTAACTACCTTATCCACTAATCATCAAGCCTCATAAAAACGGAAAGAGGCGAGGATAATTTGCAGAACCTTCCTTCCCGACCTTAAAAACTCTCCCTCATCTATAAATAAAAGAATAATTTCTCACAAAATGCTAAACTGTTAAAGTAGGATAGAATCAGGGAATACCTGAGGTATTTTGTCTGATAAAGTTACGGAAGGCGACAGGGGGATATATTTATTATTCAGTATGCGTTGGTAACAGAATTAAAGTAGCTAAGAAAAATTCAAGAAAAGAAGCGACCATTTTCCCCACCCCCCAAAAAGTCTCTGGAGATAAATGCTCAGGTCTAACCGTGTTTCTCTATTTTGTGTCCAATAAATGTATCGAGAGACGTCTTTATTTGGCACAAATAGCGATACGCATTTTTGGCACCCAACAGAGAACCTTGTTCTACAGTCTTCAAATTGGGATTAAAGAGATATATGCGTCCGTCCTTTCAGCTTTTTTCTTTTCTATGGACAGGACACGATAACTGTGTGACGGGCCCAAAAGGGCCGGGTTAGCTCAAATGGTAGAGCGTTCGGCTAGAAACCACAAGGTTCCTAGTTCGCCAACCCAGCGTATGAGTAGCACAGGGATCTGTGCGGTAAAGTAAGGAGCTGACGGTTGGTGTGGCGCTCCACCTCAGACGCATAAACAATCTCCTTCGTTTAGCGCTAGTGAAAAGGGGATAGATTCCCTCGCTGATTGGCTGATACTGACTTTAGGCCGCCCCGAAGAGATATATAATTCGTTATTCCCATTATCATTTATAAAAACTCTTAGGATTATTTTCGTTTTTTTTTTTTGTATTTAATTTCATAACGCTAAAAATATGGGTCTGACATCTTTAGAAATTCGACCCATTTTGATAGATAGGTAGATAGATAGATAAATAAGATAGATAGAAAGGCCTGTGTAGCGTCCGATTTGTGTCAGAGTGGCTGGGTAACTGATTTCCATTTCTGATCGGTCAAATTTTACTGATTCCAAATGTCCCCCCCCCTGCTACAGAATGAAGGTGTTGTGTAAGAAGTACGATAACCAGCGTGACTATGTTCATAGGAGCTGGGGATAATTTGGGCATTACCCAACCGTACGGGGAAGCGACCCTCGTAATACTGGCCATGTGACTTATATCGCATCCAAGGGGATGTAATTTATTATGCTCTAGAGACGTTTTTAGAACAATGATTTTTTAAAAAGAGAATAGCACGTCCTGTCGTATTAATCATGGGTTGAATGTTTGTTTGATTCGATTTTACGGCATGCCAACCCTTGTTGGGTTATTTTATGCAAATGAGATTTTCTTTTATTAATTCTTGATCTGTATTCAATTTTTCAAACACAATTTTGATAATCAATAGGATCTATTTATTCGGGATCCTAAAAGGTAATACTACTCCGTGTCCAGGCGAACCTGGTAGTGATGGTGATGAAGGGGTAATCCACACTCCCCAGAGTTCCAGAGTTGGACCTTCACTACAAGATGCAGTTTAACATCATACCCAGTACGTTAAGACCCTCAGCCATCGCCTTCTAGCCCATTATATGAGATTTGGAGCTGTCATGGGAAATGGACTCTTCGCCCCGAGTTCAAATCCTGGACGTGGTAATTGCATTTCACTTAGCGCTAATACCCTTGAGAAAGGTATGAATCCTACTCTCCCTAAAAATAAAAATAGCAGGGCAGACTGGTTTCTTTAACCATGGCTAGGTAACCAGTCTAGGAGAAAGAAAACTCTGAATTCAAACCTGTTGAACTCCGCTTAAGAAATTGACCTTGTCACATCTTGCTCGTGCGGAGGGTTTGGTAAATATATATGAGATTTGGAGCTTGATATGAGAATAAGAGCGTTTTACATACTTATGATAAAAAAAACCCTGACATTGAATTTTTAACTCCCATCCACCTCAGACAATAAATTTAATTTTTACACCGCCCGGAGGGTGTTTTTTTTTTTTTTTTTTTTTTTTTTTTTTGGTAAGTTTATAATAAAAGCATCAAGCTAGTCCTATGGGAATATGAAATCAGGCTTAATATCGTGCAGACTCTGAATGAGTAAATGGATCCGTGGAAGTTCTGGATGATTTTCCAATAGGACTGATGCACTTGAACTTACCCAGCCTCTACGGAAACGAATTGATGGAAATTAGGGCTTTGTGCAAGGTTACGGGGTTTCTACATGAAGATTATGTTGTTTTAGATCAGAACGCTAGTATTTCTCTGAATCTTTAAGATGAGGCATGCTAATTTGGATTATTTGGATTATTCGGACTGTTGCTCTCATCTTTATTGTTATCTACACAACGTTTCGGCTGATGTGCCCTCCGACCTTCTTCAAGTATTTATTGTCGAACTCGGAAACCTTCTCAAACTCGAAGAGAAGGTTCCCAAGTTCGAAGGGTATTTACCTCACATTCCACTTATATGAGTATGACACAAGGTCGTTTAATGTGGGACTACCCACAAACCGAAACTCAAGGGATGGCAGACACAAAAAATGCATTCCGTCTGCATTCCCCCTCAAGGGGGCATCTTATGCACTGCGCAATAAACCCAACCCTGTCTCTTTAAATCAAGGGTGCATGTGTTGCCGGGAAAGATAACCCACAGGGATCACGCCATTAATTGCAGCATTGATCCATTGGCCGAAGCCATCGGACCCCGACCCCGACGAGCGAGTGAAAAGTGCGAATGACTTCCGAAGTGGAGGTTACCGAGTTCGAGAATGTTCTCGAGTCCGAAAGGAAATACCTGGAGAAGGCCTGAGGGCACATCAGCCGAAATGTTCTGTCGGTAACAATAAAGATGAGGATAATAGTCCTTATTTATTTTACCAACCCCTCCGCACGAGCTGGATATGACACAAGGTCAA
Source organism: Doryteuthis pealeii (assembly GCA_023376005.1). Lineage (NCBI taxonomy): Eukaryota > Metazoa > Mollusca > Cephalopoda > Myopsida > Loliginidae > Doryteuthis > Doryteuthis pealeii. Next base: position 13,768,900 of record CM042155.1, read on the forward strand.
TTTCTTAAGCGGAGTTCAACAGGTTTGAATTCAGAGTTTTCCTTCTCCTAGACCGGTTGCCCCACCAAGGTTAAAGAGCCCAGTCTGCCCTACTATTTACGCATAGATGGATGGAGAGTAGGATTCATACCTTTCCCAAGGGTATTAGCGTTAAGTGAAATGCAACGTCCAGGATTTGAACTCGGGGCGACGAGTCCATTTCCCAAGACTTTAACAATTTCACCACGCGCTTCCTTATAGTCCTTATAATTCAATTAATCCAAAGAATGCTCGTGATTTGATGAGACTAGCTGTCACTTGATCCCCGTCTATCAAGCACAATGTGAACATATAAACATCCATATTAACGAAGGACATTCTTGTCACTGTTATTGCACCAAGTATGGGAAAGCGCCATCTATATGTTAATGCTCGTGTTCCTTAATTTTACGACCGTTATCATCTTACAACACACGGTTAAAAATGAGACCATCCGAATATTCCAATCTGAAATGCAAAAATGTAAATCCACATTATGTAGCGTTGCTTATCCACCAAGTTCTTATTTCTCATGAATGTTGTCACCTCATCTAAATAATGGAACATTCCGTTTTTATTATAATGAAAGAAAGGAAAGAAAGAGAACATGCTACACAGACCAAATAGAAAAAGAAAGAAAGAAACAGAGTAGGATAACTATCTAGGGGGGTTGCGAGGCAAGGATAACACTTATCTTTTTGAATCGAACATAATGAAAAGATGAAAAGGAAAGAGAGGAAAGAAAAAAAAAAAACAATGAGAGAGTCAAATCAATATTTTTTTTACTTTTTATATATTGAACTATTCGCAATAGTTCTTAAGTAAACATATTAAACGTTGTAATATGTTAATTATCATACTGTTGTATATTCACAGGTCCTGCTAATCTTAATAAGCGCGTTCATTCATAGCATGTATGATTAAAGTCTGCGGAGTGGAATATTGTTCGTATCAGCCGAAAATTGAGAGATTAATTTCCCTTTTCGTTAGATCTCTTTTATAGATCTCTGTGATGCATTTCCCATCAAAAACGACTGTTTCAAACATTGTTGATTTAAAAGTTATTAAGTGTGGAGGAACTGCTAAGGGAGTTTGCTGATAGGGGCGGTTGGAGAGAGAGAGACAGACAGACAGACAGACAGACAATGTGAGAGGTAAGTGAGAGAGACAAGGAGTGGAGAAAGAAAGAAAGAGAGAAAGTGAGAGAAAGAGAGTGTGAGAGAGAGAGGGAGAGAGAGAGATGTTGAGATTCTAGTCTTCTCAATCAGAGAGTGTGCGTGAGGGACATAGAATGGAGAAAGAGAGACATAGACATAGACTGAGACAGAGACAGAGACTGAGACAGAGACTGAGACAGAGAGACTGTGTGTGTGTGTGTGTGTGTGTGTGTGTGTGAGAGAGAGAGAGAGAGAGAGAGAGATAGGGAGAGAGGGGGAGAGAGAGATGTTGAGAGTCTAGTCTTCTCAAGCACAGAGTGTGCGTGAGGGAAATAGAATGGAGAGAGAGATATATATAGACAGAGACAGAGAGACTGTGTGTGTGTGTGAGAGAGAGAGAGAGAGAGAGAGAGAGAGAGAGAGAGAGAGCGAGAAGGAGAGAGAGAGAGAGAGAGAGAGAGAGAGAGAGAGAGAAAATAATGTGCAGGTGTGCGAGATGATAAAGAAATTCTCATAAAATGTTATGATAAAGATGGTAACCTTCCGAAAACATTTTGATTAAAAAGTGTGCAATAGACCCCCACCCCACACACAAAAAAAACTTTTTTTCAAAAAAATACTCTACTGGTGGTCATAGAACTTTTTTTTTAAACTGATTGAATTTCTTTTTATTTACGAAAAAATATGTATTAGCACAAAACCTCCAAACTTGCAGGATGCAACGCGTAATCAATTTCTAAAGCGAAGATTAACAGGTTTAGATTTATAGCTGTACGTCACCTCGACTGCTTCCGTAACCAAACAAAAATGAGTATAATTTATTATATCATAGTGCAATCTCAGAGTTTGTAAATATAATCTGTTAAACACACACACACGCGCGCGCGGGCGCGCGCGCACACACACACACACACACACACACACACACACAAGCATATATATATGAGGAGTGGAGGATTTGGTTGAGAATAGAGGAAAGTGTTGATATAACAAGGTATTGGTAAATATATATATATATACATGTATATATATATACATATATATATGTGTGTGTGTGTGGTTGAGAATAAATGAAAGGGTGGATATAACAACACAGACAGCATAAATTCAATTGAATTTATGCTGTCTGGGTTGTTATATCCACCCTTTCCTCTATTCTGAACCACACACACACACACACATACACAGACACACACACACACACACACACACACACACACACATATATATATACATATATATATATATATATATATATATATATATATATATGACGAGTGGAAGATTTAAATAAATCCGACAAAATGTGGTTGAGAATAGAGTAAAGTGTGGATATAACAAGGTATTGGTAATATATATATATATATATATATATATATATATATATATATATATATATGTGTGTGTGTGTGTGTGTGTGTGTGTGTGTGTGTGTGTGTGTGTGTGTGTATGTATTATATGATATGCTGTCTGTGTTGTTATATCCACCCTTTCATCTATTCTCAACCACACACACACACACACACACACACATATATATATATATATATATATATATATATATATATATATATATATATACTATAATGTGGGATTGTCACTGTTTCAGTTTTTACTGGAACGGTGTGTCAAACGCAGTATTATTGGTAGAGTGCTCAATATAAAATAGAGCTGTTATATAATATAATAAAATAAATATATAAAGGTTTTACATATCTATTTATTTGGTGACAAAGGAACAGTCACAGTCAAGGAACAGTCAAGCATTTGAAACAAGTTCACCTGATGATTGTTGACGCATGAAACCAAAATGGCTGTGACTGTTCCTTTGTCACCAAATAAATAGATATATAAAACCTTTATATATGTATTTTATTATATATATATATATATATATATATATATATATATATATTATATATATATATATACCAATATCTTTCACGGGCAATGTATGATACGGGGTTTAACGGTCTTGTATACAGAGTTTTCCTTCTAGACTGGTTGCAAAAACAAGGTTAAAGAGCCCAGTCTGCTCTACTAGATACCCATAGCTGGAGGGACAATCGATAGATTTATATCTTTCCCAAGTGTATTAGTACTATACGAAATACAAACATCATCATCATCAAGGATTTGAACTCGTGTCACAGAGTCCATTACCTTCCAGGATAACCATTACACAACTCGCCTCCACATTTACGAAGGAATAGACTTGTGTGCTCGGTTATTAACAAAAGACGCTTTAAAAACAGGAAAGTTTCATACGCACCTTTCAAGCTTAATTGAAAACTTAAATTCACTTCTTTTATTGCGTGAACTTTTAATAATATTTTGAAATTTATAGCTATCTTCAATAAAACAAATTGATTTTTCTTTATTTCATTTTTACCAATTAATTATTATTTTCACTCTACGCGAATTTCTTCACACCAAGTTTAACCGGTGATTTTTCAATGAGAACTGAATGACAGCAAGTCTCCTCGGGTATCTAGGATTCTTTTAAGTATTCTAACAGTTCGTAATAGTGCTGTGGTTATGATGGCTTCGATTCTCCCTCTAATTTCCAGTTCCTCCAGTCTATTTTGTAGATTTTTTTCAATGAGAACTGAATAACATCAAGTCTCTTCAGGTATCTAGGATTCTTTTAAGTATTCTAACTCTTCGTAATAGTGCTGTGGTTATGATGGCTTCGATTCTCCCTCTAATTTCCAGTTCCTCCAGTCTATTTTGTAGACATTTTTCAATTAGAACTGAATAACATCAAGTCTCTTCAGGTATCTAGGATTCTTTTAAGTATTCTAACTGTTCGTAATAGTGCTGTGGTTATGATGGCTTCGATTCTCCCTCTAATTTACAATTCCTCCAGTCTATTTTGTAGATATTTTTCAGTTAGAAATGAATAACAGCAAGTCTCTTCAGGTATCTAGGATTCTTTTAAGTATTCTAGCAGATCGTAATAATTCTGTGGGTATGATGGTCTTGGTTCTTTCTCTAATTACCAGCTCTCCCAGTTTATTTTCCAGAGGATTTTCACTGAGGACTGAATGACAGCAAGGTATCTAGGGTTCTTTAAATACTGTAGCTGATCTTAAAAGGGCTGTAGTCTGAATGTTCTTGAATCTCCCTCCAATCTAAACTTACCCAGTTTTCAATATGTGGTTTTATTTCTTGGTTTAATAGCATATCAAACTCCTTGGGTTATTTAATGTCAAAGCCATTAAGGTATAAGAACAGTATTCGTACTGGGTGAATGAGTGATCCATACTTTTCCTATGCAGTAGTGAATAGATTAAGACAACATAGATAGTGAAGTTAGTTAATATGAGATATGTGATCCTTTTTTAAAAATGACTTCGAAAAGGCGCTGGTCCATCGAACATGTCAATTTCTGGATCTCCTCTGATGTAATTTCACATGATACGTTGACTATTTCCTGACACAACTCATTTTTACTTCTAAATTGGCGTCCATTCTCATAAACACGTCGCGTCAGAATGCTCTACAAGTTTTCAATTGGTTTTAAGTCTGGAGAATTGGCCGGCCAGTTCATCTTCCGAGGTCCACAGAAGCCTAATTTTTGCAGGTACTCCGTAGTTTTATGCGCTGAATGCGAGGGGGCATTATCTTGCATAAATATGATGGTTCTCCTGAAGGTGATTCTCTGCCATTTTAGCCAAGATTCCAAGTGCTCTTTGAGGAAGGCTATATAAGCATCTGCGGTTATTTTCGTACCGACAGGCACTCTCCACGGGCCAACCATGATACCTCCAATAATACCAGCCCAAATCATAATACCACCTCCTCCTTGTTGGCGTCTAAAGCGGTGATGAAGTTCTTGTCCATTTACGACCCAACCTTTGCTTTGCCATCTGCGCCATCAAGTGTTGCACGAGTTTCATCGGTGAACTGTACTTTTGAGAAATCGACCTTCATGTTCTTCTTTGCCCATTTCAAACGTATTTGCATGTGTATTTTTGTCAATCGAGGCTTTGACACTGGTCTCACTGATGCCCCGACCTTTTGCATAAGATGACAGCGAGTACTTCTGGGCACTGTTGCTTCTCCAATGCTTCTGAAAAGTGCTCCACTCGTCAGGCCTGTGTTATTTACAGCTTCACATTTCATTCGTGACAAAGAACGTCAGGAAACAACGCTCGAGTGACCCTTATCGGCCCTATTACGTACCTCCGTAGGAGCTGCAACAAATCTTTTCCCAGTTTGGTGATATCTTCCAATTATTGTGGATATTTCTAATGTAGACTTGCCTTTGGAAAGTTCAAATGTTATGATATCTTTCTCAGAAGGGGTCAAGTCACATTTGCGACCCATAATTGCACGAGTATAATGATACTTGTTTAATGTCTGGGATATTTCTAAATCGTGTTGATATTGAAAATGGCCACTGTCTGTTTCCTGTTTCGCAGAACAATACAATTTTTATACAGCCTGCGCATACACCTATTTCCATTATACTGTGACAATTTCGTTAAATTCCAATCGGTATTTTTTGTTCAAAATGAAAAAATATCACCTCGTTAATAATTTGAAACAGAGTGTATATGTCTAAAATTGTTTATAACCCCGCAAAATTTGTGATTTTTTTCAGTATTTTCATTTAAAGAGAATTTCTTTTTCCTGATCCAAATTGACATATAACGAAAGAAACAAGAAAGAAAAATTGTATTTCATTGAGGAAATCTTTGCAATTTGATAATATGAAGACATGTTCAAAAATATTTGTACCCAAAATCTTCCAGAAGAAAAGTAAGGATACAAAAAGGGATTAAGGATTTTTTATCCTCTTTCATTAGCGTTCCTCACTTTATTTCAAATGAATGTGTCATGTATAACCTTGTTAAGTTACTGAACGCCATCCTTGACCAGTTAAAAAGGACTTAAAGTAAGTAAGTCCTGAGCTATGGAATCCTTTGGTAAGTGAATAAATCCTGAGTTATGGAATCATACGTAGTATCAAAGGTCCAGTGATATAATCCTATGTTCCGTCGTCCACGAAGGTTCAACTAGTTATGAATATTTAAGATCCGAACAGCCTGTATAAATATTATAACAACAGCAGAGTACTTCCAGTGATTGGCCCAGAATATGGTCACATGATTATCGCCGAGTCTATAAATAAGAGTGGGCATCTGGCACACACCTTATATACAAAAAATCTTAAAAAAACTAAATATTGCAAATGGAAATGTCTATTTTTCCACAAATAATGTGTGACGAAAACCCTAAAGAGACAAATTAAATTTCATAGGATTTGTTCATTTAAACCTAGCAATGGCTAATTACTCTGTTCACCTTATATCTTTGCTTAGTAAACTGATGATTAGAAGAAGTAACGGAAACATATAGATCACATCACTAATAAGATCAGCTCGAATACTTAAAAGGGTAATTTAGGAGGAAGTGTGTCCCGGTCTCCTGCCTAAAAAATTGCTAGCCCGTGACTATCAAAATAACAATCCCCAGCTCGTCGTAATTCTTGTTTATTTATCGTAATTTGTTGTAATTCTTGTTTAGATATAAAGATGGATATATAGTTTGGAATAGACTGAGATAGATAGATAGATAAACAAACAAAATAATATAGATAGATATTAACAAATGGAGATAGATATATATTTTCGACAAGTAAATGTATTTGGGGGTTGCATCTTTTTTTGTCGTAATTCTTGTTTATCTAAACTAAAAACAAGACATTAAACAAACATAAATAAAAAAGAATCTTAGTATTTAAAGTAATATAGATAAATATGAACAAATTGAGATAGATAGATAGATAGATAGATAGATAGATGGATAGTTTTGAATAGACTGAGCTGGGTCGTTATTTTAATAGTCACTGGGTAGCAATTTTTGAGGCAGGACACCGGGACGCACTTCCTCATAAATTACCCTTAAAAGAGTTCTAGGTATATGAGGAGACTTGCTGTCTGTCAGATCTCACTGAAAAGTCACTATGTATACCTGTTGTGAATAAACTTGCGTAGCGTGAAAATAATAATTTATTGGATAAAAAAGAATGAATTAAAAAAGTTATTTAATTTGCTTTATTGAATATTGCTATAAATTTAAAAATGTTATTAAAAGTTCACGCTAAAAAAAAGAAGAAGTGAATGAAGGTTTTCAATTAAACTTGAAAGATACATATAAAACTTTACTGCCTATAATGTGTCCTTTATCATAAACCATCCTCTAAGTTCTCTTATTTCTTCAATACAAAAAATAAGATAAATAGATAAAACAAACAAAGTACTGTGACCACTAGAAAAAAGAAGAAAAATGTTATGCAAAAAAAAAAAAGAAAAAAAAACTTGTTAAAGAAAGAAAAAATGTTTTTCGGGGAACTTTCTTCCGCAGCTTTTATTCTATTCAATGTTTTTTTGTCCTTTCACTTACAAAGCTTTTAGTCTGGTTTCTGTGTTCTTAGTAACGATAAACTCTCAGGCCAACTACTTTTCTTCGACACCTAATGACAGTAAAATCGATGTCGCATATAAAGGTTGAAATCATGTGTACACAGTACCATACACGCGTAAACATACGTATTAAAAGTGGTAAGTGTACATTCACACTCTTACATATATTTCTACGTGTATAATCTCTAACACACACATACATTAGTGTACTCACACACACACACACACACACATTAGTGTACTCACACACACACACACACACACACACATTAGTGTACTCACACACACACACACACACACACACACACACACACATATATATATATATATATATATATATATATATTATATATATATGTCCTGTCTCTCTGACTATTTATTTGTCTGTGTTGGTTCATGTCCTACATAAAATTATGTCAATAAAACACATTTTTCCTCCTCCCTTTAACAATATCTGATTTTTCCCTGGTTCCTTTAACTGTGGTCGTAGTTTCCCTGGTCATGTAGTGTGTCTGCGGTCCAACTAGCCCGATGGAGTCAAATCCTTCAGAGGTATACAACTGGTTAGTTTTCCTTCTTCTAGATCAGTTGTCATTCAATGATAAAGAACCTAGCTTGCCTTACTACCTACCCATAGCTGGAGTGCAAACAGTTGGGCACATTACATTTGCAAGGGCATTAGCGCCATGTACGATGCAAACAGACTTTTCTTAAGATGTAAAGTCGAGTAGCCAAGTTCAAATCCCACAAGGATATCCACTACCTCAAACAATATTCAAGTACACTGATATATATATATATATATATATATATATAAAATATATATATATATATATATATATATATATATATATATATATATATATATATATATATATATAATGAATAGTGAATGAAAAAATGAGAAAAGTATTTGCATGGAAAGGTGCTCAATGCTAATAAAGCAGAGCAGATTCATAATCAATGGTAATATTATGGTTTCACACTCATAACTTAAAGTTTCATGGTAATCCAATCATCAGATGAGATCAGTGGTTGAGATGTCAAAAACCAGTCGTGAAATGGTTGAGACTGGTTTTTGACATCTCAACCACTGATCTCATCTGATGATTGGATTACCATGAAACTTTAAGTTATGAGTGTGAAACCATAACATTACCATTGATTATATATATATATATATATATATATATATATATATATATATATAAGAGAGATTTATCCTAAACTTGGTACTAAAGGATGCTTCTATATGTGATTTCTAAGATACAGTAAAAGTAAATTGATCCCCATTTGATGAGACTGAATTTTAGGGGGCTATATTAAATCAACTTAGATTTATATAGGCCCCAATTTTGGTCAAAATAAATTTATTATGGAATTACGGTGTTGAGTTCTTCCTTCCTTTCTATGATATATATATATATATATAAATTGCTCTGTATATGATCTAAAAAGTTTATTATACATTGAGCTCTTTTTAGTGATTTAAAGATTCACTGTATTTATACATCCTGGATCATACAATAATAATACAGTGTATCTTAGAAATCACATATAGAATCATCCCTTACTACCAAGTTTTGGATACCTCCCATCTATCTATCTATCTATCTCTCTCTCTCTCTCTCTCTATATATATATATATATATATATATATATATATATATATATATACCAATCCCTCCGCAAGAGCAGGATGCAATATTAAGTCAATCTATTAAGCGGAGTTTACCAGGTTTTAATTCAGAGTTTTCCTTTTCCTAGCCAAGCTTAAAGAGTCCGGTCAGCCATACCTCGTTTGATTCATACCTTTCCCAAGGGTATTAATGCAATGGGAAATGCAAACAGCCTCGTCTAGGATTTGAGCTCGGGTCGACTAGTCCATTTCCTATGATTGTAACCATTCCACCACGTGTTTCCAATAGTAAACCGCTATATATATTCCTTTATACAAAATGGCAACAACACTGGAATAACAACTTCCACAGCAAACTCTTCCTAATCAAACCCACTTTGGGAGAACGGAGACCAACTTTAAGAAAGTCTAAAAAGGAACAAGTCATTGTATAACGATTACGCATTGGTCACACAAAATTAACGCACTCCTATATACTCAAACAAGAACAACAACCACAGCGCGAAACATGTCAAACACCTTTGCCTGGTAAACACTTATTCATGAAATGCAGTTTTTTTGGCTCACATCAGAAACCGTTATTTTAATGCAAACACTATGAAAGATCTGTTTGAAAATGCCAACATGGAGGACATTCTATCCTTTTTGAGGGAAATAAAATTATACCATTGAATAGAGTCATGGACATAATCAGTACCAAATAATATGATCCCCAGTGGTGCTAACGCATTGATAAAACGAATAACTGAAAAGTATAAATATAAATACACAAAATATATTACCAAATTATAAACCAACCAACCAGCCAACCAACCATAAGTTCTTTTTCATATTTGGATTTTTAAAATGCTTATTTGAAAATAAATAGTTTATTCATAAGAAATAACGACAAAAATAAGATTGAACACTAAGATGAATATATTTAGTTGCAATGACCACAATTTATTTCACAAAACTTAAGTTTAAATGCCAAGTATATGTTTCGTTTATGAATTCACGAAATTCTAAATACAAGAAATTATTTTTATGGCCGGCGCAGATCATGATACAAGTTATTCCCTTCCATGATTCAGGTGGGTTCCAGTCATCCATTTTATCTGTCCTCTCGTATATGAATGAAGAAGGGTCCAAACTTTTACTCTTCCTCCAGCTATGGGTAACTAGTAGGGTAGATTGGGCTATTTAGCCTTGGTTTGGCAACCAAATCTAGGAAAAGTAAAGCTCTGAATTCAAATTTGTTAAACTCCGCTTGCGGTGGTCATTACTAGAATAAGCTCAGTCCTAATTAGTGATCTATTTCACTAATTTAATTTATTCTAGTTGATATTACGATAGATCAGACATTTTCCTGAGGTCCGAATCACAGCAAGAGTTCTGGTATCCAGTTAACTTAAACATTCTAGCTGATTTAGTGTTGTGGTTTTCATGGCCTTTATTCTTCCTCTCATGTCTCAGTTCTTCTAGTCGATTTTCCAGACAATTTTTCTGCAACCTGAATGACAGCAAGACTCCTTGAGTATCCAGGGCATTTTTTAAGTATTCTACCATATATTAATAGAGCTATGGTCTTTATGGTCTTAATTCTTCATCTCGTGTCCAGTTTTCCTTGACTTTTTTCCCGGCATTTATTCTGCGGTCTGAATGCGAGCAAGACTACTTAGGTATCCAGTTTTTTTTTTAAGTATACTAGCTGATATTAAGAGTGGTCTGGTCTGTAGTATTTCGATTCTAATGGCCAGTTTCTCCTTAATATTTTCCAGGCATTTTTCACTGAAGTCTGAACGACAGCAAGTCACCTCAGGTATCTAGAATTCTTTTTAAGTATTATTGTTGATATTAGCAGTGCGGTATGGTCTCGATTCTTCCTCTAGTTTCCATTGAACGGTCTAATTTTTGCAAGATAATAACTTTCGGAAGATTAAGGAAAAAGCGTAGAGATGAGATTGGACCCGAGTTACTGCGTGAAATGAATTACAACATGCATTGCATGGGTGTCTGTGAATTACAAGTATATTCCTTTATTTGTTAAGACGCAACCAAGGATACTAGATAACACTAAGGAACACAAGGGATCTCCACTGTAAAGTGATCTCACGTAAAAACGGCCACAAAAATCGTAACACGGTTATCGGTTTAAAACAGTGAAAAGAAAGGAAATCATTACAAACAAAACAGTAATAAGATTGTTATCATTTTGATTTTTCGGACCATTGTCCTCCTTTTTATAGTGGTCTATAGAAACACAACGTTCCGGCCGTTGTACCGACCGGCCTTCTTTAGTTGTATATTTGAAATATTGAATAAACAATGCGTTGAATAGCTTTCGAAGATTTCAGTCAGATAATGTCGTCAACGTCTTCTGCACAGCCACAAGTCAATATTGTTTCATAATTATTATCATAAAAGCTCAGTCTTTTCTGAATTATTGAGCACCCATGGATAATTTCCTGAAAGAAAACTACCTCACGGAATCTCTGAAGTGGTACTCATATATATATATATATATATATATTATATATATATATATGAGCGAAGAAAACTCGTGTTCGAGTATTGCCATTGCTTGATGATGAAAAAAAAGAGGATGTTCAACGTTGAGCTGCATAATGTGACTTTTTAGTCCAGCTAAAGTCTTGACCATCTTCCAACATTCACAACATATTCCAGGGAGCACAGTGTAGTTTATTGGTCCATTTCGCAGATGCACAGTTTGGTGACTCATCAAGTCAGCACTGCTCAGACACGGCCTTCCGCACTGTTCACACAGTAGACCAATCTAAAGCCCTTGCTCGTCTACTGCCTTATAAACGTTCCCCTTGCGAACATCTCGTTTTAACCGTTTATGTTGCATACGATTGGTCATAGATTTCTTTGTGCCTTCCTAGAAAGTTTTTCGCCACTGCCCACGATCCAAGGCTTTACTCTCCCAGGTTTTTTCGTCGATGCTACACTTATTCAATATCGACTTTAAGCAATCCTTGTACCTCTTCTTAGTCTTTTGAGCCAAACGCTTTCCGTTTGCAAGTTCCCCATAAAACAGTTGTTTAGGAAGTCGCCCGTCATCCAACATTATCAGAGTCTGCTCCACCTCAATCTATGCTTGGTTATAAGAGCTTCTATACTCAGACATTTGGCTCGTTCCAGAACCTCAATGTCACTGACGTACATTTGCCAGGACACCCCTAATATTCGTCGTAGGCACTGCTGGTGAAAGCGCACGAGACGTTTCAGATGTTTCCTGTACGTAGTTCAAGTCTCGTATATATATATATATATATATTATATATATATATATATATAAGGTGTGTCAAAAAGTATCGAGATTTTTTTGAACTCATTGACACACATTGTATTCTGAAAAAAAATAACGTTAAATGATTGTTGATTTCTATCTTGTAAATACGGCTTCAATCTCGATTCTTTTATGACACACATTATACATGTATATATATATATATATATATATATATATATATATATATATATATGTGTGTGTGTGTGTGTGTGTGTGTGTGTAAGTTAAAAGAAAGGAAATGAATCCGACAGTATGAGTATGAGCAAGATGGAATGAAAACAATACACAATGCTGTTAAAGAGAAAACGATTTTATCTCCGACCACCAACAACACGGAGTAACTGGCTCTGATGATGATTTTTGTAAAATCGAAATATTGATCAGTATCAGCTAAGTATATTTTATAAATCGTTTTCTCTTTAACAGTATTGTGTGTTGTTTTCATTCCATCTTGCTCATACACACACACACACACACACACATATATATATATATATATGTGTGTGTGTGTGTGTGTGTGTTTGTGTGTGTGTACAATGAAGTTTTTATTAAAAGACTAGAATAAAAAGGAAACAATTATTCAAAGGGACAGGGCTGGGTTTATTGCCCAGTGCCTGTGGCGCCCCTCTTGAGTGGGAATGCCGACGGGATCAACGTATTTTTGTGCCAATCACACCTGAGCTGCAATATTTGGGTGGGACCATATAAAAACCTCCTTGTGTCCAGCACTAGTAAGTGGGATGAGAGGCAAATACCTCTATGTGGGTGAATGTGCAAGATAAAATATGTAGATAATATTATTATAACCCTGGCTGCAAATATTTAAGTTTTACTGTAATGAAATATTATATTAAATTAGAAATGCTCATAAAACTAAATAAGAACACAAATAAAAAGATTTGAATCAGAGTGCAAATATTTAAGTTTTAATGTAATAAAATATTCTATTAAATTAGAAAGGCTAATGAAACTAAATAAGAACACAGATAAAAGATTTGAAATAGAGTGCAATTATTTAAGTTTTAATGTAATAAAATATTCTATTAAATTAGAAAGGCTAATGAAACTAAATAAGAACACAGATAAAAGATTTGAAATAGAGTGCAATTATTTAAGTTTTAATGTAATAAAATATTCTATTAGATTATGACACACATTATATATATATATATATATATATGTGTGTGTGTGTGTGTGTGTGTGTGTGTGTGTGTGTGTGTGTACAATGAAGTTTTTATTAAAAGACTAGAATAAAAAGGAAAGAATTATTCAAAGGGACAGGGCTGGGTTTATTGCCCAGTGCCTGTGGCGCCCCTCTTGAGTGGGAATGCCGACTGGATCAACGTATTTTTGTGCCAATCACACCTGAGCTGCAATATTTGGGTGGGACCATATAAAAACCTCCTTGTGTCCAGCACTAGTAAGTGGGATGAGAGGCAAATACCTCTATGTGGGTGAATGTGCAAGATAAAATATGTAGATAATATCATTATAACCCTGGCTGCAAATATTTAAGTTTTAATGTAATGAAATATTATATTAAATTAGAAATGCTCATAAAACTAAATAAGAACACAAATAAAAAGATTTGAATCAAAGTGCAAATATTTAAGTTTTAATGTAATAAAATATTCTATTAAATTAGAAAGGCTAATGAAACTAAATAAGAACACAGATAAAAGATTTGAAATAGAGTGCAATTATTTAAGTTTTAATGTAATAAAATATTCTATTAAATTAGAAAGGCTAATGAACTAAATAAGAACACAGATAAAAGATTTGAAATAGAGTGCAATTATTTAAGTTTTAATGTAATAAATATTCTATTAGATTATGACACACATTATATATATATATATATGTGTGTGTGTGTGTGTGTGTGTGTGTGTGTGTGTGTGTGTGTGTGCCATGAAGTTTTTATTAAAAGACTAGAATAAAAATGAAAGAATTATTCAAATTATGGTCGTTTTTAATTATATGTCTGATTTGTGAATTTAGAAATAAAAAAATGTGTGCCAAAATATTCTTACTAGCATGAAAATTGTATTATTTAAAACACGTTATCACGGATGAAATTGAGTGAAACTCTGAATTCGTGTATTGATAGACATGAAAAGCTGTCTACTGGTGAGATTTGGATGTGGGAGGTTAAAATAATGGATGTTACATTTAAAAGAAATGTCATAAACGCCTAGAAAAAAAAAGAATAAAAAAATGTTAATAAAAATTCTAAAAAATATACTGATTTGAATGTAATTTTTTTTTTAATAGAAAAATCTAAGAATGCAATTAACACTAGCATAAATCAAACTATGTAGCATAAAATTGTAAACGAGACGAAATATAGTCTGTTTGCGTGTTTGATAAGTCTGGATATTTTATTTATATATATATATATATATATATATATATATTATATATATATATATATATATATATATCTTATTATAATGGAGATTGTGTTGTTTTTCTGTCTGTAACCGAAACTATATCACTACTCAAGTCACAATTCCCTTTGTTATTTACGTCACATTACCAATGATTTTATTTTTATTTAAACCTCAATTATTAATAAAATTGTTTTACATTATTAATACTGTTAGCCATATCTACATAATAATAACATGCAATTGTATTTCTATATACAACAAAAAAGCGGTTTATAGTGTGAACGTGAAGGCTAATTTGCATATTGATATTAAAAATTTGAATTTAATAAATATGTGCTTAGTATTATTGATTTCTAACTGTTTGGTTTTATTTTAATGAATGTAAACAAAAATCTCTTCAATGAATCTTAAATGAAATCCATTAACAAGGGAAAATAACTGTCATTTTATTCTTTACTTCCTCTTTTAACTAAATACTTAAATTAGAAAAAATACCAATGAAAGACGAGAGTGATGGAAGAGTAAGTTTCAGTTGTTCTATTTTTCGATTATACTCCCTCCGTCTTAAACCTTTTTATCTGCATTCTTATTTAGTTTCATTAGCCTTTCTAATTTAATACAATATTTTATTACATTAAAACTTAAATATTTGCACCCGGAGGGTGCATATATTTGCTAGTATATATAAAGTCAGGCTTCTTTTATAGAATCCATGTGTCACTAGTTGCGTTTTACTTTATGTGTATTCCCAAATATTCATATCCATCTATATGGGTGAATCAAAGGGACAGGGCTGAGTTTATTGCCCAGTGCCTGTGGCGCCCCTCTTGAGTGGGAATGCCGACGGGATCAACGTATTTTTGTGCCAACCACACAAGAGCTTCGACTTGTCGGTGGGACCACATAAATCATTGTGTCCCGCACTAGTAAGTGGGATGAAAGTAAAAAAGCCTTTATGGGATCAGAGTAGAAAAGCCTTTATGGGATAAACGTTGATTTGCTCAGCTTTAGTAAAACAATAGATAGATAACGAAACAGCAGTTTACAGTGTGAACCAAAATTCTAATTTAATTAAAATAAAACTAAACAATTAGTAATCAATTATACTAAGCACATATTTATTAAAATAACATTTTTAATATCCATATGAAATTAGCCTTTTAGTTCACACAGTAAACTGCTGTTTTACTAAAGCTGAGCAAATCAACTGTTTAGTTTAATTACACGAAAGTTATACTATATTATTCCTTAATTTTAGGATTCAATTAATTTTGAAAAAAAACATTTTAATTTGTTCTGATTAGTCGTAATTTGCAATTAAGTCAAAAACTGACCAATCTCTGTCTTAAGATTCTGTCTATAACTCTTTTCCTCTCTATGTCTCTCTTGATTACACCCTCGATAAATGTATTAAATCAGAAAGGTTTGAAAAATTCATTCATTGATAAATCAACACTGACAATTTCACTAAAATCGGTACTTCGTTGTTTTTAGGTAATGTATTTTCAAATGAGGGGAGGGTAAATTTATTTTATAAAATACGAATTTTACATTAACTTAGGTGGTCATGTTTAAGATACATTTGAGTGAAATTGCCCGAAAAATAGTTTAAAATGTATTAAAAATAAATTACATGTAGAATATTATTTATTTTTTTATTTTTCTTTATTTTTTAAATTTTTTTTTTACTGATGCTCATTATGTTACAACTTTTCGACTTAACCCATATGTATTGTATTATATCCGGGTATAGTTTAAGGGCTATTCAGATTTTGAATGAAATATGATATCAGGGAATAGGTTAAGGGGTGTCCTAGGAACTGAAGGAAATATGATAATGGAAAAAAAGTTTGTTTAGAGAGATTATTGTTTTCCAATTTTGGCTCGAAAATAATAAACCAATCCCTGTGTTTTCTTTCATGACCAATCCCGCCAAATATCCAGAGTTGGCGGTGTCAGAAATGTTTAGTCCTTTGATTTTGTTTAGAATGAGGACGACCTGAACTCAGGAAATTTTAGTTAAAGTAACACGTGTTTGGAAGGTCCTAGCATGTTCTGGAGAATTCTGAAAGAACATGTACTTAAGGGAGTGCTTATAGTTAAGTTGCTCAGTTAAAAGTTGAGAGCCGAACGGGCCAGTTAGAGATTTGGGTTTGGGGCGACGAGTCAGAGCGTGTTGGGTCTTAGAGTGACAAAGAGTCAGAATTAGTTGGGCCTTCTGAACGAACAAACTTAAGTCACACATATAACGAACGAAAAAAAAATCCAATCGAAAAATATGTTTCTCTCTCTTTCTCTCTTTGTCTCACTGTCTCTGTCTCTCTCGCTCTCTCTTTGTCTCTTTTTGTCTCTTTTTGTCTTCTCTCTGTCTCTCTCCTCTGCTCTCTCTCCCTCTGTCTCTCTCTCTCTCTCTCTCTCACATACACTTGAATTCCTGTCTGAGAGAATAAATCTGTGTTTATTGCACTTTGTCGCTAAGAGAAGATTTATGAATGAACGAAACGAAAGGCGATAGAAGCGTCCAGCTGTTGTAAGTAAAAACAGCAAGCAGATTCACCCCAACCCGAAAGGGAGAGGAAAATAATTTGTTGACTAAGCAAATTGACCATGATGGAAGGCACGCACGTAAGAAACCTTCACTGGCCGTCTTCACACCCAGAAGACAGTAGCGCTAGACCTCCGTGCCCACTGACAGTAGTGCTCTCACACCCAGATAGAAGAACCCAACGCGGCTTGGAACACTGTTCAGTCGGTATTGTTTGGAGGAAAAGGTGAAGCTTGTTTCGGTAAATTATTTTGCCCTTAAAAAAACTTTTGAAAAAACATTTTATTGCCTCTTATAATCAACATATTTGCATTTATATTCTCACACGACTAATTTGTCTCATGATATATATCTATATGTTTGTGTTGTTTGGTGTGTCTTGTATCGTTTCCTGTGAGCGTCCAAGGGTGGTCATGTCCATGGGTTTAGCTTCACGCTATTAGGCATGGCCTCCCTTCAATAGTAGTTTAACAAAATTACAGTTTTTCTTTTACTTATTCTTTATAACTTGTACCTACTATTGATAAATAAATTTCTTATTTATTCTTCTTATTTATTATTCTTCTTCTAGAAGGCGACCGTAAACAAACTTAGCGAGAGACTCCTTGCCTTGTATGCCTTTATGAACGTATTCCGAAAAATTCGTGTGCGTTCTGTATCTTGTTCGTAGTGTAGTGGTGGGTGCACTACGTTACATACTGCTTTTTGGTGGCGTCCTCTTCTGAAAAGGCAGCACGTTACAGTATTTCATGCGTAACCTCTTGTTTGTTTAATGTATTAATACATGTTATTTGAAATTTCATTTTGTTTTCATGTCTTTTCTTTTTAACTCCTGTCTGTTCAACATTCGCTGCATGAATCACCATAAAACAAAACATGAAAATCTAAGTAGCAAAATTCCCTTCAGCTTTCGTGTTGTATAAATTCCATGATTTCAAAGTGGTTTACCACGTTGTTCTTATTTTCTTTATTAGATTTTAAAAATATTTTTCTCACTTTCAGTCCTATTTCAAGGATGTAAAAAGGTGAGAAAAGAACACAATAGTCTTTTTTTGTTTGTTGTTAAAGTCATGAATGATGAATAATATTAATGCTCGCTATCTTCAAAAAAGAAAAGAGTAAAGGTTTTTGTCACCTTTTCCGTTTTTGTAACATTTACTGAATTTATTTTCTTCCATTTTTTTAAAGAAAAAAAGAAAGAAAAAGAAATTATCAAAGGCCAGGTGCTCTGACGGATACGAATTATAACACTTTGTAAATTCAATAAACTTTTAAAATCTACAGGAGTCATCGCTCTTACTGTAGAAATAAAACATAAAAGTAAATAATATGATATACGTAAACAAAATGTTGTAATTTAGTTTGTGAACATTAATTTTAGAACGATGGTCTAAGCTAAGCAGTTCATAGGTCCTTGGCAAATGCATATCGAGCGGTGGTGAGTATGCATTGTCGAGAAAAATATGAGGCGCTTATCCCGACGCAGCGGGGAGGGGCCAGTAGCGGGCTTTAGTGGGGTAGCCACCAGACCAGGTAAATAAAGTGGTTGCGAAATTTAGTGGGCTTTGCAGCTAACCACTTCAAAAACGCGACCCACTGTTACTCGTACTGGGTCAATAAGTTGAGGGGAAAGAAGTAATGTAAAATTTCACGTATAACCAACTCATTTTCAGCTTGTACTACTGTCTAGTTCTGTTCACCTGCCTCGCAGCCGGACTTTTAAGGCCTTGGTATAAACCACAATGAGGGGGTGTCAGCTTCAAGAGAAGGAAATGGGACAACCCAGTCGGCAACCACCTCACCAACTCGCTACCAGGTTATAGAAAGATGGGGGGGGATAATTCTCACAGCATTTACTGACACCTTTACCACGAGTAGGAGGTGACATAATGTCAATTTTCAGGGTAGTCCAGCTCGACTGGATTCCGAATAAAGAAAGAATGAAATAAAGAACGTGCAGGTTAAATGAATATAATGGAACTTCACTAACTCGTGGTCGGAGAAAAAGTGACGCCCGAAATATATTTTTATGAGACCGGAAATGAGAAGAATTGTGGGAATGGGGTAGGTGAATATAAGGTCGAATATCTGGCAGAAGGTGGAATTTTAATTTCGTTAAGTCGAGCTTGAGTGAGCATTACGGAACTGCGAGAAAGTGATGTTGTAGTGCTAAGAGAGAACGTGATCAAGTTAAATAATATAAGTCGATCGAAGAATAGAAAAAAGAAAGGAAGGAAAAAATGAAGGAAAAAATGAAATAGAAGAATGATAAGGAGTACAAAGAGATGAGACATTAAGAGGCAAAAAGGAAATGACTTGATGGTAGGTGTGGCGCCTCACCCCATACGTAAAAACAATCTCTCTGCTCTAGCACTAGTGTCGGGCTGATACCAAAAATAGGCCACGTCGAGTATTAGTAGTATAAGTTTGTTGGTTGGTTGGTATTTACGTCATGTCAAACTATCTTGGGTTATTCCATGCCGAATAAATTTTGTTTTATTAATTTGGTGGCTATTTAACATTATTTTAAAGTCAATTCTTTTAAACACATTTTTTAAAACTATTTTTCTATACTACTCTGGGGACTTAGGATCAAGTTTTGTTGAAAGCATCGGTTCCCGCTTGATCACCGTAGTTAAACAGCGATGATCCCATTCAATACTCTATTGGGTGGCCACTTAAGCAACAGCTGGCACTGTAAGAAACCGAATATCAAAATTACTTGATTCGGCATTAAATAAGCAGAAAAGGGTTAATATTTTTGTATACTCCTTCTGTCTGGGTATATATTAAGAAGTCAGGTCACCTCATATTTAATAGTCTATTTACTTTTTGTATTATGCGATGGGAGATATCCATGGTTATATCTTCCATATAATATTTTCTACAAACTTTTTCAGTAGCTGGCTCGTATCTTACATTCTTCTGTTTCTTGTGTGTAGCTTGGTCGGTTTTCTATTTTCTATGTTTCTTTTATCGGTCTGATTCTGTCTTCTTTTTTCAGTTCTGCTAACTTCTCTTAACTTCTTGTTCTGGTCTTTTGATGACTGGTCTGGTAAGGTTCTCTGGTTATGCCAAGGTTGTCATAGTTTTTAGATACAAACTCAAGATATCGTTTTTGTGATCACACTTTGTTCAAACGTTCAATCCCAGAATTTCTCAACCACTTGCGAGAGCCAACGCTAAGCGCGTTCTTGTGTTCGGACGTCTAGTGGCTACTCTGGTTCAGAATGGATCAGGGAGAAATGGCGATGAGGAGGTTCTCCACACTCCCCATAATTCCGGAATTGGAACTTCACTAGATGCAGTTTAACCTCATAACCAGGACACTAAGACCCTCAGCCAACGCTTTCTAGGACATATTTTATAAAAAGAGTTGTGGTTTGCCATAAGGTCAATAGGGCCGTGACAATCCTATAGGTGCTAGGGCTTGACGTGACCAGCTGATTGATCGTCTTGAGAAGGTAATGGCTAAAGTGGAGTGATGCATATCACGCACTGCTCAGCTACCAGAATTCCATCCTTAAGCATCACGGCTAACCACCCTCGACCAACAAGGGTCACAGTAGAGAGAGTATTCTCTACAGAAAAGCAATACACGTATTCTAAAGCCCCAACCGATATTTCGTCCTTGTTTATTTGAATTTTCACATATTTAATTTTCTGCTATGATATACTTTAAATTAACTTCCCATATGTCATATACGAGGATGAATGAAAAAGTAATTACATTTTGTTTAGGACAGGTATAATTACAACACAGGAACATGTATTATACATATAAATGAAGCTATTCCCCAGTGAATAACATCACTACTTCTCCGCATAGTCACCTTTTTCTCTCATTACCAATGTTCCACCTTCGGATAAGAGCATGTATCCCTGTCCAGTAAAATTCTGTTGAATTTAAACTCAAACATTCTTCTTGGGGCCAAAGGGAGGCAAACAAAATTCCACTGAGGAGGAACTGATATATGTAATGAAGACGTATCCCAAAGAACAGTGAACATAATTTTACGGCGCCAGAGATACATGCTCTCATTCGAAGCTGGACCATTGCTATTGAGAGAAACTGTGACTATATGGAGGAGTGGAGATATGATCCACAGAGGACCAGCTTCATGTTGATGTATGATAAATGTTCCTGTGTTGGTAATTATACCTGTCCTAAACAAAATGGCATTACTTTTTGATTCTCCCTCGTAATTTCAATAGCTATGATCATCCATATCAACAAGTCGTGCTGACGGCATGGATTACACGGCACCCTTCCATACTGGTCATCAATCACGGCATCTCCCCTGCAGCGAATCCTGTGTCCATAAAAAGCTACTGAATGTAGGTTTATGCTGATCAGCTTCGATCCCGGCTAGATGTAGCTGTTGAAAATTAAGCCGCATTGATGACAAGTAAACTTCGAAATACGTGTCTGTGGATGACTTATATATATGCTCCCACCCCACATGGTTGAGCACTGTAAAAGGGACATTAATTGAAATTTCACCGTTTGCCGTAAAGCCATTACTCGTATGTACGTTGTTTACAGTCATTGAGTTCTCTGGTGATTGTAAAAACATTCCGCATAGGGATGTATCAGTTAATTGTTCAGACTGACAGCCCAAAAAGTAAGGGACTTGGTAGATGAAAATTATGTCGGGTTTCGATCCCGGCTAGAGGTACCTGTTAAAAATTCGAACCCCACTGATGAGAAGTAAACTTCGAAACACGTGTCTGTGGATGACTGATATATATATATATATATATATATATATATATATATATATATATATATATATACATTTCAAAGAAAGAAATATTTAACAAACCTCAATTGGCTATGATAAATTTATTCCGACCAGAGACCCAATATAAGTCTAGTCTCATCAGATAGCGATAACAATATATATATATATATATATATATATATATATATATATATATATATATATATATATATATATATCTTGTAATCACTATCTGATTAGGCTAGACACATATTGAGTCTCTGGTCGAAATAAATTTATCATAGTCAAATGACAATTTGTAAAGTTTTTTCTTTCTTTGAAAGTTATATATTGCTCTGTGTATAATTCATCTATTCGTTATTATACATTGAGTTCTCTTAGGGATTTATACAAATCCTTGAATGAGTTTATAAGTTTGCACCTACATAGGCATACACTATGGATGTACACTGAGATTTTGATGATTCCAAATAGAATTATCCAATCAATTGGATTATCACACACACACACACACACACACACACACACACACACACACACACACACACACATACACTCACACACGCGCGCGCGCATATATTCCAACCCCTCAGTATGAGAAGGATGTGACACATGGTCAATTTCTTAAGGGAATTTTAACAGGTCTGAATTTGAGAGTTTTTCTTCTCCTGGATTGGTTTTCCTGCTAATATTAAACAGCCCACTCTGGCCTACTCTTAGCTGCATATTTTCAAGGAGCATTCTTGGATTCATACCTTTCCCAAGGTTATTAGCGCTATGTGAAATGAAATCAGCTTCGTTCAAGATTTCCGACGGTAACCATTACACCCCTCGCCTCTAGGCATATACGGGGGGATTTATCTTAATGCTAAAATAATTATATTTATCTGGAAGATTTTCTAGTCAAATCCTCTTGATTATTTACATCATCTGTATCTTATCTTTTTTAAGTCTCTTATTGTCATTCAAAGAAACCATAGGAATTTTTTTTTCATTTCACTGAATGAAAACTTAATCTGATGAGTATCAAAGGAAATCTTAGCGACAATAATAGAAAAATATGTGAGATAAATGTTGGTCAACATTTACTCTAATTCTTAATGCCAAAGATAACAGTTTGTTTGATAAACAAATTAAGGAAAATGAAGGTTTAATTTTATATTCATTTCTTATAATTTAAACTTTGAATACGGATTTATGTATACCTGAGCCATTCAAATATGGTGATCATGTTTTAAGTTCTTACTATCTTCAAATCTTATTATAATGGAGATTGTGGGTTTGTCAGTCTGTAACCGAAACTATATTATTATACAAGTCACAATTCCCTTTGTTATTTACATCACATTCTCCATGATTTTATTTTTTATATAAACCTCAATTATTAGTAAAATTGTTTTACATCATTAAGACTGTTAACAATATATACATACTAATAACATGCAATTATATTTATATATTCAACGAAATAGCGGTTTACAGTGTGAATGGGAAGGCTAATTTGCATATTGATCTTAAAAAATTTGATTTTAATAAATATATGCTTAGTATTATTGATTTCTAATTGTTTGGTTTTATCTTAATAAATATGAGCAAAAATCTCGGTGATAAATCTTAACAGAAATCTATTAACATAAAGAAATAATTGTAATTTTATTCTTTTCTTCCTATTTTAACTAAATAGTTAAATTAGGGAAATTTACCACTGAAAGACGGGAGTAAGGGAAAATGGTGGAACAGTTAGTTTCAAAGTTGTTCTATTTTCCGATTATACCCCCTCTGTTCCAAATATTTTTATCTGAATTTTTATTCAGTTTCATTTGCCTTTCTAATTTAATATGATATTTTATTATATCAAAACTTAAATACTTGCACCCGGAGGGTGCATATATTTGCTAGTTAGTATAAATAATTTTCATTAACTTCATTTGGTTTGGTTTGGTTTGTTAAATGGTATAATAACCCTGTGGGTTATCAAATTCCAAAAACTGTTCAATACCAATCT
>CM042155.1:13798127-13805627 GCA_023376005.1 Doryteuthis pealeii
GGGGGGGGTATTATGGGAGGGTAGTAGTGGCGGGGCTAATAAATTTGAAATAATATATCGAAATACAAAGCAGATCAGAAACTAATGTACATTCAAATCTCCTAGCCCCACTTAAAATAAGACACCCCCTAAATTGATAGATTTAAACAAGTGTTTCTTGGTAAGTTTTTGTTTTTCAGTAATATCCATGACTTTGCTCATACGTGAATATGCTGCAGTAAGGCAGTTGAAATGAATTATTGTAATAAAGCAAATTTAATAGTTAATCCCAAAAAAACTGCTCATTATATTTCGTAAAATATAGAGCATTTATAGTTATCCCGAAGGTGTACCTTAAACAACGAACCCGTGGTAGAGAGAAAAACTTTTCTACAATTATATATATATATATATATATATATATATATATATTATATATATAATATATTAATAAAAAAATGAATGGAATGAATAGAATAATTGAAAAATATATTTTTGCGCTCCCAAAAAAAAAAAAAATTGAGAGAGGTCTTTAATGTGAAAACCCTTTTCACATCCTACAGGAATTTCTATTGAAGCATTGAATTTATATAGTTATTATATATAATATTGGAGAAGATATATAATATAATATATATATATATATATATATATATATACATACATATATATAATATACACACACACACACACACACACACACACACACACACACACATATATACACACACACACACATATATATATATATATATATATATATATTATATATATTTTTCTTTTAGCAAGAAATTATTCAAGCAGTTATTATAGAATAATAGAGCACAGAATATTTCTTCTTGATAATCTTTAAGTGTAGATGTTAAAGTTTTTTGTTGTATTTCATATATATATATATATATATATATATATATATATATATATATATATGTGTGTGTGTGTGTGTGTGTGTGTGTGTGTGTGTGTGTGTATGATTCGTTCATTCAACTACTTCTATCAAGTTAGGTAGGATAAACATACACATTATTGACGTTATTTTCCTCGGGTAATATATCGAAATACAAAGCAGATCCGAAACTAATGTACATCTCTAGACACGCAGAGTTCATCTACCTATTCACTGAAAAGATTATTAATTCAGCTAGGTTTTTATAAGAAAGAAATATCTGAATAATTTTAACATTTCGCTGTATTATTCTATTTTCCCTTCAGTTCGTGGCCGTGTCTGGACATTATTGCGCCTGATTGGATCCCAGCTCAGAAAAGACCAGCTCCATTTGTTTTCTGCTAATAAAACCTCAGAATTGACTGGCTTATCTTTAATGTCAGTATTTATCTGAAGAGAATACCTTTCAGTCGTCCGTCTTTTTTCCTATAACACAAGAACCTGAGGGACAATTATTTATGAACTCTGTCGAATCAAGCTCTCTTGCCAGCCACTTTTATCGCTTATTGTATGTGTTCCACTCTATTATTGTTAACGTTAGACTTCCAAAATAATTATTCCGCTTATCTATCTGAGAAGTCACATTAACTTATATTTTATGCGCTTATGGATTTATGTCGATAAATATGGGTAACTTTATACAGATATAGATGTGAACACTCATATATCAATGAATATTTGTTCATATATATAACATACAACAACACACACACAAACACGCGCGCATCTCTCTCTCTCTCTCTCTCTCTCTCTCTCTCTCTCTCTCTCTCTCTCTCCTCTCTCTCTTTCTTCTATATCTGCCTCTCGGTGCATATATACATATAGATATACAAGTATATCTATAAATATGAGTAACCGATACACATATAGATTGAACACTGACATATCAATGAATATTTGTTCCTATAGATATATACACACACAAAAACATGCATCTCTCTCTCTCCTCTCTCTCTATATATATATATATATATATATATATATATATATATATATATATTATATATATGAGTAACTTTATATACATATATATGTGGACACTAACATATCAATGAATATGGGTTCATATATATATATATATATATATATACACACAGATCTCTCTATCTCTCTCTTTCTTTCTCACTTTCTCTCTATCTCTGTCTCTCTGCATATATACATATACATATACATGTATATCTATAAATATGAGTAACTTTATACACATACAGATGTGAACACTCATATATCAATGAATATTTGTTCATATAGATATATATACACACGCACACGCATTTCTCTCTCTCTCTCTCCCCCTCTCTCTCTCTCTCTATCTATCTATCTATCTATCTCTATCTATCTTATCTATCTATCTCTTTGCATATATACATATACATATATATCTATGAATATGAGTAACTCTATACACATATATATATGACCAGTATCATATCAATTAATATTTGTTCATATATATACACACTCACGCATCTCTCTCTCTCTCTCTCTCTCTCTCTCTCTCGCTCTGTCTCTGTCTCTGTCTCTGTCTCTGTCTGTCTCTCTCTGCATATATACATATACATATACATGTGTATCTATAAATATGAGTAACTTTATACACATATATATGTAAACACTAACATATCAATAAATATTTGTTCATATAGATATCTACACACACACACCCGCATCTCTCTCTCTCCCTCACTCTCTCTCTCTCTTTCTCTCTCTCTCTCTTCTCACTATATATATTATATATATATATATATATAATATATGAATTGAGCGCGCGCGTGTGTATCTACAAATGTGAGTAATTTTACACACATATAATTGTGCACTCTTATATAGCAATGAACATTTGGTCATATATATATATAATATATGACCTAATGTAATATATATATATATTATATATATATATATATATATTATATATTATATGTGTGTTGTGTGTGTGTGGTGTGTGTGTGTGTACACACGCAAGTATTGCATTTTTTTCTCCTCTCTCTCTATCTTTCTCCTTTTCTCTCTCTCACTCTATATATATATATATAATATAATATATATATAATGGGTAATTTTATACACATATATATGTGCACACTAATATATCAATGGATATTTGTACACACACACGCATCTTTCTCTCTCTATTTTCCTCTCTGCCCCTCTCTCTATGTATATATATATATATATATATATATATATATATATATATATATATATATATATTGTGTGGGTGGGGTGAGGTGTGTCTGTGTGTGTATCTATAAACATGAGTAACTTTGTACACAGATATGCACACCGATATATCAATGAATATTTGCTTATATACATATGTACACACAAACACACTCGAATATATGTCTCAGTCTCCCCTCTTTCTCCGCTCTCTCTCTATATATATGTATGTGTATATGAGTGTGTTTGTGTGTGTGTCTCTCTCTCTCTCTCTCTCTCTCTCTCTCTCTCTCTCTTCTCTCTCTCTCTCTCTCTCTCTCTCTCTCTGTATATGTGTGTGTGTATCGCAGTATTAATTTAGAGGAATACATTATTGTCCATTTAAACTGACCGGTCATATGGTTTGTTTAAAAGCTAACAGCTTTGGTCAACCCATTTATTAGACCCAGGAGATTTTGCCATTTACTAAGTTAACTTAGTTTAACTTAATTTCTACAGGGCACCAACCTCACACATAATCGTCTGTTACTATTGCTGACCAACGTTTTTATCAACCGATTTGTCATTAAAATAAGTCTCAGTAGCTTAGATTTTCCAACTATGGGATAGCTAATGAGGATCGAATTCAGTACACAGAAGAAATGAGATTGGGAATAGTTTGCCGACTGTTAGAGCTGGACAATGAGCTCATGAACTCTGCATTAAAATAAAAGAAGATTTTTCCTGTGGTAATATTTAATATAAGATAAGATTCAGTATTATTTGTAATATTCGGACTATTGCCCTCATCTTCATTGTTATCCAATTGGACACATAGCCTAGTGGATAAAGGTGTTAGGTTAAAACAGTTATCTCTAGACCAAAGGTTCAATCCTGATCAAGAGCAGCAGTAACATAGACTAATAATCAACACAAGCTTAACACCTATACCCCAGCTATGGTTAGTGGAATGGGAACAGGATACCCCCATGGACTGGATAAAGTATTAGGTTCAAAATTCTGTGATTGCTCCTGATTACGATAAGAATCTTCCCGATTATGACAAGAAAGTTCCTGAGTCCGAGAAGCTTCCCGAGTCCGACAAGAAATACCTGAAGAAGACCGGAGGCCACATCAGCCGAAATCTTGTACAGATAACAATGAAGATGAGTACACTAGTCCGAATAATACCAATAATACTAATCATTAAGCCTCATCTAAAAAATTCAGAGAAATAAGATATGATTCATCAAGGATTACGATTTAGATTAAAACACAACTTATCAATTTACAGTAAAACTAATCTTCATGCGGTAGGATATAAGAAAAAAAAGAAAAGCTTTCATGTGCAAGATTTTAAGTAAAAAAAAAAAAAAAAAACATAAAAAAGCAAAGTTTATCGTGTGGTACAATTTAGAATAAAAACAAATTTTTTCAAGTTCTGCAATTTAATGGAAAATGGAAAAAAATATTGAGATAACAGTTTAAGAAAATACTTTAAAGGAGTTGATATGCCCCAAAAGAAGTAATGAAAAATGAACTGATCTTTTTATTGAAGGGGATTCATCTAGTTACATTATCTTCAATTACTATTGTACACCCCCCCCATATATATATATATATATATATATATATATATATATATATATATATATATATAAGGGGTGTGTCAGAACTTTTTGTACTTTTTGACACACCTTGAGTTCTGAAAAAAATCAACCTCCCATTCATTGTTAATTTCTATCTTGGTAAATACAACTTCAATCCCGATACTTTTATAACACAAGTTATATATATATATATATATATATATATATATATATATATATATATTATATATATATAATATATATGTCATCACTTATATGAATGAAGAAGGGTCCAAGCTTTTAAAATGATGCGTAGTGTGCGTCAAAACTTCCAACCTACGGAGAAAAATAACCAAATAAAACATATCAAATTCATCCCTAACACCCTATATATATATATATATATATATATATATATATATATATATATATATATTAATGAAATGTGTACACACACATAATATTGAATGTTCTCTTGGAATTAGGCTGCTGGGATCATCGTTGCATATTCGAAATCGATCATGCCACGTTCCTCGATTTCGGTTTCTGAAGTATCTAATTTTGTCGTGATTCATGGATTTTTTGTTTTATCTATTTTTATTAATCTTTTTTTCTTTTTTTCTTTGTTAATGGCGATTTAAATTATCAGCAAAAGTTCTCGAACCTTCGATTTCATTAACCAAAAAAAAAAAAAAGAAAAAGAAAAAAAGAAGCCTTTCCCCGACTTTTTTTTACATTTAGCAAATCATAACCGTGATTGCTCGATGTCCAACTTTCTCCACACAAGGTCAACTCAAACAATTTCTTCCAAAGAACAGCTGTGACTTGCAACAAGCTCACCGATGAACATTTTCTTAGATTGTATGATATTGAGCATTTTACGTTCAAGGTCAATGATAATCTTATGGTCCTTAGACACCTGCGTTAACCCTCTCCCACCCATACTGTCATATTGCCATCTTCTCTCATACATCTCTCATCAATCATTATTTCTATTTATTTCCCATATATCGCCGTAAACGTTGAAGACGCGTGATGTAATGGTTAGAGTCGTATGAAATGAACTCGATAATACACTTGGGAAAGGTAAACATCCAACGACTCTCTCTCCAGCTACGGATAAATAGTATGGCAGACTGAGCTTTTAAAACATGGCTAGGTAACCAGTCTAGGAGAAGGCAAACTCTGAATTTAAACCTGTTGAAATCCGCTTAATAAATTGACCTCGTGTCACATCCTACTCATTTAACGGTGTTAAATATATTGGCAAGGAAAACTCTGAATTCAAATCTCTACTTAAGCAATTTACCTTGTCCGGAGAGGATGAAAGCGAAGTAAGTAAAGTTGTCGGGGTGGCATTATGTCGGCAGACAGCGAGCGTTTTCAATAACGCTAGACCAAGGATATTGTTTTGCGTCTGAGGTGAAGCGCCACACCTACCATCAGCACCTCAGTTTACCGCACAGATCCCTGTGCTACCCATCCGCTGATTTACAGAGGTTCGGTACCCAACCATGATCAGTGTAGTTCCTAGTCGAACGCTCTATTGACTGAGCTAAACACACACACACACATGCACCCCCATATATATATATATATATATATTTCTTTGGAGGTTGATTTTGCTATCACAATGCAGGTGTAAAGAACAAATAAGGTAACTATGGTGTTGTTTGTTAACCTTTGATTTATTCTTATTATTAATATTTCGAGATAAATCTCTTCTTAAGAAGATCACTGCAACTGAAGCAGTTGTCGTCTTGTTATGGCATTTTTAGTTAAATGAAAATTCTTTTTTTTTGGAAATTTTACAGATGGTATTCTCATGTTGCATGTTTGCGTGAATATGCTTTTTTGTTTGTACGTGTGCGTATGTTGTCATGCGTGTGTGCATGAAAAAGCGTGTAGACTGTCACGTTATGACCGTATCCACATGCGTGTATGCGTATGAACGTGTATGCGTCCAACACTAAATACCTTATTTTTTCTTTACACTTGCATTGTGATAGCCTTCAAAACCAACCTCCAATATATACACAATGTTTCAATCAAATTATAAAACCCTTATATATATATATATATATATATATATATATATATATATATATATACGTTTGCGAAATCAGAACTTCTAATGGGGGATATATGCAAAATAGTCACAGGAAAATCCTTGTAACTGCAAGATATAACGAATCAAACAATGAGTAAATCAACTAAATATAAAAGAAAAACATTAATTAAACAGGCCTGGGTTAAAATGTGATATATGATCGTCATTTAATGCTAAAATCAAAAATACCATTCATTGTGTTTAGTCAGGTCTTGTTTTTAAGATGTGCTTGAATACTTCTCAACATAATAACATTTAACAATAACCATATGTATTCTACTTGTCACAGCTATAATATTGTTCTATATATTTCACATTAAACTTGTATCTTAAACCTTTGTTCTGTTTAGAAAAAATGAGTATGAATTTTGGATTCAGCGTAAATAACTGCTTTAAAATCAGCTATTATGTATTGGACTTTGTAAACATCACAGGCCAGCCTTATCACTTACATTGAAAGCTACATGTTTAAATGTCTAGCCAGATAGAGTTAGTAGCTGAATTTATATCCGATATTTTCTATGCATGATAAGAGAAGACCATAGTTCTATGTATGAGAACTAATATAGATAAATATTTGTAATATATACATATTATAATTGGTGTATTCCAACCTATTCAAAGTTAATTGCTTATTTCTGTTCATATGATTGTTTCGCATAAACAAAAGCATCAGGCTGTAAATGGTTTGTGTCATGAACCCAACAGACAATATTGTTTGTCTCCAGAACGAT
>CM042155.1:13810627-13830627 GCA_023376005.1 Doryteuthis pealeii
TGTTCTCCCTTGATGGGCGATTTTCTCTTCTAGGCTGCGCGGGCTGCTGGCTATCATTTCGTTGTTAATATTAGTAATCATGGAACCCGTTATTTATTTATTTCATTTAATTATTGTCCGTCATTACAAAGCACAAAAGCTTCTAGAAACACGGCATGAAATGTGAAATCGAGCATTTTAAAGCATGGTCTCTGCCTCGCTCCTTCCGCTAAACTGTCGGTCGACAACCGACACCACAACAAAACTAAATTTCCTTACCGAAATGTCTTCTCTATTGGCGGTCTCGATTGGTTCAACCACCTGTCAGTTACGCTACAGGTAATTTTCACTCTTACTTACCTCTTGATTTTGAATTTATAACGTAACTTCAATTTCTAAAACTATGGCTATACCTATTACATAAGTTTCATATATCCCATTTAATTATAACTAGCAAATATATTGCACCCATCCGGGTGCAAGTATTTATATGTTTTAATTGCAATATAAATATTAATAGTGAAAGTAGAAAAGGCTAATGAAATCTAAATGAAGAGATGCGATAAAAAGATTTGAAGACAGAGGTATAAAATATAGAACATAGAACAAGCTGAAGTCTTGACTCTGTCGGAATCACTCTTGTCTTTCATTGTTATTTTTTTCTATTTAGACTATTTAGTTAATATTGAAGGAAGTAGAGAAAGTAGCAGATGACAGTTATTTTTTTCTTGTTCGCTGGATTGCATTGAAGATTATTGGAAGATGATATTTTGCTTATATTACATTAAAGATATAAACCAAAAACATTGAAATCAATAATACTAAGCACATATCTTATTAAATTAGATTTTTGTAATATCAATATTCAAATGTAAGCCTTCCCGTTTCACACTGCAAACGCTATTTTGTTGTATATTATAAATATAATTGCATGTTATTAGTAGGTAGATATGAATTAACGCGACGTATTAATATTAAAAAACAATTTTATTTATAGAATCTGAGCGGTTAAGATGAAAAGTAAAATCATGGCGAGAATTGTTGATGTACATAACATAAGGAATTGGGATCTGAGAGGAATTAGAGTTTCGGTACAGACAGAAAAACACTCATATTCCCATTATAATAAGATAACAATTAATAAGAAATACAAAATACCATGTTAGTATCGACAAAACCACTACGATACTTGGATCTGAGTAACTGTTTGAATTAATTTCAATTTTTTGAATCGTTGAACGAACTCTTTATATATTGTATAGTGATCTACCTATAGACCAATGGAATGCGCCGACTATTAATATATAGTACAGGGATAATTATGGCTTGTAGAGTAAGCCAATGCGAGTCAGATGCCATAACTCTATCTGGTGCGGACGTCACATTCCACCCTTCCTCTGTACTGCGTATATGTCTACTCTTTTGTTAATAGCATTTTCCTACGATTTGTTACCCGTCGTTTTGTTCTTATTTTACCCCTTTAGAACCCCACAACATTATAGACACAACGCTTAAGATTTATGTTTTGTAATGATATCAAAGACTATTGAATATTTAATGATAACCTAGCTCTTATCTTAAATATCTTTGTTGCTAGAGAAGATTCATAGTTTTTTTACAGTTTGAATCAGTCCTTATAAGTATTTTATAGAGTAAGCTTGTCTTCTCTGTAAACGAATCAATGTAAATTCTAGAACTGTGTATCGTTCTACTATTAAAGAAACAGTTTTGGCCATGACGCAAAACAAAAGAAGTACAATAGTATTGCGTGCTATTCTTGTACTGACCTATTGTATCTCGAACAAGTAAATGTTTACTTAAACAAAAGTCATTAAAGTAATTACATTTTCAGATCATTCATAAGTTTAACGTAGGTAAAAACATGATACAACAGTAGAATGATGAAGGTTGCGTGATCCGCGGTATAAAGTTTTACACACTCGAGTAATCTAAATTGTCTAGTGAGAAGTTAATAGAAATCGAAGTATAATGAGGACAATAGTAGTGGAAAAAGAAAAATAACCGCAATTCCTTTGGACAAGGATAAAAAGAAATCAAGGAATAAATATTTAAAATATTTGGTTAAATCGAACTTGACGGACCTAAATCCGACCAATCGTTGTCCACCCCACCGGAAAGAAAAAAGAAATAGGGATATGAAACGAATTTAATTGAATATTAGTGGAATATGATTAAGGAATAAATGGATAATAATGCACTAGTTTATTTGTATTTGAAACTTTTACCATTTTTACAGGTCATTTAACTTTGAGACATGTATCTTGAGAATCTGTGTCACTCCTTAAAGTATACGTGGTGTCTAAAGTTCAACTGACCTGAGAAAATGTAAAAGTTTTTAAATATAAATAGATTGGCTTTGCATTATATATCTTTAATTCATTTATATATCAAGCAGTGAAAAATTTATTTAAATCAGGTAATTCCTGTTTTTGGTATTTTTTTTTCTTTTGGAGAGTGACCATACGATGGTGGAACTTAGGTTCATTAAGTCGATTTATACCAGGAAATTATTTTTCTAAAGATAATAATAGAGAATCTACTACGTCTACTACTACTACTACTACTAATAATTAATAATATATAATAATAATACTAATATGATCTGATGGATGATAATATAATACTAAGCGTAAGAATGTGTGGAGACCGAGTAACAGCAATGTTTAATCATATAAAAAGTGGGAACTACAGGACAACTAACACAAACAAGACATGGCATGGAACGGTTAGGAAAGGCACTCCATCTGAGAATTGTGCAATAGAAATTCAATTTTCACTATACAACTAATGACATAGATGCTACAAAGCTGAACCTAGTCTGGAAAAGAGACTACATAAAATTCCTGAGACTCTCTGAGGTCAATTGATAGAACTAAATCCCGTGGCGAGGGAGACGGAACCTAGTCCTGTTGTCAAGTAAAGAGAAACTCTGTATCTCGTGGAATTTTGCTGTCCCCAAACGGACCGCTGAGTGAAGATGTATAAGAAAGGCGAAAAGTTGATGAACAATCCCAAGATCTGGAAAAGCATTTTGGGTGATTGGAATCAGAAAGAATCGAGACCATTCCAACAAGATAATAAGAATTTTGTTTGATGGTTATAATTTTTGGGGAGATACTAAATTTTTGAAATTATTTAATGCCTAGGTCGGTGTTTGTTTATTAATTCTTGTTGTGAGGATTCGCATTATATTAACTGCGTTGTTTTTTTAAACCACAAGACCGCTCTTCGTTGAAAATCGGCAAGAAAGGGAAGTGAATACCACAGCGTTATTTAAGTGTGAGAGTAGTGGATACTTTGAATTATTTCTATAGAACCTCCAGGTACGGTCAAGGATTTTGGTCCTTGAAAAAAAATAACCGCGTCAGGTAGTCAAGAAGGTTATGCTTATTTTTGGTAAAATCAATTAACTTAACGATTGATGGCCGGGTTATGCTCAATCGGTAAGAGGCGTTCGGCTAGAAACCACAAGGTCTAGTTCTCGATATCCGGTCCTCCGCCAATCTCAGCGTACATGATAGCAACAGGGATTTGTCAGCGTAAAGTATGGAGGCTGATGGTCAGATGTGGCGCTTCACTAGATGCTAAAACAATCTCCTTGGTCTAAGCGCTATTGGAAAAAGGGGAATTAGACTTCCCCTCGCTGACTGGCTGATACTCCTGACTTTAGGCCGCCGCGTTGACTTTATTACTTTACTTAGCATTATCTAAGCCATCTGTCGGAAAATATGAAGGCGCCCTATCCCGATGGTCAGCGGGGAGAGGCCAGTAAGCGGCTGTAGATTGGGTAAGCCACGAGACAGTAAATAAAGTCGGTTTGCCGAATTTTAGTGGGCTTTGCAAGCTAACCCTTCAAGAACGCGAACCCCCACTGTACTGCGCACTGTCAAATTAGTTGAGGGGAAAAAGTAATGTCGAATTGCAAGCGCATAGACAACCTCGCTGTTCAGCTTGTTCTCTTGCTTGTTCAGTCACCTGTCCCTCTGCAGCCGGTGACTTTTAAGGCCTTGGGATCCCAACCAACAACGAAGGGGTTGTCAGTACAAGGAAGGGAAATGGGACACCCTAGTCGGTGACACCTCACCAACTCGCTACAGGTTATAGAAAAGGGGGAGGAGAAAAATAATTCTCACACATATGTAACCCGATTTTATTTTTAACTACCCACCATTTGTTGTTTGTTCAACATTTCTCCGCATTAGATTACAAGGATCGAGCCTTTGAGTAACGAGGGAAGGAGTGTTTTTTTTTTTCAAATCATGTCTTTCTTCCGATGAACAGTTTTTCTGACATATACTACCGTAAATTTATTTTTATTGATGTCTGAAGTGAAAAATGAGGTTTCGCTCGACAAATGCACACCTGGGAACGTTTCAGCACGAAATTTGATAAATCTAAAAATCAGTAGTGCTCGTGACCTTTCAGGTGCGAATTTGTCAAGTAGTTTATTTTTTTTGCTGTCTTGTTTTACGGCTATATCAACCTCGATGGATTCATTATATGCCGAACTACTTTTGAATGAGTCGAAGTATGTGTGGACTAATGTTTTAGGATTTTCTAAGATCGTTTTGTTTTTGACATAGTTTTTTGGTGAAGAACTTTTGCATGATTCTTAATAATAACAATATTTTGTGTTTTATTTATTGGGGAAGAGTTTTTAGATTTTGGGTTGTAGATGGTGTGCCTCTTTTATTATCCGAGTACAGTTTTTTCTGGGTTTTGATTTGATAGAATATCTGTTTTAGATTTGTTGGTTTTGGTAGTAATTCTGTGTTTTTCGTATTTGTTTTAAGGTTTGCTACGATTCTGGTTAAAAATGTGTTTGATTATGTAGGGTTTTTTGGGCATGGTAATGCAATATGGGGCTGCTGTCTTTTTTTGAGGAGGTATGAATGGGTCATGTATGAGTGTCCTAATTCTAGTCTGATAATATTTAACTGTCTTCTTTCTTGATAATTTGGTGTTGGATTTATTTGAAGTTTCCTATTTGTGCATTTATTTCAATGTAGTTCTGTTTGTTTTTTGGAAGTTAATTCCAATAATTTTGCCATTTTTGTTTTTGGTATATGTTTATTGGTTCTTTTTAAGTCTGTAAACTAGGCTATTGTAAAGTGTGCATCAGTGGGTTGTTTTTAGCTGATTTTGCTGCTGTGTCTGCCTTTCGTTTCCTTGGATTCCGATAGAATTTGTCAGTAGAATTAAATAAATGCACACTCTCCACACGTGTAATGGTTTCAAGGTTGAAAGGATATTGAGTTCAAATCCGACGACCAAAAAGTCCAGCAACGAGTAATTTCGACATGATAGTATATCGCAGGTTTTCTTCCCAGAAGCGTGCACCTAATATCCGATTAGGGTCAAGTAAAATGGTTATTCCCTGTTAGATAAGAGTGATGTGAGGGAGAGCCTGTTGATTGGATCAGACCAATCACGTGATCAGGCCCCAAAGAGTTTTGGCGGTCGAATATCCAAAAACATGTCAGGACAGATTCCAGTCCACCGGTACCACGAGGCAACGAATTCAAGGGGATCAAAGAACCACCCTAAGATATCTTTGTCCAAGCCGCGCCGGTTAAAGTCCCTTAAACTCAAACTTTATATACAGCGAATGACTTTAATATGTTGTATTGTTGTTTTATGTCAGCCAAATAAATTGTTTGAATTAGAAAAATATCATTCCCTTTAATTGTTGTGTCGTAGTCTTTAGAACTGAATGTATAATCTAACTACAATACCGAGTTAAAAAAAACACAAGCATACCTTTTGTTTCGCACACTTGCGTTCTTTCTTTTAAATTGTTGTAGCTGATATGGAGGAAATTTTGTATATGTCCCATATACTAATCTGCCAATCTCTCGTGCTTCCATTATCATGTCTATTAAATGTGGGGATGTGGGGCGCCATGTTCCGCTTTCTGAGGTCTTGATCCTACTGGCAGGCAAGACATACGAGAAGTACTTCCGTTACGGATTAAACCATCTTCTATTATGGTAATTACCTAACACGCACGCATGCACTGTTCAACTATAGATAGGCAGCAGATTTGTGCAACTTAATGCAGAAGTTAATATGTCAGCGGATTGCCGATAAGAGAGCCTCGGCTAGTTGACCTTCTCGTTTGTGATTACTGCGTTATTTGTGTAGATATATTTGTTAAAACTCATTTCCCTGCTTGGTATCTTTATTATAACCCCTAACTAGGCCACAACATATTCTTCTAGATAAACGTTCATCCAATATTTTGGTTTCCAGGTATTTTTCATTAACTTAACTTATATCTTTCTGATCTTACAAAATGAAAAGCGATATTTCTTTGCATCATCATAAATTCCTGAACACTCACGAAGAAGAACCTTGCTGCGTTATATTGTTATTATTTCCCGTTATACTCATTATGGCGACATTCATACTTTGATTTTTCTTAACCACCAAGCGTGTAAATTAATGCCCCCAAAATAATCTCAGATTAGGCGAATGATTGTCAGTAATATCTTGCAAGCAGAATCAATAGATTTTTTTTCTGCTGGTCCAAGTAAAATCATTTCCGGTTCTTCTTAATGTAATCCAGTTCATGTATGTGAAATAAAAATCACCTTGTCTTTTTTTGGGGTTTGCGTTTTGTTTGTTTCTTGTTTTTTTTGGGTTTTTTTTTGGCTTGTCAGGATAATTGTTACTGTTTAGGGTTTATTCTAAATTGGCATTACATTGTTATAACTTGGCAAAGGACTATGACCGTCCCGTGGAAGAATAATGACCAAGTTTATACCCGAGAAGGTATGAATAAAAAAGTCATTTTCCAAAACATGTAACATGTGTAAAAACTATATAAGCGCACCGCATTTTTTACTCATAAAAGCTATTTGTTCTCTCTATTTCCACGATCCGTAGGCGGGGATGATGGCAGCGCGGTTATATTTCCTTAGAAAATGAATAAGCGAACCAGAGTTCAAAATACTGGAGCGAGAGTGGTGTTAAGATTGTGTTAACGACAAATAGAGGTTATTCATTTTTATTGCGAAATACAGAGAATCCCATTATTTTATCTGCTCGCGCCTCCATGCGAATTCCGTTACACGGCCGTATTTAATTTGCTTTTTTTTATGTGAATCCCATTGCAAACTCACTTTTCCCTAATCCCAATTATCACTCAAGCTCAATGATGTAACCTTATGGGTCGGCGATGTTGTCTGTATAGTATAATATATTAAGTATAATATAATATATATAGTAATGTATATAATAATATTATATATGACGGCTCAGAGTTGCTAGCGCTACTGGTAACTACTGTAAGCCACGTACTATCTGATTCCATAGTCCGGGTCATCGCACTAAAACTGGTTACACCAACCAACTTGTGATGGTGAGGAAGGGGCTTAGACAACCATGCAGGACGAAACAAACTTTCAAAGGACATTCACATCAAAGAGCTTTCTAGCACATAGGTAACATTACGCGGGGGCCATAGAAATATCGTGGATTGATATTAAGGCTATGTAGCGAAACCACCGGAGTACGGAATTCCCCAGCTTGTTAAGGAAACGTCTAGGAGAAGTGAAAAACTCTAAAGATGCTACTCTGCGGGCGGGCTGCTACATCTAATGATCTTCGACTGGTTCTTCTTTTTTTTAGTTCAGTCTATGAAGCGATGAGATAAGTGGGTATATGGTTCCTGTGCAAAATCTTTACCTACGATTAAAATTGCTTCAGGCACAGGCTTGCTCAAGTATGTAGATACATATCTTACCATTTATTATACTATTTTTTCGGCCATCTTTGTATCAGCAAACTTGAAAGCCATCTACCACACTCACAACACAACAACACAACACACACACACACACACGAAATATAGTATGTGTGTGTGGTGTGTATATATATATAATATATATATATATAATATACGTATATATATATATAAGTATAAACTAGAAAAAAACGTTCCCGCATTTTGCATTAGAAAAGCGAAAATGGTAAAATAATAAATTAAAATCGGCCGGATGATCATTTACAAAATCATGTGGTAACTTTCTAGGTAAGGGAAAGGTTTTTACCTCATTTAACTCACGGCTTTGCTGGTTGTGAAATTTAGAACGATAGATAAATTTCAAATTCCTTCATATCCGGATCTTCTCGTCTCTCTCTCTCTCTCTTCATCTCTCGTCTCTGCCTCTTTACCCATCTCTCTGCTCTCCATAGAAATTATCATTTATAGAATGACGAGGAGGTGTCAAGCAGGGATACATAGCAAGGGACGAAAAGTGAGTAGACAGGAGACGGTGAATGTAAGAGATTATGTCCGTTTTTTTACTTAATTGCACATGTGAACGCACAATTAGATAACCAATAAAACAGTAATTCTCTTCCAAACATAATCAATCCTAAAAGTAAGAAGTAGATTAGTTAATGTTCGTGTCATTAACTAAATGAAATACAGTGAAGAGCCCTTTAGGAAGCAAACGGTGATTAACTCAGCTAGATTGATAGTTGTCATAAGCTATATAGTATTATTATATACTATATATATATAATATGGGGTAAATAGAAGTAAATGACGAAACAAACTCAGACAAAGAGTGTAGGTATATTTTCGCTGGCACGGTTAAATGTTCCCGCTTCCTCGGCCTTTATTAAATCATTAAGGATCAATTACCTTCTCCCCCCCTTCTTGATACATAAACTTGTATGACCTCCTGAATGATTCAATAAAGGGCTGGAGAGAAGCGAAATAAAGAATTCTCAGCGAAATATACTACACATTTTTGTTCAGTTTTTGTCTTTGCATTCCTTATTTTACTTCATTTCTGTCGGATTACATTCCGAATCACCATTTTCCGTCATATATATTATATTATTATACACTATATAAGAGAGAGAGGTAGAGAGAGGGAGAGAGAAGAGAAGGAGAGAGAGAAGAGAGATTAAGAACCAAAACGGATGGAGAACGTTTCTTATCTTATTATATATTAGTAAATAGTATGAGAAAGGAAGTGAATCAGAACGGGTATGTAAGTATATAGTGAAAAATGAAAAAAACACAGTTTAAACTGGGTTAAGATGGTGAGTTTATT
Organism: Doryteuthis pealeii; assembly: GCA_023376005.1. Taxonomy (NCBI): domain Eukaryota; kingdom Metazoa; phylum Mollusca; class Cephalopoda; order Myopsida; family Loliginidae; genus Doryteuthis; species Doryteuthis pealeii. Next base: position 13,819,699 of record CM042155.1, read on the forward strand.
GGCCGACGCTTCAGTGTTTCGATCTATTCAATTAGAGTCATTCTTCAGGGCAATGTGTTATATGTTATAATGGAAGGTGAAAGAAATATCTATTTATCAACAGAATAACGAGACAAACGAAGTGGTGAGTTATTGTTATTACAGTCTGTTTAAATCATTTTTAGGTTTGAACAAAAGGGGACGGTTTTTGAAAATATGGACGTTCAATATTCTATTTCACGGCGGGAGTGAATGGAGCAACGGTGTATGCGTGGTGTTAATCGTAAAGTGAAACATTGTGTCATTTTTGTTTAGGTGTGTGGTTGTGTGTGCTCGTGTGTCCGTGATGTGTGTGTATGAATGCTTGCTGATGATACAACGAGCGGACCAGTAAGACCTTAAGGTGTGTGTGCGTGGTGGTTGTATTTGGTAATAGTATACATGTGTGTGTGGTGTGTGGTTGTGTAATTGTGTGTGTGTATATAATTGGTATTATATATACATAGCATAGATATCAATATCGAAATTTGTGTCAATCAAAGCCTTATCTTTGAATTCAATTAAGTCTGAAAGCAATCTTTGACTTATATGTACCATTTTCCTGAATATTGTCTTAAATTTTTTGCGCGAACGTTAAATTCCGCTTCTCACTTTATTAATCATTATGATCATACCGTCTCTTCTCCTTCATAAAACACTCGTATGCATCCTAATGATGTCAATACCGTCTGAGGAAAAGCGGAATTTAAACATTCTAAGCAAATGATGCTACATCATGTTTGTCTGAGTTTTTGTTCTTTGCTCATTCCTTATTTTTAATACCTCTTTTCTGTTCGGATTTTATTCCAGATCTCATTTTCCTCATAATATATATATTATATATATTATATAGTATATATATTAGTATTGACAGGAAAAATGAGATAAAGAAAAGAAAGTAGATGGATAAAAAGAATTTTATCGATATCACGTTTTAATGCGATATCAACTCGCGCGTTACACATGTGTTTCGGTCTGTTAATTCCAGAGAATGTATATCGGATTCTACGAATTATTTATATTAAACGAAACAGCATGTGCGGTTGACCTAATATACTATACTAGAGTAATGAATAGATAATAATTAATATGTAATAAGTAATAGAGAAACTAGATTAAGGAAATTGAGCCCGCGCTATACAGAGAGATTTTTACGTACCTTCCATTCAGAGCTGATTTTTACATTTTTTTTTGAGTAGATACTATAAAATGCGTTGGAGGACGGACAAATATGAATTTTAAAGTTCTATTCTTTTATCCATCTAGCAATTTCTTTTCTTTACCATTTTCCTCATATTCGTCGGATTCATTTTCGCATTCTTATATATATATCTATGATATATATATAAGTAATATAGTTATATATAATATTATATAATATATAATTATGAAGAGGACAGAGAACACGCCCGACAGACAGACAGACGACGCAGTAGACAGAGAACAGAATGAGAGGGAGATAGAGAAGTGAGAGAGAGAGAAGAGAGTGGTGGTGTGTGTGAGAGCATTAGATATATCGATAATTGTGTCATCAACCTTATTTTGAAATTCTTTCGTAATTAAGTCTAAGCAATCTTTGACTTATAGATTATTTTCCTGATGATTTTCTTCACAAATTTTTGCGGAAGCACACACTAGACAGAGACAGAGACAGAGAGAATCAACGAGAGAGATAGACAGACATGTGAGAGAGACAGACAAACAGAAACGAAGAGAGCAGAGAGCAGACGAGAGACGAAGTAATGAGATTGGAGAAGAGAGGTGAGAGAGACAAGAGAGAGAGAGAGAGAGAGAGAGAGGTGTGCGTGTGTGGTGTGTGTGTGGTGTGGTCGTGTGTGTGTGTAGTGTGTGTTGTGCTTGTGTGAGAGACGATCATTAGATATATCGGAAATTGTGTCAATCAACCTTAATTCTTGAATCAATGTAAGTCTAAGCAATGCTTTGACTTATATAAGAGATTTTCCAGATGATCTTTCTTGAAATTTTGCGAGACAACATCGAAATCTTTGACGTCGATGACAAAATGAACGACCCACATGATCCTCTTTTCCCTCCACTTGCAGACTTGCGGATATCACGAAATTTTATCACGCGTTGACAAAGCACTATTGAATACAAAAACGAAGTTCACTAATTAAAATCGACTTCACATTTTCTATTAAAGTGACTAAATACTTAACATATTTGTACAAGGAAAACGAGCTTAGCTGAACACAAAACAAATAACATGCACTCATTTACTAATTGGATGAAGGTAGCAAACAAATCGTTTGGATGTGCTAATTACTTCTGGTCATATTCTGACGTGACTAATAAATTTTGCATGATACTTTAAGATTCGTAAATTTTCTACTTATATATATATATAATATATATATATAATAAATAGTATATATACTATATAGTATATATATTAGTATATATATATATATATACCTCATGTGTGTGGTGGTGTCGTGTGTGTTTTTTAAATAGTGAAAATAATGATAGTAAAAAAATAGAAATTGGAATATGAATTCCGACATGCATATGAGGAAATGAACTAAAGAAAAGAAAGAATAGAATTCAATGAAAAAATATGAATTTAATAATATCAGATTACATCATCTGGTTTCGTCAGTGCATCTGGTGTGAAATATATGATATATATATATATATATTATATAATATATATATATACTATATATATACTTTATATATATATATATAATATATATATATATATATATACTTTTAATATATATATAATATATATGTGGTGTGTGGTGGTGTGTGTGTTTTTTTAAATATATATATTCATATATTATATTATGTATTAATATATATAATATATTTATATAAATATATATAGTGATATATATATGAATATAATAATATATTATATATATAAATATGATATAAATATAATATATTTATTTTATATAACATTCCATGTTCGCTGTTCACAATTTTATATATAAACGCTGAAAAAAAACAACTGGTTTTTAAATCTCAACCAATTTGACCCTCGTCTGAGGATTGCATAAGCATGAAACTATATGTACACGAGAGAATAATAATATTCATAAATATATATTAATTGGATTATAATATATATATTATATGTGTATCATATATAGTTATAGTAATATATAAATTATATATATTATTTATATATATATAGAGAGGAGAGAGAGAGAGAGAGATGAGAGAGATAGACGGGAGTATATATATATTAATATCCTATTCTATCTATATGATATACTATTAATATATATATAATCAAAAAGTCAGTTCAGGATCGCCTAAAGTCAGTTATCACTTTTCACTAGCGCTAGACAAGGAGATTTGTTTTGCGTCTGATGTGGAGCCCATAACCTATCATTACTTCCTTACTCACCGCACAGTATTCCTGTGCTACCAAGTTACGGCACGCTGAGTTGGCGAGGTCGGTTACGATTGGGAACCTTCTGCTTCTATTTCGGACGTCTCCTAGTTGAATATGTCGGTGGAAAATAAATTTAATGAGAGCTAATATGAAATGAGCAATTTAAGCCTGATTTCGCTAAATAGTATTACAATACGTATAAAGCCCGCAATTATTTGTATATTGTGCGTCTCTATATTGAGTATAAAAATTTAAAATATTCCGATGTTAAAAAGACCTACTAGGACATTCCTAAATACTAACCAACCTGGCTATATTATATATATATATTATAATATATAATAAATACTATATATTATATATATATATAAATACGTTTGATTGGATTTCTAACACGGCATACTCTTAATTTCGTCTGGGGATGTCATGCCTAAAGATTAGAGATAGTATATATGTTGTGTTATTTTATATTTATACTTTTGGTAGTAATTGTTTTTAACAATGTTTAGAATCAATTTGGGGGATTTTCATCGAATGTTATGGTATTGATTAAATTCATGCTAGATTTATGCGTATAACTGGACTTTTCACCTCTAAAACAGGACTTGTTGTTCTTGTTGAGTATATAGGAGTGTGTTAGTATCTGTGTGACAATTCATAATGTTCGGGGCCCAAGTGATTTGTTCCTTTTCCTAAATTTTTCTTAGAAGCTGGTCTCCAGGGTTTATTAGGAGCTCTTTTTTTTAATTTTTTTTTAGCTACTTTCTCTGTATTTTTTTAAAATCAAGGCTTGATAATTAGTATTATTTGTATATTTCGACTATTGTCCCCATATTCCATTGTTATGCTATACGACGTTTCGGCGATGTCCCTCTCAGGAATTTCGTGTCGGCTCGGGAACATTTCTTGGATTCGAGAACCATCTTCGAACTCGGGAACTTATCCTTTTTCGAATAAGGAGCCATCACGGAACTTTTGAACCTACGCTTTATTCAGTCCAGGGTATTTTTTTTCAATATTTATTCAATTGGAAGATGATCATTTTTGTGTGTGCAGGTCTTTAGTTAAGTAGTTCCTTTAGGTGCGGCTGCAATGTTAATGCATTAGTCATAAAAAGATGTTTAATTATATTGTGCAGTGTTAATGCTATATTATATGTAAGCATATTTCGTATATTTTTATGGAAATTGCTTCTTTGATATGTAGTCGTTTTCTAAATGTTATTTTTCATAGCGAATTTTAGTATTATTTTTGACGATATAACGGAAAATCCCCAGCAATGAGAAAGGCAAAAAGAGCTTCCGTGTGAGTATAAAGGATTTAAAATCATGTAAACATGGTCCATGTTGTTTATTTTAGGTTTTTTTTCTTATTCTTTCATTTCCTTGGGTACAAGGGTGTAATTAGATTTTACCTGCCATCTTTTTTTCTTCCCCGAAATATTATTGCTTCCTTTAATCCGCCCTAGTAGAGTATTAGTGACGAACATTCTTCGTATAATGACTTTACTATCGTCTAGCAACCATTAAATAAGCACCCTTCCAGAGAGACAAGGTAAAGCAAGAATGAATCGCAATCTTGTTCTGAATAATTTCTTGTGTACAACTTTGATTTCCGTTCCGAAACAGGCCACTCCCGCACCACGCACAAACGTTTTCTTAAGAATAACGAAATTTTGTCATATTTCAAAGCTGAGTGCCTGATTTAAGATGCAGTGATTATGCTGCAAAGACTTCGTTGCTTTTTGAGTAAAAGGACAGAGTTGACGTAGCGCAATTCACTTTGTGTTGAAAATCAATAGACACAGCTTCTGCACTTCCGGAAAAGGGAGATAATTCAGTAAATAATCCGAAGAATAAAAAAAAAAAAGAGTCAAAGTGCTTCTGGCATTATCTTAACATTTTATACTTTCTGTTTTTTCTTCTTAAATCCTCTTGGATTTAATAGAATGTTTCTATAGGTGGTGACTTTCAGGGTTTCTTGTAGGTGTTAAAAGAAGTTGTCAATTTAAAGAAGAACACAATTGTTGATTTATATACATACATATATACATATAAATATTTTTATTGTGACAGCAAATATACATTATCAGTTGAATATCGACTAAATATTTACAGCAATTCAAGCTTATGCGGATTTAGGCTGTTAGTAATCCATATTTTTCCTTATCTTTGTCATATGCATTATGAAATACTAATAAAATTATAGACCTTCACAACTACACACACACCACACACACATATAATATATGATTATATACCATATATATTAATAAATATAATCTAAATAATGAAAGATCAAACACAAAAAACAAATAAATGGAGAATTGGCTCAGCTATGTAGAAGAGTACATTAAAAAATTGTGTTTTCCCTCAAAAACTATCCAGACATTTTTTCCATTTCAGTAAGACTGTTGCCTTTGATTAGTTTGGCTTACAATATATAGACGCGGTTGGCTCAGTCGGTAGACGCGTTCGCTATGAAATAAACCACATGAATTTCCTTAGTTCGTTCCGTGCCTCGCCAACACAGCGTACTGAGTAGACATGGACTGTGCGTCAAGTAACGGAGCTGATGGTAGCGCGTGCGTCACCGTCAGATGCCAAAACAATTTCCTTGGTCTAAGCGCTAGTGAAAAGTGGTTAGAACTCCCTCGCTGATTGGCTGGATACCGACTTTCAGGGCCGCCCCGGACGACTTTACTAAATTAATATGATATATACATATATTATATTATATATATATATAATATATATAATATTAGATAGATAGATAGATAATAACTAGAATCAATCAGATATATATGATTATATATATAGATGCGAACAGATATATATATTAGTATATATATATATATATAATATAATATATAAAGGATAGATAGCTAGAGTAGATCACACAGATATATTATTAATATATATACTACTATATATATATATATACGGTTTTATCTCAGTCACCAAAGCACCCTACCGTAGGCAAGTCGCCATGTTCCTAGTTCGATCTACGGTGCCTGCCAAAGGCAATTATGTACCCCACGGTATTGACTAATATAGATCAATATCGGAAAAGTGGGGAGCGTGAATGGTAGGTGTGGTCACTCAGCTCAGCTAACCACAAATCTCTGGGTATAAGCTAGAAAAAGGGGATAAATCACCTCGCTGTTCGGATGTATACCAACAAATAAACCACTCTCCCACTTTACTTTAGAAATTATATACACACACAGCTAATTCCACACACACATATATATATAAGCATATATATACTATATAAAGCTAATAAGTATATATAATATATATATTAATTCATATATATAATATATATCAATTGTAAATTATAGATTGGGACGTCATAATTTAAAAGTTCCAATGGTTTGCATATCATCAATGAGCCAAATGGTTTGAGAATCTTAAAACCAGCTCGGCAAATGGTTGAGGTATTTTTAAAATCTCAAACCATTTGGACTACTGTTTTTTACAGATCTCCTAACCAAATGACTCATCTGATGATTGCAATTAAATCATGAACTTTAAGTTATGAGTCCAAATCATAATATTACATATTGAAATTATAAATCTGCTCCGCTTATTAGCAGGAAAGCACTTGTTCATCGCAATACTTTCTCATTTTTTCTCATGTCATTCTCTATTCATTATATATTGATATTATACGACACACACACACAACACACACACACCACACACACACACATATATATCTATAATATAATGTATATTGTTTAATATATTTTTGAAGGCAATTATCAATGTGTTATCGTGATAAAATTCCGATATCTTGTCAATGAAATAACGGCCACTACTAATACAAAGTACAGTGAGCGTTATGGGGAGAATCGCAAATTTGGGGGGATTGTCCAGAATTGGGGGGATCGAAATTGTGTTTGTCAGTGACAAAGTTATATTCGGCTGTTTCCTGTCACGGCTTTGTTGGCCCAGAGTAGAATCTCTGATTTCTGCGTCTGTGTCGGTTTGATTTCTGTCGGAGGGAAAATGCGTGAGGTATACACCGCTGATGAGGACTTAATAAGGGCTGAAACAGCGTATGTGTGTTCCCAGTCCCGCTCGTTATTGTGCCGAAATTTATGTGTCATGCTTATTTTCAATAATTGATCGATTTTATACGATATACTGCATTCGATAATTGCTCAAAAAATAATCCAACACATAATATACCCTTTCACTTAACTGCTCCAAAAAAGCATATTTGGAAATTTATATGAGTATATTAATATTTGCTTTATATTTCCCATCGCGTGGAGAAAACGCTTCAACTTTTATATATAACGCTTAAAAAATACTGTTTTTTAAAATTTCAAACCCTTTCAAACGACCCTGGTTTTTAAGACTCAAAGATGAACTCATTCTGTGATTTGGATTACCGAATCGAAACTTTCAACTTTTATGAGTGTAAACCCATAATATAGACCATTGTTATAGATATATATTATATAATATATATTTAATATATATTATATAATATAATATTATATAATATATAGTGGAATATAAATAGATAATTTCTATGCGTGGCGTGGTCAATAATATATCGGACAGAACGAGACTTTTAATACTTAGTAATTGGCCGAATGGGAGTATACTTTCACACATCCATGGACAACTGATCTCCCAGGGGTGGTATTATCGTTCTGAGACAACAAATCTTGTCTGTTGGGTTCATACACAATCCAATATTTACCAGGTCTGATTGTTTTTGTTATTGCTGAAAGCAAGCATATAAAAAAATCAGCAACTAAACTTTGAATAGGTTGGAAGAATACCAATTACCAATAATGTAGATGACTACACAATATTTATCTATATTAGTTCTCATACAATAGAACTATGGTTTTCTCTTATCATGCATAGAAAATATCGGATAATAAGATTCAACTACTAACTCTATCTGGCTTAACATTTAAACATGTAATCTTTCAATGTAAGGGTATAAGGCTGGCCTGTTTATGTTTTTCCAAGTCGAATACATAATAGCTATGTTTTAAGGCAGTTATTTAACGGCGAATCCAAAATTTCAATACTTATTTTTTCTAAACAAACAAAGGTTTTAAGATACAATTTAAAAACGTGAAATATATAGAACAGTATTATAGCTGTGACAATTAGATACATATGCTATTGTTAAAGTGTCATTAAGTTGAGGAAGTATTTCACAGGCACATCTTAAAAACAAGACCTGACTTAAACACCAATGTATGTTGTAATTTTTTATACGATGTTGCTTGATATGAGCTTCTCAACTTAATAACACTTAACAATAAGCATATGTACTCTAATTGTCACAGCTATAATACTGTTCTATATATTTCACGTTAAACTTGTATCTTAAACCTTTGTTATGTTTAGAAAAAATAAGTATGAATTTTGGATTCAGCGTAAATAACTGCGTTAAAATCAGCTATTATGTATTCGACTTTGAAAACATAACAGGCCAGCCTTATCACTTACATTGAAAGATACATGTTTAAATGTCTAGCCAGATAGAGTTAGTAGTTGAATTTATATCCGATATTTTCTATGCATGATAAGAGAAAACCATAGTTCTATGTATGAGAACTAATATAGATAAATATTTGTAATATCTACATATTGTAATTGGTATATTCCAACCTATTCAAAGTTAATTGCTTATTTCTGTTCATATGATTGTTTCGCATAAACAAAAACATCAGCCTGTAAATGGTTTGTGTCATGAACCCAACAGACAATATTGTTTGTCTCCAGAACGATAATACCACCCTTGAGATCAGTTGTCATGGATGTTGTGAAAAGTATACTCCCAACAATTCGGCCAATTACTAAGTATTAAAAAGTCTCGTTCTTCCGATATATTATCGACACGCCACGCTAGAATTATCTATTTTATTCATATATATATAATAATATATATTATATATATATATATATATATATATATATATATATTATATATATATATCAATGGTAATATTATGGGTTTACACTCATAAAAGTTGAAGTTTCATGGTAATCCAATCATCAGATGAGTTCAATGGTTGAGATCTTAAAAACCAGTCGTGAAATGGTTGAAATTTTAAAAAACAGTATTTTTTTAGCGTTTATATAAAAGTGAAGCGTTTTCACGCGATGGGAAATATAAAGCTAAAAATATATATATATATAATTTCAAAATTTGCTTTTTGGAGCATTGTTAAGTAAAGTATATTATTGTTTATATTTTTTGAAGGCAATTACAATGCGTATATCGTATAAAATTCGATAATTATTGAAAATAATCATGACAAGTAAATTCGGCACAATAACGAGCGCGACTTGGAACACCATACAGCTGTTTCAGCCTTATTAAGTCTCATCAGCGGTGTATACCTACGATTTCCCTCCGACAGAAATCGAAACCGGGAACACAGAACGCAGAATCAGAGATTCTACCTCTGGGCCACCAAGCCGTGGCACAGGAAACAAGCCGAATTAACTTTGTCACTGACAAACACCAATTTCCGATCCCCCAATTTGGAATCCCCCCAATTTGCGATCCCCCCAACGCTCACTGTACTTTGTATAGTAGTGGCGTTTTTCATTGACAAGATATCGAATTTTATACGATATACACATTGTAATTGCCTTCAAAAAATATATAAAATACTATAATATATATAATATATATATATGTTTTGTGTGTGTGTGTGTGTGTGTGTGTGTGTGTGTGTATAATATGCCAATATATAATGAATAGAGAATGAATGAGAAAATGAGAAAAGTATTGGCATGAAAAGGTGCTCAATGCTAATAAAGCGGAGCAGATTTATATTCAATTGTAATATTATGGATTTGGACTCATAACTTAAAGTTTCATGATTATGCAATCATCAGATGAGTCATTTGGTTGAGATCTTAAAAACCAGTAGTCAAATGGTTGAGATTTTAAAAAAACTCAACCATTTGACTACTGGTTTTTAAGATCTCAACCATTTGGCTCATCTGATGATTGCAAAACCATGGAACTTTAAATTATGAGTCCAAATCTATAATATTACAATTGATTAATATTATATATATTATATATATATATATATATATATATATATATATATATATATATATATATGTGTGTGTGTGTGTATATATTCTAAAGTAAAGTTGGGAGAGTGGTTATTGTTGGTATAATCCGAACAGCGGGTGATTTATCCCCTTTTTGCTAGCGTTAGACCACAGAGATTGTTTTTGCTGAGCTGAGTACCACACCTACCTTCAGCTCCCCACTTTTCCATATTGATCATATTAGCCAATACGTGGTACATATTGCCTTGGCAGGCACCGGTATCGAACTAGGAACAATGCGATTGCCTAGGTAGGTGCTTTGGTGACTGAGATAAACCGATATATATATATATATATATTATATATATATATATCTGTTCGCATCTATCTATCTATCTATCTATATATATATATATATATATATATATATATATATATATATCTTCGCATCTATATATATATATATATATCTGTTGACTTCTATCTATC
>CM042155.1:13838127-13848127 GCA_023376005.1 Doryteuthis pealeii
ATATATATATTTATATATAACTAGACAAAGCGCGACCATAAGGTTATCCATTGAGCTCTGAGTAGATAATTGGGATTAGGGAAAAGTGAGTTTGCAATGGGGAATTACATTTAAAAAAGCAAATAAATACGGCCGTGTAACGGATTCGCATGGAAGGCGCGAGCAGAAAATAATGGATTCTCATTATCGCAATAAAAATGATAAACCTCTATTTGTTCGTTAACACAAATTTAAACACACTCTCGTCCAGTATTTGAACTCTGGTCGCTTATTCACTTTTCTAAGAATATAACCGCTGCATTATCCCCGCCTACAGGATCGTGAATAGAGAGAACACAATAGCTTTTTATGATAAAAATGCGTGCGCTTATATATTTACAATGTTTACATTGTTTGGAAAATGACTTTTTTTTCATACCTTTCGGTATAAAATTGGTCATTATTTTCCACGGGAGGTCATAGTCCTTTGCAATATAACAATGTATGCTATTTAGAAATAAAACCTAAACAGTAACAAATTAATCTGAAAAGCCAAAAAAAAACCAAAAAAAAAACCAAGAAACAAACAAAACAAAACCCCAAAAAAGACAAGGTGATTTTTATTCACTACATGAACTGGATTACATTAAGCCGGAATGTTTACTGGACCAGCAAAAAAAATCTATTGATTCTGCTTGCAGGGATATTCTGACATAATTGCCTATCTGATTATTTTGGATGGGGATTAATTACACGCTGGTGGTTAAGAAAAATCAATCGTATGAAATGTCGCCATAATGATATAACGGGAATAATACAATATAACGCAGCAAGGTTTTCTTCTGGTGTTCAGAATTTATGAATGAGAAAAGAAATATCGTTTTCATTTTGTAAATCAGAAGATATAATTAAGTTAAAATGAAAAATACCTGGAAACCAAAATATTGGATGAAGTTATCTAAGAGAATATGTTGTGGCCTAGTTAGGGGTTATAATAAAGATACAAAAGAGGAAATGAGTTTAACAAATATATTAACAAATAACAGTAATACAAACGAGAAGGTCACTAGCGAGGCTCTCTTATCAGCAATCCGCTGACATATTAACTCTAGCTTAAGTGCACAATCTGCTGCTATCTATAGTTGAAAGAGTGCATGCGTGCGTGGTAAATTACCATAATAGAAGATGGTTTAATCCGGTAACGAAGTACTTTCTCGTATGTCTTGCCTGCAGTAGGAGTCAAGACCTCAGAAAGCGGAACATGGCCGCCCCACATCCACAATTTAAGAGACATGATAATGGAGCAGAGAGAATTGGCAAGATTAAGTTATGGGGCATATACAAATTTCCTCGATATCAGCTACACAATAAAAGAAAGAACGAGTGGCGAAACAAAGAGATATGTTGTGTTTTTTTTTAACTCGGTATTGTGTTAGTATAACATTCAGTTCTAAGACTAACAACAACAATAAAGGAATTGATATTTCTTCTAATTCAAACAATTTATTGGCTAGACATAAAACAACAAACAACAATATAAAGTCCTTCCTGTATATAAAGTTGAGTTTAAGGGACTTACCGGCGCGTTGGACAAGATATCTTAGGGTGGTTTCTTTGAGCCCCTGAATTCGTTGCCTCGTGGTACCGGTGGTGGAATCTGTCTGACCATTTTTTGGATATTGCGCCAAAACTCTGGGCTATCACGTGATTGGTATGTCCAATCACAGAGCCTCTCCCTCACTCACTCTATCTACAGGAATAACCATTTTACTGACCCAACATCGGTATTGTGCACGCTTCCTGGAAAACTGCTATACTATCATTCGAAATTACTGTGTTGGACTTTTGTCGTCGGATTTGAACTCAATATCCTTTCAACTTGAAATCCATTACACGTGTCTATCTAACATTTATTTAATTCTACTGACAATTCTATCGGAATCCAAGGAAACGAAAGAGCAGACACAGCAGCAAAATCAGCTAAAAACAACCCACTTGATGCACACTTTAAAATACCTTTTACAGACTTAAAAAGAACCATAAACATATACACAAAACAAAAATGGCAAAATTATTGGATAAACTTCCAAAACAACAAACTACATGAAAATAATGCACACAATAGGAAAACTTCAAATAAATCAAACCAAAATATCCAGAAAAGAAGAAGTAATATTATCCAGACTAAGAATAGGACACTCATACATGACCCATTCATACCTCCTCAAAAAAGAAGCAGCCCATATTGCATACCATGCCAAAAACCCTACACAATCAAACACATTTTAACAGAATGTAGCAACCTAAAACAAATACGAAAAAAATACTACCAAACAACAAATCTAAAACAGATATTCTATCAAATAAACCCAGAAAAACTACTCGGATACATAAAAGAGGCACACATCTACAACAAAATCTAAAATCTTCCCCAAAAAAATGAAAACACAAAAAATATGTTAAAAGAATCATCTAAAAGTTCCATTCACAAAAAATATGTCAAAAACAAAAGATCTTTAGAAAAATTAAACATTATCACCAATTCATTTCAAAAACGTAGTCGGCATTAAATGATCCATTGAGGTTGATATGCCGTAAAACAAGAACAAAAAAAAAAAACTACTGACAAATTCACTGAAAGGTCACGACACGTACTGAATTTATAGATTTATCAAAATTGTGAAAGTTCCCAGGTGTGATTTGTCGAGCGAACTCATTTCACTTCAGAATCAATAAAAATAAATTTATCGGTAGTAATATGTCAGAAAAACTAGTTCATCGGAAGAAAGAATGATTTGAAAAAAAAACACTCCTTCCCTCGTACCTCCAAAAGGCTCGAATCCTTGTAATCTAATGCGGGGAAATGTTGAAACAAACAACAAATGGTGGGTAGTAAAAATAAAATCGGGTTAATGTGTGAGAATTATTTTTCTCCTCCCCCCTGTTTCTATAACCTGGTAGCGAGTTGGTGAGGTGGTCACCGACTGGGTTGTCCCATTTCCCTTCCTTGTAGCTGACAACCCCTCGTTGTGGTTGATACCAAGGCCTTAAAAGTCCGGCTGCGAGACAGGTGAACTGAACAAGCCAAGAGAACAAGCTGAAAGCGAGTTGGTTATGCGTGCAATTCGACATTACTTTTTCCCCTCAACTAATTGACCCAGTGCGAGTAACAGTGGGTCGCGTTTTTGAAGGGGTAGCTGCAAAGCCCACTAAATTTCGCAAACCACTTTATTTACCTGGTCTGGTGGCTACCCAACTAAAGCTCGCTACTGGCCTCTCCCCGCTGCATCGGGATAGGCGCCTCATATTTTTCCCGACAAATGAGCTTAGATAATGTAAGTAAAGTAAAGTCAACGGGGCGGCCTAAAGTCGGTATCAGCCAGTCAGCGAGGGAGTCTATCCCCTTTTCAATAGCGCTAGACCAAGGAGATTGTTTTAGCATCTGAGGTGAAGCGCCACATCTACCATCAGCTCCATACTTTACCGCACAGATCCCTGTGCTACTCATACGCTGAGTTGGCGGAGACCGATATCGAACTAGGAACCTTGTGGTTTCTAGCCGAACGCTCTACCGATTGAGCTAACCCGGCCCATCAATGTTAAGTTAAATTGATTTTACCAAAATAAGCATAAAACCTTCTCTGACTTACCTTGGATGGGTTATTTTTTTTCAAGGGACCAAAATCCTTGACGTACCTGGAGGTTCTAAGAATAATTCAAAGTCCACTACTCTCACACTAAATAAACGTGTGGTATTCATTCACCTTTTGCCGATTTTCAACGAAGAGGGTCTTGTGTTTAAAAAAAAACGAGTTTAATATAATGAATCCACAACAAGAATTAATAAAACAAACACGACCTAGGCATAAAATAATTCAAAAATTTACATTCCCAAAATTTCAACCATCAAACTAAATATCTTATTATCTTGTTTGGATGGTCTCGATTCTTCTGATTTCCAATTCACCCAAATGCTTTTCCAGATCTTTGGGGATTGTTCATCAATTTCGCTTTCTTACATCTTCACTCAGCGGTCGTTTGGGACAGCAAAATCCACGAGATGACAGGTTCTCTTCTTGACAATCAGTACTAGGTCTCGTCTCCTGCACGGGATTAGGTTATCCATCTGTACCTCAAAGTCTCAGAGAATTTTATGTGTCTCTTTCTCCAGGACAGGTTCAGGCTTGTGCATCTATGTCATTTAGTTGTATAGTGAAAATTGAATTTCTTGCACAATTCTCAGTGGAGTGCCTTTCCTAACCGTTCATGCCATGTCTTGTTGTGTTAGTTTGTTGTATTCACTTTTTATATGATTAAACATTTTGTCTCGGTCTCCACACATTCTACGCTTAGTATTATTATTATCATCATCATCATTATTATTATTATTATTATTATTATTATTATTATTATTAGTAGTAGTAGTAGTAGTAGTAGTAGTAGTATCATTATTATTATCTTTAGAAAATATCTGGTTAAATCGAACTTAATGAACCTAAGTTCCACCATCGTATGTCACTCCTCCAAAAGAAAAAAAAATACAAAAAATCAGGAAATTAACCGAATTTAATTAAATTTTCACTGTTGATATATAAATGAATAAAATATATAATGCATCAATTATTTTATTTAAAAACTTTTACATTTTCTCAGGTCAGTTAACTTTGAACCACGTATCTTTAAGGAGTGACACAGATTCTCAAAGATACATGGTTCAAAGTTAAATGACCTGTAAAAATGTAAAAGTTTCAAAATAAAATAACTAGTGCATTATATCTTTTATTCCTTAATATATTACCACTAATATTTCATTAAATTCGTTTCATTCCCTGATTTCTTTTTTCTTTCGGTGGGGTGACATACGATGGTCGGATTTAGGTCCGTCAAGTTCGATTTAACCAAATATTTTAATTATTTTTCTTGATTTTCTTTTTATCCTGTCCCAAAGGATCTGGGTTATTTTCTTTTTCCTATATTGTCCTCTTATACTTAATCTATTAACTCTCCTAGACATTTAGATTTTCTCAGAGTGTAAACCATTTTTATTTACCGGTCACGCAACCTCATCATCTACTGTTGTTCATTTTCTTACTACGTAAACTTTGAATGAATCTGAAAATGTAATTACTTTATGACTTTTGTTTAAGTAAATTACTGTCGACAATAGTCAGTACAAATAGCACGCAATTATTCTACTTTTTTGTTTTGCAAGTCATGCAAAACTGTTTCTTTAATGTAGAAGATACACAGTCTGAATTTACATTGTTGTTTCACAGAGAAGAAAAGCTTACTCTAAATATATAAGGATGTTCAAACTGTTAAAAAACTATGAATTCTCTAGCAACAAAGATATTTAAGAAGAGCAAGTTATCATTAATATCATATAGTCTTTGATATATTACAAAACATAAATATAAGCGTTGTGTCTATAATTGTTGTGGGGTTTTAAGGGGTCAAATAAGAACAAAACGACGGGTAACAAATGTAGGAAAATGTATTAACAAAAGAGTAGACAATTACAGTACAGAGAAGTGGGAATTACGTCCGACAAATAGAGTTATGAGCTGACTCGCATTGGCTTACTCTACAAGCCATAATTATCCCTGTTACTTATAGTAATAGTCGGCGCATTCCATTGGTCTATAGGGTATATCAACTATAACAATAATAATAAAGATTCGGTCAACGATTCAAAAAATTGAAATAATTCAAAAGTTATCAGTCCAAGTATCGTAGTGGTTTTGTGATACTAACATGGTATTTTGTATTCTTATTAATTGTTATCTTATTATAATGGAGATTGAGTGTTTTTCTGTCTGTAACCGAAACTATATTCCTACTCAAGTCCCAATTCCCTTAGTTATTTACATCACATTCTCCATGATTTTATTTCATCTTAACCTCAATTATAAATAAAATTGTTTTTAAATTATTAATACTGTTAATCATATCTACATACTAATAACATGCAATTATATTTATATATACAACAAAATAGCGGTTTGCAGTGTGAACGGGAAGGCTAATTTGCATATTGATATTAAAAAATCGAATTTAATAAATATGTGCTTAGTATTATTGATTTCTAACTGTTTGGTTTTATTTTAATGAATATAAGCAAAAATCTCTTCAATAAATCTTCAATGAAATCCAGTAACAAGAAAAAAATAACTGTCATTTTATTCTTTACTTCCTCATTTAACTAAATAGTTAAATTAGAAAAAAATAACAATGAAAGACAAGAGTGATCGAAGAGTAAGATTCAGTTGTTCTATTTTTTTTATTATAACCCCTCTGTTTCAAATCTTTTTATCTGCATTCTTATTTAGTTTCATTAGCCTTTTTAATTTAATATAATATTTTATTGCATTAAAACTTAAATACTTGCACCCGGAGGGTGCATATATTTGCTAGTATAATTAATGGGTATACTATGAATTATGTAAGTAAGTATAGCATAGTTTTGAATTGAAGTTCGTTATAAATTCAAAATCAGAGGAAGTTAAGTGAAAAATTACCGTTAGCGTAATTGACAGGGGTTGAACCATCCGAGACCCGCCAATAGAAGACATTCGGAAGGAAATTAAGTTTTGTTGTCGGTTGTCGGTTGTCGACCGACAGTTAGCGGGAGCGGAGGCAGAGACCCATTGCTTTAAAATGTCGATTTCACATTCACGTGTTTCTAGAAACCTTTTGTGCTTTTGTAATGAAGACAATAAATAAATGAATAAATAAATAAGGGTTTTGATTATTAATTATTAACAAGAAATGAGCAGAGCCCGCCAGCCTAGAGAAAGAGAAATCAGCCCAAAGGAAAATGGCCACCAAACCTTTCTCTCTCTCTCTCTCTCTCTCTCTCTCTCTCTTATATATATATATATAATATATATATATATATATATATATATCGATTTTCGACGCATGAGGGTTCACAAACACAATCAACGACCTTCCTCAGGAATTTTGAATTCAGAGTTATCCCTCTCCTAGACTGGTTACCTACCCAAGGCTGAAGGGCGTAGTCTGCCCTACTATTTAACCCATAGCTGGAGGAAGAGTATATAGATTCATTACTTTCCCAAGGATATTAGCGCTATGTGAAATGCTCACAGCTTCGTCTAGGAATTGAACTCGAATCGACGAATATATATATATATATATATATATATATATATATATCGGCATTTATATACACGATTTAAAATGTTAAATAACATACTAACGTTATTAATTGCTCATCGGTAGAGTACTCGCCTAGTAATCGCAAGCTTCCCGGTTCTATACCATTTCCCACCAACTCAGCGTATGGGTAGCATATGTTTAGTAATCTGATCTGTGCGGGAAATTGGGGAGCTGACTATAGGTGTTGGGCTCCACCTCAGCAAAGATAATCCCCCTGGTCTAGCTCTGAGCGAAAAGGAGACAGATTCCCTCGCTGTCCGGCTGATACCGACAATCGGCCACGCAGTCAATTTACTTACTTTTAATAGGTAATATAATCTATAGAAACTAAGTAAATTAGCGGAGTGGCCAACTGTCGGTATCAGCCGGACAGCGTGGGAGTCTATTTCCTTTTCGCTAGCGCTAGACCAGAGGGATTGTTTTAAAAGAATAGGAGGTCTATTTAATTGACAATAACTGTTTGGATGTACTAGTTGATAAACGTTTGTTTATTGAAAAGTATGTCACGTGTTAATGAGATTCAACTTTACCTGTATAATGTTTGATTCTGCTTTGCATTGAGAACTAAAATCCAATTACAAAGGAAAAATGACATGAAAATTAAACTAAAATCAGTGACACTAATAACCGAGTTCGCTCTTTAGTATTAGAGGCACATAAAGATTCAACCTGGAAAAAATCATGTTATATTGAATCTAGGAATAAGTCTACACAGCTATTTAATCGGCTTATTAGGTAATTAAATAACGTAGTTTGACATTCAAAAAGAACACCTGTATCTTTGTTCTTGAATTAAAAAAAAAATAATAGTATCCACTTTTAAAAAGTAATATAATGAGGAATGCGCGTTTTAATGAAGATGTCGAATGTAAATTACTTTGAAGATTTAAGTATTAGAAAAAGAAAAAAATCAGACTTAGAAAACATTAGTAATGAGATAATAAAGTTTGATTTTTGTTTTTACATATACTTTTTAGATTTTAATCTGATTCATTTTCAGTCAGAGAGAATATCGTCTACTTACATCTAGAACAATATGGAAGACTACGTAAGCGACACAAACTTTTTGCTGTATAACGATAGCTTCGAGTAACTATTCTTAATACAAATATTTATAGCATTCATACCCAAGATTAATAATATTAAAATATATCAATTTGACCCATAAATGAAACCTTAACAGTTAACTAAAACTGTGAATCAGAATGGGCCTGAGATTAGTAGCAATGAAAGGATACACTTCATATCACAGATATCCAAAACTCTAAAAACCAAATCTAAACCACATGATTCTCATTGGTAACCATCCTTAATTTCATGGAGAAATGTAAGGGATATACAAATGTAGTTTTTTTTTCTTCAATTTAGATTATTTGCCCCCTACTAAAGTGTATTAAGACCTGTTTTCATGTTCGCCATCATCTGCTAGAGAAACTTGCACTGGTCTGGTCATGCCAATAGGATGGACAAAGGCCGTTTCCCCATAGACTTTCTGTATGAGAAATAGGTAGAAGGCTCCCGACCTGTAGGGAGTCCCCGCCTACGCTTTAAAGACGTCATCAAGAAGGACATGAAGACATGCCACAATAACAACGACACATGGGAGGTTGGTGCAAAAAACCGGGTGGCCTTGTGCCTTCTTGTCAAAACAAAAAGGAGTGAAACAGAGAGGAAAGAAACCGCCACAGAAAAAAAAAGTGCCAGAAGGAAGGAGAGACAAAAGCAACTCCAGCAAGCATCATCACTGTTTGTCTGCAGTCACTGGACGAGAGAATGCCATTCAAAAATTGGTCTGTCTAGACTCTCTCACACAAATGCTGTTAAAAATAGACACTACGCCATCGTCTTCAGCAGACGGAAGGATGCCAACAAATACATTTTTTTCAATCCACGTACAAAATAAGTAAATTTGTCGAGGTGGCCTAATCAGCCAATCAGCGAGGGAGTCTATGCCCTTTTCAATAGCACTAGATGAAGGAGATTATTTTTGCGTTTGAGATGGAACGCCACACATACCATCAGATCCTTACATTACCGCACAGATCTCTGTGCTACTCATCCGCTAAGTTGGCGAGGGCCGGTTTCGAACTAGGAACATTATGGTTTCTAGCCAAACGCTCTACTGACTGAGGTAACCCAGCCATTACGCCAACCCAATAGCCTTCTACCGCCCTGTCGGCTGGGGCGTTAGAATGCACCGACTGCAACTCTGCAGTGGGGTAAGACTCCCCCAATGGGGCCACCTGTTGGCCGTGGGTGGCGACCCGTGATGCTTAAGGATAGAGCCCAGGTGGATGAGCAGTATCATGACTTGCAATACTACACTTTGGCCCGATCAATCGGATGGTCATGTCAAGCCCTAACACCTATATGATTGTCCCAACCCTATTGCCCTTATGGCAATCCCCAACCTCTCTTTATCATATGGGTGATAGAAGGCGGTGGCTGCGGGTCTACATATCCTGGGAATGACTTTAAACTCTATCTGATGGTAAGGTTCCAGTTTTGGAGCACCCCTTCATCACCATTGCTCCCTGCTCCATTCTGACCCGGGGAGGTAGTACCTGATAGGGTCCCATCTATGGGTTAAATAGAAAAATGTATTTATAAAAAAATGTATTATCAATTAAGAATTGATTTATTTCAAATTTTTATCGGCATTAAATAACCCACTGAGGTTGATATGCCGTAAAACAAAACAAAATAAACAATGTCCAATAGCCTACTAAATTGTGTCTAGTGTGAGAGGATTAGGCACATCCGGGCTATATTATCAAGAATCAAATTGTAATGCATATCTGAGAAAAAAGAATATACTTATTGTCAATTCATCGCAAAA
>CM042155.1:13853127-13900627 GCA_023376005.1 Doryteuthis pealeii
TATTTCTCTCTCTCCCCCCTCTCTCTCTTTCTTCTCTCTCTCTCTCTCTCTCATCTCTCTCTCTCTCTCTCTCTCTTCATTTCTTTGTATTGCTTTCAACACCGTTTATACCACACTTTATTTCCTCTCTCTCTTTCTCTTTATCTCTCCTCTCTCTCTCTCTCTCTCTCTCTCTCCCTCTCAATTATCATTTCTTTGTAGTTCTTCATCCCTTTCTTCCGTAATTCATTTCTCTCTCTCTCTCTCTCTTCTCTCTCTCTCTCTCTCTCTCTCTCTCTCTTCTAGATTCGCAGACTATTGTTAGTTAGTTTGATTCTCATTGGGCGCCCCATACTTCTGGCCTTGTGCCACATCTAAGCTAAGCATAGAAAAAATAGGGTGTAATGGTTGGCAAGCTAGATTTGTAGATCATTGTTAGTGAGTTCAATTCTCATTTTGGCGCCCTATACTTCTGGCCTTGTGCCCATATCGAAGCTAAGTTTAGTACAAAGCTATATAATCACCTCACGTATTGTTTAATTGTTAGCAAACTAGATTCGCAGACCATTTTTTAGTGAGTTCGATTCTCACTGGGAGCCCCTACATCTGATCTTGTGCTACACCCAAGCTAAGCTTAGTAAATAACCATAATTACACGAAATTCTAATAATCCTGCGCCAAATGTTACATTAAAAGTTTGGTAATTTGCTTTTAGTTTCATCGTTTGACACCAGTCTGCAATTGTTTCTATGGAAACCGGTGTTTGGTCTGTAGACCGAATCAAAGGAAATTAGAGTAAAAACTGAGGCGCCACATATCCAGTTATTACCAGTAGACACCCAATTGATGTTATAACACAGACAGTTATGTCTTGCGTTTAAAACTTCCCGTTCTTTTGATCTTTTCCCACCAACTACTCGTATCCGGATGGTTCACTGATCCCACCGCTAATTTTCTGCCGAATCAGCTCACATCGAAATCTTCAGGTCATCGGGCAATTTGTGCTCAGTACGCCGCTGGTGCCGACGACATTACGACAAGATATTCTTGAAATTGAATTGAATTTCTTAATTTAAAACAGCATTATTGTGCCATCGAAATTCAAAATGAAATATAAACAGACATGTTTACAGTGACAACTTCTCAACCACTTGGACTTGGCATAGTTTCTGTGTCCTAAACTTACGTTTACAATACCGGCTGACTACCTTACAGTATAAACCTACGGTCAGGGTAATTTTTGAAGAACGTCACAGAATTTCAAATTACGGTCAAATTACGTTGAACGCACCAGTTGCCGCTACATCACCAAAGTTAAGCAGCGATAAGGCTGTTCAATACATAATTGCGTGGCCACTTAATTCTTTGCCTACTTCAAGCCGCTCACAGCAGCTTTCCTGCTACTGCAATCCTACCGTAAATCGTTGATGGTTAGTTCATAATAATTGAGTAGGACTTCGATTATAATAATAAAACGTTACGTTATTTAATCTTTGGAATTTAAATCCTTTTGTATTGTATTGTTTGACTGAGAGGAAAATGTTATTACGACAAACGTTGTACAAATAATAATGAAGATGGGGACAATAGTCCGAAAAACACAGATAATACTAATCTCCAAGCCTCATCTCAAACATTCAGAGAAATAATAAAAGGAGTATTTAATAGATTGAGTTCTGGGGTGAATAGATAGTAATTTTGAAATATCCCGGCACAAATACCAAGAAAATTTGGTTACAGCCTTAGGGGAAATTTGAGACGCAAAAAGTTAAGTAACAGCAGGTACTATAAACAATCCGACTCCCTTATTTATCGAAATAAATTGATTCGGCATCAAATGACCCGGAAGAGGGTTGATATCCCCCAAAATAAAATGTAAGCTAGATAAAATTAATTACAATGGGAGCTCAAAGCAAACACGAACGTGTCTGGTGGCAAAATGAGGAGATCAGGGGTGATTGTTGCGGGGGCCTAGCAGATACTGAACTCGCAAACCTCATGATCGTCGTTCGCGGCTCGAAGTCAGACGACTACCTCGTGCGTTGGCGTAAGCAAATTTCTACATTTACATACAGAACGTCACTTATGAGTTCGTTCTTGCATCCACAACAGTGTCCAAATTGTCTTATTCATTTTATTTGGATGGTTTATGAGTCTGGAGATAAGTAGATGTACAATTTCTTTTTCTTTAATTTCATTGAACAGTAAGATATATATTTGTAGATATTTGGTTTTGATTTAGCCGTGTAAAGATATTTTCTCTTCTGTGTTTTGGTAACCTCTGAGATGATTAATTGTTAAAAACATTGTCTTCTTCGATGTTATTTTATTTAATCTTTGGACTTTAAATTCTTTTGTATTGTATTGTTTAACTGAGAGGAAAATGTTATTACAACAAAATTATGACAACAATAATGAGAGTTGTGTTAGAAAAATTCAAGACGCTCTTCTTGGATCTCGACATCAGTCTATAAAAAAATTGAAAAAAGACGAAAAATCGTTTTTTTTATTAATAGAATTGAAATCTGTTCACGGCAAAGAGGTTTGCGTGACCAGTAGAATTTTTCTACTTCACAATTCAAACAGGTTAGTTTTAAAAATATATATTTATTTATAGTGAATATAAGAAGAAAGCTCGCACATGCACCCCCCCCCGCATACGATCAAACGCACACACAAATACAAATAAACACTCAGACACATACACACAGACACACACATTCAATACTGACACACAAAAACTTACGAAAATACAAACATACACCCATATAGACACAAATGCACACACACACAAACGCATTCAAATACGCAACACAGACACACACACACATACACATACATACACACATATACAAACACAGACACACACAAGCACACACACAAACACGCATAATGGCCTCGAGATCAGACACTTCTACCGTCAGATTTCAGCATCTAGATAAGTCAATTTTAGAGTGTTCCTCTAAATATTGCGTTCGTCCATGGTTTTCGTTTTGAGTTATCGAGGCGAGCTTTGTTTTAGACTCCAACACAAAGCTCACCTCGATAACCTGATGCTTCTTCCTTTCTCAAGGTAATCGATGAACAAAATGCCTTGCTAATCCCAAAAATACGGAGGCCAAAACCTTGCCTGGTGATGTTTGCATCTTTTGTAGCCTTGGACGGCTTTCACCTGCTGCTGTCCACTCAGCTGACTGCCGATTTGAGTGAAGTAGTGGATCTATGTTTCATCCAAAAAATCCATTTTGTTGCGTTGAATCAGTTGCAAACAACGCTCTGAATCGTCGACCATGGTTAAAGAGCCCAGTCTAACAAGCTATTTGTCCATAGCTGGATAGATAATTGGATTCATACTTGTCCCAAGAGTATTAGCAATTTCAAAACGTGGGAATAATGATCGATTGAAATGAAGAAAGAAAGACATCTAGAAGAAAGCAAAAAGAGAATAACTTAATAGAGGGCAGACTTCTGATTTAGGTCGGAAAATTAAAACGAATTGGGTTACGGTTTTATGGGATTAATGTTGTTTTTAATTACGTATTGCTTAAAAAAACGAACAACAAAAAACCAAAATTACTATACATTTAATTAACCATTGAAATTATTTATTGGATCTGTTATTGAGACAGTTGTTTGTGTTAGTATTGCAATGTATAATTTCAATTAAACTTAGTTTAAAAAAATATTTTTCAACATTAAATGTAGAGTAATTTTTTTTTTTTAAGCAATACGTAATTAAGAACAACATTAATCCCCTAAAACCGTAACCCAATTCGCAAAAAGTTAATTCATAGACTGTCATTGGAGACGACCGAAAATCTTTTCGTTTTAATTTTCCGTCCGTCTTCAGACGTCAGCCAAAAAGTGAACAAAATTATGAACTGAAAGGTAGAGAGAGAGAGAGAGAGAGAGAGAGAGAGAGAGAGAGAGAGAGAGAGAGAGAGAGAGAGAGAGAGAGATTGACAGACAGAATAAAGAGCGACAGAGAGGAGGGACACAAAGGCTGGGACCGATATATAGTTTTAGACGATGCGAGGCGCGTGTGAGTATGTGTCTGACAGAGACAGAGACAGAGAAGACGGACAGGCACAAGACAGAGGCAGACACAGAGGGAGAAACATAGATAGATATATAGATATAGGGAGTGTGTGTGTGCATGTTAAAATCAATTTCAGTCGAAATTATACTATTTTTTAAATTTTACTTTTAGTGGTTGAGGCGAGAAAGCTTAGTTTGTAAGGTTTGATAAATGATTGGTTAGTTCCTCCGTATCCGTGTTCTTGTGGCCTTTGGCCGTGGTATGCGCGTGCGCATTGCAGTTTTGCTTTTCGGCCGATGGTAGAAACTCTGATTGAACAGTTTATCCATCTCTTTCAATTCCTGCTCTTGGCCGTCTAAATATATACGGCTTCCTTTCTCGTCAGTCAGTTTTAATTAGCCTTCCCATCTTTACTGGTGCCTTTTCAACCGGCACACACGTGACCTGATAGAAAGAAAAACGGCAGTTCCTAACGTTTTATCTTTTAACACAAACCTGAAAATCTAAACACCTTTTAACCACCACCCTAAAAAATTAGGAAATAAGAAAGAGGACAACAGAATTACCTCAACCATAGAGAATAATTAGGAGAGTGTTGAGATTTGGGGTAGAATTTTTATCACTGGTTTTCCACTTGATGATTATCAAAAAATCCTTTTCGCACCAGCGTTATTATTATTATTATTATTATTATTATTATTATTATTATTATTATTATATCAATTCTTGCGTGTTTTTCACATCACAATTAGATGATGGTATTTCACTGGAGTCTGAGTGACAACAAGTCTCCTCGCGTATTCTAGCCGATTGCAGCAATGCAGAAGTCTGTATGGTCTCAATTCTTCCTCTGATTTCCAGATCCTCCAGTATTTTCTCCAAGTTTATTGGTATCGTTCCAAGTGCACCAACTACGATTCGTATCACTTTCACTCTCATATTCCACAGCTTTTATCCATCTTTTCATTTTCCTTCAGCTTCACCCTGTGATCTACTGGAACCGCAATGTCCACCAGTAGACACTTTCTCTTTTTTGTTATTATTATTATTATTATTATTATTATTATTATTATTTACTCCTTTTGAGTTTTCACATCAGCGTTAGCTGATGGTCATTCACTAGAGTCTGAGTGACAGCAAGCCTCCTCAGGTCTCCAAGACTCTTCTGAGTATTCTGGTAGATTGCAACAGAGCAATGTTCTGGATGGTACCAATCCTTCCTCTGAATTCCAGATTTTCCACACACTTTTCCAATCCTTTTGGGACCGTTCCAAGTGCACCAACTACAATTGGTATCACTTTGACTTTAATATTCCATAACTTTTTCAGTTCTCTGGCTAGGTCCAGGTATTTGTCCATTTTTTTCATTTTTTTTTTCAGCTTCACCCTGTGATCTGCTGGAACTGCAAAAATCCAGAGAGGGGGAACATAGACATATATATATAGATAGAGGAGAGTGTGTGTGACTCTGAATGTATGTGCCTGAGAGAGATAGAGAGAGAGTGAGAGGAGAAAGAGAGAGAAAGAGAGAGAAAGAGTGAGAGTGAGAAAGAGTCAGTGAGTTACAGACTACAGAATCAGACCAGTTAGAAGATATGAAGAAACATACTACAGAAATAAAATAACGGAGAGACGGACAAAGAGACAGACAGAGACACACAGACAGAGACACAGAGAGAGGGAGGCACATAGACAGATATATAGATAGAGGGATAGTGTGTGTGACTCTGAATGTATGTGCCTGTCCTGGGAATGACGTTAAACTCTATCTGATGGTGAGGTTCCAGTTTTGGAGGTTTGGGGAATGTGGAACACCCCTTCATCACCATTGCTCTCTGGTCCACTCTGACCCGGAGTGGTAGCACCTGTTAGGGTCCCATCTATGGGTTAAATAGAAAAACATGAGTTTATAAACAATTGTATTATCCATTAAGAATTGATTTATTTCAAAACTTTATCGGCATTAAATGACCCACCGAGGTT
This sequence comes from Doryteuthis pealeii, assembly GCA_023376005.1. NCBI lineage: Eukaryota > Metazoa > Mollusca > Cephalopoda > Myopsida > Loliginidae > Doryteuthis > Doryteuthis pealeii. The sequence continues at coordinate 13,859,129 of CM042155.1, forward strand.
GATATGCCGTAAAACAAAACAAAACTAAACCAAATCAATTAAAAAACTCACCTTAAATACTTTTTTAATTTCTTTATCTGTTTCACAATAGATAGGACTCTTCAGGTATTAATAGTGTCGGAATGGACCTGGAAATAATTAGAATGAATGGGTACGCTATACTACCCCAGAGCTCCAGAACTGGAAACTCACATCTAGATGCAATTTAACGTCATACCCAAAATATGAACGTTCCAGCCCTGTCGGCTGGGGCTTTATAATTTGTGTACGCTAGTAAATAATTTATAATAAACCATTTTTTAAGGTAGGATTAAATGAGAAAATAAGAAAAAAAGTCACTTCAGCCCTTTATAAATTAGATTAGGATCTTTTGACCATTGTTATCACGCTGTCGGCTAGGCTGTAGATAGAATACCGCCGACTGCACATCTATCGAGGAGTAAGACCTTCCAATGTGGCTACCTGTTAGCCGTGAGTGGCGACCCGTGATCTTAAGAGCGCAGAATACTCATGGCTGAGCAGTCCGTGAACCGAAACACTCAACTTTGTTCCCTACTTAGGCTAGACGAGCCCCCCATTCTAGTATGAGTAAGGGACAAAGATAGATCCACTCCGCATCAATTGACTGGTCATTTCAAACCCTAGCAACCTATATGATTGTCCTAACCTATTTCCCTTGCGGCAACCTATAAACCTTTTTATCCATATATGTGCTAGAATGCGGTGGGCTGGGGTTTTATTGTCCTGGGATGACGTTAAACTCTATCTGATAGTTAAAGTTTCCAGTTCGGGGGTGGTCTGGGGAATGTGGACTACCCCTTCATCACCATTGCTTCCGGTTCACTCTTACCCGGGGTTGTAGTACCTGTGAGGGTCCCATCGATGGATTCATTAGAAAATTTGTTTACAAAAAAATATTCTTCTAAACTATCGCTACAAAATCTTTCAAAAATTTGCCGGTATTAAATGAGCCACTTTGGTTGATATGCTGTAAAACAAAACAACAAATTAAAAAAGCTCTCCCAACGATCAGTAGGGCTGGGGCATTCCTAAAGACGCAGGTGAACTGTTTTGTACGAATAGGGCAACATATTATAAGGGTTTGTTGTACATGCGTTTTTGAGTATAAGTCGATTTTTTCACTTTCTTAAAATATCAAATTGTTCAATCTCTATGCTCAAATGCCACCTTGTCCTGCTGTGCTTAACCTGAATACTCTAATAGACAAATCTAGATCTTCTACTTTGTATATACCATCTGTTTGAGGAAATAGGGCATCCAAAGATCGTTAGCTAAAACTTCAAAAAAGATCCTTGTTTTTACAACATTTGGCCTAGAAATTGTTAGAAAATTTCCGCTCAACGCTTTCAAACTATTAAAATCAGCAGAAAGTTTATTTTATTTTAATCAAAATCAAAAGAATTGAATATTTTAAATAGAATTAATAATTAAAATGTATCCGCCTCCCATCAGCCACCACTACCCACTGGACTATTTAGTATTTTTTAACAGTTCTAGAAATCGAACATACCCTACATGGGCATTTCTCTAGCCGCCCCGCGCGCCCGGCACGCTAACCATACTTTCACGTCTTGCGCTTGCAGTTGCTTTTTGAATGAGAGCTTTCACGATTGATTTTAGCATAAGCGAGAATTTCGTGCAGGTTTTGGTATTTGACACCAAAGGACCTAAATGAAATGATCCCTAGCGGATAATGTGTCTATAACGTGTCTACATGGATGTCAAATAACTTCGGTAAGTATAAATGTATTCCAAGAAGAAATTCAACGCTTCCTCAACGATGATTGAGATGGCATGGGCAGACAAAAAACCGCCACAGTGCAACAAAAGCTGCATTTCCCAGAATCGTTGCAATAATGTAAAACCCATGAAATGTAAAAATAATCATATCGCTATAATAGATGAGATTGTATGTTTTTCTGTCTGTAAGCGAAACTATATTACTATAACAACCACAAATTCGCCTTTGTTTATCGTGCATCCCATTCCCACAGGATTTTATTTTTTTAAAACCTCAATTATTTAATAAAATCTGTTTTGATCATTAAGACCTGTTGCACCATACACTACATACAATAACGTATGGCTATGTTTTCTATATCACGAATATTCTACTATATACAACGAAACAAGCGGTTGCTTTACTAGTGACATGGGCAAGGCTAAATTGCATATTGACTTTAAAAAATTTGATTTAATTTAATATGTGCTTAATATTATTGATTTCTAATTGTTTATTTTATATCTTATTGAATAGATGAGCAAAATTCTCTTCAATAAATCTTAAAGAAATCCCTTAACAAAAAAAAGAAATAACCTTAATATATTCTTTACTTTCCTATTTTAACTAAATAGTTAAATTAGGAATAAGAGTAAAGATGGTAAGAGTTAGTTTCATAAGTTGGTCTCTATTTTCAAATCATACCCCCTCTGGTTTCAAATGCTTATCTGCCATTTATTCAGTTTCATTGGCCTTTCTTAATTAATAGATAAATTTATTTATGGTATATTAAAACTAAATACTCGCACCCACGCCCGGGTGCAATAATTTTCTAGTGACAAATAAACAATAAACATTTCTGTGATTTTTAAATAGTTCAAGAGCGTCATAGATGTTTTTGGATTACATTCAGCAACGCACAAAGCCATGAATATGGTATATGATGGTTTGTTAAGTATCAATCTTACGCCATCTTTTTGTACGTGAATGGATGCGACCAAATGAAGGACACGCTCCGTTCTTGCATATGAACTGATGGATTATTATATGAATTAAGTCAGAAGTAAAAATAAATGAAATAAAACTTAAGAGAATAAGCTCTGTTTTATTACAATGGTTCATAGAAACTAAAAAATGCATTTTACGAAATGGCAATTCTACTAGAAAAAAATAAAATAATTTTTTCAAACGTTAAAATGTGAACATCATTACTAATAAATAATTAGAACTTTTCTGTGATCTTAAAATATTTTGAAGGCATACATTTGGGAATTAGCCTCGTAAATTGAAATGGATGTAATATTTTTTTGTTCTTATTTTCTCACTAGAATATAAGAGATCAAATAGGAAGTGAATGAAGAAAAAAAGTTGGTCTAAGAAACCAGAACTTATCTGGAGATGATGTCTCCCGGGTCAGTTCTTAAACTCTCGGAGGATCGTGCAAGCTATTAGCTGATCAGTGTAGAAATCAAGATAAGACGTTACAATTACACAAGACTAATCTCTATGGGGAGTCATAATAATACGTATTTTCTCAAAATTCTTGGAAAAAAAATCCTTTGGATTTATCGGAAATAATTATCGTATTAAGGTCAAGATGCGCCATGAGGTCACAGATGTTTGCAGTTCAAGTTTTTCATTATTAGTTACAAATTGGACTGGAACATGCTTCATTCTCTTAAGTTTGTGTATTTCAATCAGGATGCTAACCAAAACTATTGCAACATGTCAGTTTTGTTTACATGGCATTATAATATACATAAAATCAAATGATATCATTTTGGTTTATGGTAAAAAACATTTGATAAGGTTTATAATAATAAACCAAATGACCCATGAACACATTGGATTATTGTGATCATTCATGATGATACTCATGCTTCTATTTAGGAAGGAGGAATGATTCTAACAATTGGCATATGTCTATTATATTAAGAATTGTTTGATTATAGAAATTGAGTTCAAGTATGGATGCAGATCCAACAAATTCATCATTCAGTTGCAAATTGCTTTATTTTCACACGTTGGAGCATAAGTGTATTGCTTAATATAATAAAGCATTCACTAACTAATTTGATGTTTTTATTGTTATGTTTTTTAAACATTAAGTATAATAATAATAGTTAGATATATCCATCGCTACAATGTTTTGCCAGTAATTTCTAATTCCTTAATGTTATCTATAAGATTAACACTTTCTGGCATTACTTTACGCACGAGCATAAGTCGTCAGCAAATATAAATGCAAAATTAAATAATAAAATTACTCGCTCAGTGTAGAAAATGCAGATTCTTTGGACCAAAAAATCTTTTATAAACACAAAAGAAATATTTTTTTAAAAGAATGTGTAAGGATAATGTTTTCCAAAGCAGCTTCAAAAAACGTATTTCATACGTACGGTCCGTCACAAGTTGTAAGATTCAAAAGTATATATATACTTGAAATATAAAAACTCGACAAAGGTTGAAGACAACACATTTAATATACAGCACAGAAGAAATAAACAGGGTACATAATACATAGGTTACATAACATACATACAAAAGTAGTATAAATACATATACAAGAGTAGAGATAATGACACATTCATGAATGGTAAAATACAGACAAATATTTAGGTATCAAGGAGATACCTAAATGTACATAAAAACGTAGTTACGGATATATGACTAAAGATAGATAGTCATATATCGTACAAGATACTATACTAGCATAGTGAGTAGTGCGCTTGCCATGTTAAGGGCCGAAGCCCAACGAAAGAGGTGGGTCATAAGACTACCTCATTGTGTCTCGTAGGTCGAGCAAAGGAAAAGAGGAAGAGACTTCATCAAATCAGCCTTAATTATCAAAGGCCCATAGCAAGGGAACAGCGAAACTAAAACGGGCAGACAACTCCCCAGGCGAATACGACAGAATAACGCCTACAAATGCTTTTTTTTTGCATCGTCATAAAACGTGTACGATCTATTGTATCTTACCAACGACATCTACAATGTACCGAAAAAGGCTTTTTAACCGTTAAGTCATTTTTTTCTTTTTCTTATTCCGACAAAAGGCACAAGAATTAGAAAATGTAGCGGGAGGAGAAATTTACGTCAGCTTATCAGATTTTTTTACTAGCTAGGTTAAATTAGTAAAATGGAAGTGGACAGATAGTGTTCTTTCTCAAGAAAAAAACAAACAAAAAAAACAAACTAAGAGAAACCGGGGCTTATTCAATAGTCTATCTTCCTTCTCATACTCCTTTTTTTCCCCCTTGTCCTTTCTGTCTCCCTCTTTGAAATAGTTATTCTGGTTATTAATTCACCCATTATAAAAAAAAATGCTCTTATCCTTACCGAAATGTGTTTAAGAGTTATTGACTAAAATTGAACTGAATGAAAAAAAAAAAAGATAGAAAAACAAAATAATTTTCAACTTACAAATAACACATTAATTCTAGATTTTTTTTATCATTACATTTTATACCAACTCAACAAGCAATTTAATTTTGTCAAATGTATAAGATTTTTTTTAAGAAAATGATGTTAATCAAAACACGGCAAGAGTTTAACATGATATTTCATGTTAAAAAATTGTCTAAAATAAACAAACATTAATAACACACATTCATAGAAATATTCAAGTTCCATTTGGTATGCTACCTGAAAAGAACTGGTGATTACTATATTGCCTGTTGTCTTATTTTTAATCATCTCCACTTTTTTTTCTTTTAATATTTGCATTACTCTGGTAAAAATGCCAAAATGTGGGTGTCTGGTCATTATAACACTTAAACTTGTATCTGATGGTGAGACCCAGTACTGGAGATCTGCGTGTGTTGGACCCTTCATTGCCGCACTACACCCAGATCTACTCTGAGCTTAGCGTGTTAGTCTCGTATAGGGTCCATCTATGGTTAATAGAATGTTAAAAATTAGTCTCTGATTAGTGAATCTTCATACTTTATAGTTTCTATGCAAAATTGGACCATTCAGACATTGTCTACAGTAATAATATTTTATATTTCTATTAGGACTAGATGTATAATCAGAGACTTGGAACTAATATAAATATATATATATATACATATATATATATAATATAATATATACTATATATATCATTTGAAAAGAGAAAAGAAATTTAAAAAAAAAACAAACACACATCTCAGATCAGAAGTCATCATCAAGAAAATTAAATATAATCCATCGCGTTGTCTCATTTTAACAACGTTGTTAATGCCATATATATATAATATATTAATATATATACTTATACTATATATCTATACGTATATATATGAACTAACTACTCTAGTTTCAGGCAATAAGATCTCTCAGGTTAAATCCCGAATTAATCAAAGGTATTGATTAATTAGCAAGAGTTCATGTGAGTAGCGGTCTATGTTGCTTAACACTATAAAAATCCGCTCTCCTTAACGTTATTGGCAACTTTATATTTGTCTATAACGCAATCTCATCCAAGCTAATAACTTTTAACCAACAACAAATTGAGAGCAAACCCAATATTTTCACAGTAAGTCATTCCTTCATACTATACACACACACACCACACACACACACACACACACATATATATATAAGGTACTTATAATATATTAATATATATATATATATACTATATATAATATGTGTGTGTGTGTACAAGTGTTAGTGTGGTGTGTTGTTGAAAATTAAAAGAAATTCAATCCGACAGTAAACATAAGAATAACATGAAAGAAACAAAAATGTTTTACAACTGAAATAGGCTCATTCAGGAGAGAAAGTGTGCAAACGTTCGGGCCAAATTCTTGACGTTTAAAAAAGCAACACCACGCGCCATCTCAACTAAATTGAGGACCCTTTTGCATTATAATGTATCGACCCGCAACGTGGGTCGGTCATCAAACAAAAATAGATGGGAAAAAAAGGACCTGATTAAAAACAGAACGCTGCCTAGTAAGACGTTGGAATATAATCAAAAATAAATATGCGTCTGTATTAAAAAATAGAATTTTTATTTAAAAATAAAAATGATTTATTTAAAATAAAAATGATCTCATTTTAATTTTGAAATAATCAGAAGTATTAGATTATTTTATTACAGTAATGCATTCTGAATTCAAAATTAAAAAATGAAGAGTTCATTTTATTTTAAAAATTAAATATCCATTTTTTATTGTTTATAATATAAGATTCATATTGTTTTTAATCAGACAGATATTTTTTAAATTAATTCACGTATTGACTAGTAGCGTTCCTGTGTTTATCTAACCGGTCTTTTTTTTCCGTCTTATTTTTTGTTGATGAACTGATCACTGCGAGTGATACATTATATGCAAAAGGGGGTCCTCATTTAGTTGAGTGGCGGGTGCTTTTTAACCAGAATTTGAGCCCGAAACCGTTTGGCCATTTCTCATCCTGATGAGCCAATTTCAGTTCGGTAACATCTTGTTTTCATTATATCTATCATTATATATTATAAAGATTCATCAAATCATATATATCTATATAATATATATAATAATATTATATAATAATGTAAAGAATTCTAACTCAGAGTTAGCCAGTTCGGCATGAAGTACCCCGATGTATACATGTATATAATGATAGTTTGATAATTGATGAAAGACTATTTGGAAACCTTAATGTTAGCGTAATATTAACTAAACGTATAATAGACAATTTCTTATAATGGTGCTCAGACAACCTCACCAGTAAATTGAACTTTTGTTATGTCTGTCCGAAGATATTGAGTGGGTAGTACAATGCAAACCTTGGACAAAGCTGGTTTTAGTGTATATTTGTATTTTTGCAGGGAACATGGCAGACCCGCGTCCATCTTTCTAGCACATATATTGAAATATGGTGGGCTTGCCAATAAAGAAGCAATATGACTCTTGAAAATAATAGGGCTAGTCTTGACTGGCCAACCAATTGATCAGAAAGGGTCTCTTCCCAACGGCCCGTCTAGCCAAAGTAAAGTCGAAAGCGGAGAGTGTTTGCGTTGCATACACTGCTCGCCACCAGGATCCCATCCTAAAACAACCGCTGTCCAACACCAGGTCAAAGAGTGGCCCCCCATTGGCGGATTACCCTTTGGATTGGCGTGGGTTTAGCTCAGTCGTATTGTCTTTACGAGCTTCGCTAAGAGGGAACCACATTTTCCGTGTGTTAATTATACCGCTCCCCTTCCCTCAACTCACGACGTAATGAATAGCACCCAGGGATATGCTGCCGGTTAAAATGATTGGAGCTTTATGCTAGATTATGGGCGTCCACATCAGACTCTAAAAATTAAAATCCTTATCCTTTCTACGCCTAGTGATAAATGGGATTAACTCTTCCGTCCGGCTGATACCGACCATTAGCCGCCCCGATGACTTACCTCCCGGCGAGTAGTGCGACAGTCTGCCTTATTTTCAACTTACACCCACCCCACAACCGGCCACGGTTATTTTCTTAGTAGCAAAAAATTAAAACATTACGTCAACAGAAAGATCAACAAAAAAGAAAGATAAAATTGACGGAAATTCTATAAAAAGATACGCACCAGGTAACAAGATAAACCTTTTTGCATAGTCAATGCCTTTAAATTAAATAAACTGTGTCCAAATAATACTCAGGCAGAGTTGTCTCCCTTTTTTCCCTGTCTTTTTTTTAACTTTTCTTTTTTAAAAGAATAAACACGTACCTCACACGGCGCAATTGAACACACAGGATGTTGTGAAACGTCACCACTACATTTCATCATCCATTTTAAATTTCTTGAAATGTCTACTTTGTAAATGTTTCGTACGTTAACCTTTTCGTTATTCTTTTTGTCTCCCTCTGCGCGTTGTCTTAGGGGTGACTTATGATATTTTTTCGTTTGAATTTGCCTCCACCCTAACATATCTGACATATTCACCCCAGTTTTTCTAGCATCGGTTAAAACATGAAGAAGAAAAAAAGAAAAAAGAGTTGTACAAACGTTTCCGATATTCTCCTTCTATTTAAGCAAAAATAAAAAAAAAATTCTAAAATTATAGAAGAAAAGCGCAACGACATCTTCTCTTATAGATATCTTATGAAGAACTATTTTTTAAGCTTATAGAATTGAGAAGAACGTTAAGAAAAGAAAATTAGAGTACGGCATTGGAAAATGAATGGGCTTGGATGTGTGGAGTTAATTAGAAAAATAAAGAGAAAGAGAGAAAGAAGAAAGACGGAGAGAGAAAGAAAAAGAAGAGAGAGGAGAGTAGAGTAAAAAGAAATAAAGAGAGAATGCAAAAGGGGGAAAAAGAAGGAAATATCTCGGTTAAAATAGAAGTTGTGCCTTATTGTGAAAGAGGGAACTGAAAAGAAGAAGAAAATTAAGATATCTGGAAAGGGAAAAAGAAAAAGAAAAGAGAAGAGGAAAAAAACAACTATTAAGATAGTCTCTATTGCGAAAAAAAAAGAAAAACAAGAAAGAAAAGGAAAGAAAGAGAAGAAGACAGAGAGAGAGTGGAAGGAGGAGAGATAATGAAGGGGGAAAAAAAAAAGAAGCTGTCTCCGCTTGATAAAGTGTTGCTATTTGAAAGACAACTGAAAGAACAGGGAAAAATAACATAATGGAAATAAAAAAGAAAATGAGAGAGAAAACAATAACATATTTTTAGGTAGTTCTCGGTATCGCGACAAGAAAGAAAGAATACTAGAAAAATAGACAAAAAGAAAGAAAAAGAAAAAGAGGAAAGAACAAAAAGAAAGAAGAAAGAAAGAAAGATAAGACAGAGAGACAGATATGAACTATGATGGTGAATAATTATAAAAGAAATAAAAAAAAAAAAAAAAAGAAAAAAATAAAGACAGAAATAAATAAATTGTAAGGGAACTATAAATTAAAAAACGTAAGAATAGAAAGAGAGATGAAAGTAGAAAGCGTGTCTTTTGGAATGAAGCACGTAAGAAACGGGGAAAAAAGAAACGAAATGTGAGTTACCATATAAGTATTCTCGGTGCTTAGTTCTCCTATACGAAATAAAAGAAAAAAAAAGAAACACAGAAAAGAAAAAGACGAACAAACAAAACAACGATCAAACAAATAGACGAAAGATAGAAAAAAGAATTATGACTGTAGGGCGGAACGAATATTGTTAAAACAAAAGAAAGAAAAGTACAGAAACTAAGTGTGAAAAAAAAAAGTAAACGGAAAACGAAACAGGGATGCACTCAGAGAGGGCGCAGAGGAAGAAAAAAGAAATAAAAAAAAAGAATACAAAAAAAAAGATACGGTAAGAACGGGAAAGTTCTAATAAAGAAGACAGGAAAGAAAGATCAAAGAAAGAAAGAAAAAAAGAAAGGAAAAAGACTATAACGACTGAAGATAAATTGAAAAAAAATGAAAAAAAGTACAATCAGAAAGGCAAAAATAAAAGATGAAACATTTAACGCAGGAAACTAAAACTGAGATCGTAACAAAAAGAAAGAAAGAAAAAATAATGAAGAATGAGAGAACTAGTGGTAGACGAATATCTCCTATTGAGAAGAAAGAAAAAAAAGAACAGAGAGAAAGAAAAATCAAACAAGTCATTATGTATCGATATGAAACAATAGCGAACAGAAAGAAAAAAAAATTTAATGGTGTAAATGAAAAAGAAAAAAAAAGAAAAAGAAAAAAAAAGAAAAACAACAACAACACAAAACAAAACAAAAAGATTCATGAGTGTGTAATAAATGAGGAGTACATACACGGAGAAATGCGAATAAATAAATAAGCCGAAATAAGCAACAACAGGTCCAAAACGTTCGTATTGAATTGAATTGAAATGAAAAATATATTATATATATATAATAATATATATATATATATATATATATATATGAAGGAGTATATATGTAATATATATAAATATAATAGTAGTTATATATATATATATATATTAGTATATGGAGATGTATAATATATATAATTATATTATATAATATTATATATTGGAGATGTATGTATATAATATTATATATATATAAACTATATATTAGCGAGTGAATATAAATATAATATAGTAAATATACAGTTATAATATATATGGGGTATGAAGTGATATACATACATACATATAATATAGTATATATATATAATATATATATAATAACATATATATCACAAGCACACAAACAGACACAACACAACCCCCACGTTGACAATAATAATATATAGTATATATATATATGTTTGCTTGCTGTGAGTTGTGTGTTCAATATACATGTGCTAGAGAAACTGTTGTAGTGTCTTTGTGTGTGTGTTAGTGTGTTGTATACTCAAAATTATAAAATGCATAAATTGATGTAAGCATAACTAGAAGCGATTAATGAAATCGTAAATAATAAAGTAACATGAGTAGAAAATCAGAAAGGTCATGTTTAAAAAAATAAGGATAACGAAAAGGGCATGCTTGTATTTTTGTCTCATTAAACGCAAAGCAATACAAACAACAATAAAAGACGATAACTGAGCAGAAGAAATAAAAGTATGATAAAAAAATTCCAGGATTATTCTAAATATCGCCTCCCCCTAAAAAAAGAAAAAAAATATCTGTTCATCCAATGACAAACCGATTACCGATTCATCGCTTATGCGAGCATATCGCGATAAACACCATGAACAATACAATATACACATCTTGCCTATCGAAAAGCAAAGGAAATTATTTATTGTCGTTTTTTTTATTATGGCCATTAAAGGGGGGGGCATGTAGTTTCCAGCGCCTGTCACCAGGGACGTTATAGAACCTACAAACACCTAACAGCATCTCTACAGCACGTTATACCCTTCCATCATAGGGTCAACAACTGCAGACAAGTGTGCCAACCCTGATGCTTAAGGAACATAATCCATTAAGCATTAAGGCAATAATGAAACTAAAGAATTCAAATAGCTTAAACATTCAAGAAATACAATGACTTACCAGTTATTCGGATTAATAGTTCTTAGACTATTAAGAGGTACTATATTCATTTAAATAATAACAAGAATAATACATAATAATAATAATAATAATAATTAATAATAATAATACTGACCTATTGCCAGAGAAACTTAATAAATGTATGCTGAATATGATAAGTAATAAGTATACAATGTATGTTGTGATGCACTTGGAACAGTCCCAAATAGATTAGTAAAAGGCTTGGAAATTTGTGATATGCAAGGACAGGATTGAAACCATTCAGAAACACTGCACTGCTGCAATCCGCCAATACTCAGAAGAGTCCTGGAGACCTGAGGAGACTTGCGATCACTCAGACTTCCATTGAAAGACCATCAACTTAACACTGATGTGAAAAAACTCCAAATAGAGGTAAATAATAATAATACCGACTTATACTGATTGACAGAAAAAGAAACCTGCCATCACGTGGTTTTGCGTCCCGCTGAGCCACACGATTGACATAATGAAGTAGATAGCCAATAAGATACAATATACATTAACCTGTGTCATAGACACTGAGGAAACTGTGACATATGTAGGTGAAGGTAGTATACAATTAATGTGCCCTATCAAAACGTCCTTAAAGCTCTGAGTAGAAAGAACGGGTGGTGACACTGAAATCAGGAAGAATCAGACCATCAGACCTACTAGCATGTTGAGATCGGCTAGAATGCTCTCAGAAGAGCCCTGGTGGGCTGACGGCCATGACATGCCAATAACGTTGAGACCATAGCCACTTTGAGGACCATATTGGGGCTCTTCTAAAACACATTTAAAATATAAGACAAAATCTTGTGAAACACGCCATGATAGAACTACCATTCCTCTCTGGCAGAGTACGTGTTATTAGACAATCATGTAAAATCAATACATTAAACCACTAGAACACACTTATACGCAAGACAGTCACTTGTGTGAAAAACACCCGGGGCTGGAAAATCTATATATGTCAAATAGCTTTTACTTTTTTACTCAAATACTCGAGACCTAATAAAAAAGCACTTAACACTCAATAGACATCTTTTAGCGTACGTACAAGCAACTATAAAAGTGTTTAAATGACTATATAATACTTTAGATTTCTCGACTTTTACATGGCGAAATAAATATATAAACATTAAAGTGACCGTCTTTTTGCATCTCCAACTCTGAGTCCAAGCAACTACTCGTTCGTTATTAGAAGTCGAGGTCTTTAACTTGATGTTCACACTGAGAATTCCCAGATTCGATCCGACGTCAAATCCACCGAGTACGCTAAGTAAATTATAGTAATGCCAATTTTCTTATAGGAGATGGATGTTAGATATAACTTACCACACAGAAAACATTAGATCATGCATATTAAAATGAAATCGCCCTCTTTGATCACATCCCTACTCCACATAAGGGACTCAAAAAATTAATGCCCATTTTCTTTAGGATATGTATTAATTACCACACTAGAACTTGTATCATGCATCAAAAATGAAGCTGGCCTCTGTGGATCACACCCCTACTTCTCCATACAAGGGAGTTCAAACAAGTAATTGCCATTTTCTATTAGGATTGTATAATTTACCCAACACAGGAATTGTATCATGCATCAAATGAAGCTGCCCTTGTGATCACACCCCTACTTCTCAACACAAGGGAGTTCAAAAAGTAATGCCATTTTCATTTAGGAGAGATATATTAACCAACACAGGAACTTGTATAATGCATCAAATGATTGAAGCTGTGGATCACATCCCTATTTTTCCACACTGTTCACCGTCTCTCTCAGTAGCAATGTTCACCTTGAATGGAGAGCAGGTATCCCTTCTCGGAAATATTCTGTTGACTGTTTTTACGACTTCTTCATTACAGATTTCACATCCTCGTGACTGGAATAATGTTTGACTTCTTCCAAACCCTTTTTACATGGGACCGAAGAAGTGAAAAGTGAAATCTGAGCGAAGAAGTAAGGAAGTGAAATTTGTAGTGAAGACGTAGCTAAAGAGCCAGTCAAACAGTTTTGAAAATACAATGAGCGTCATTAGACCAGAAAGCCAAAATGCGCTATTTGATGTCTCCTATCCATTAGTTGAGTGAAAATCATCTTCCGGTCGATAAATCTTCATGTACATTTTTATAACACGAGGGCGAGTAAAAAAAGTATTGCCATTTTGTTTTCTGGACAGGTATAATTACCAAACACAGGAACATGTATCATACATTAAAATTGAAGCCGGTTCTCTATGATCCAATCCCTACTTTCCACCAGTCACCGACTCCCTCAATGGCAATATTCCACCTTCGAATGAGAGCATGTATCCATGCTCCGTAACATTCTGTTGACTGGAAACAGCGACAGACGGACCGCTATGGCAGGCTACAGCGGAACGAAAGAGACGCCTTCGTAATACCGTGTTTGGCGACACCGGTCGCCGTTCGGCTTAGAGGCGTTCAGCCGTTATCACGCGGAGGCAGCTTGCACAACCGCTCGTTCGAGCGAGCATGCGAACCGTTGCTCCGATCCCGCGGTTCCTCTCGTACTGGATGGGATACCGTCGCCACGGCCGACGTAACACACGTGCCGATCGGAATAGGATAAACTAACCTGTTCCACGACGGTCTAAATCCCAGCTCACGTTCCCTGTCAGTGGGTGAACAATCCAACGCTTGGTTGAATTCTGCTTCGCAATGATAGGAAGAGCCGACATCGAAGGATCATTTTTATAGGACACTCTTCACAACAGATTTCCTTTTTGCCTCATCCCTGGAATAAGTATTTGCCTTCAAACCTTTTTCATGGTGCTGAAGAGATGATAGTCTGAAGGCGCTAAATCTGATGAGTATGGAGGATGTGGTACAGTTGTCCACTCGAATGGGGCAATTTTCTCCCTGCTCCCCATGCTTGCATGTGGTCTGGCGTTGTCCTGCAGGAAATAGGACATTGTTGAATGGCAAGTTGGGTCTTACTTGTCGGAGTCTTACTCTGAGCCTCGGTTAGGGTGTGTCAATGTAGGTCTTAGTTATATATTCAAAAAGAACTTCACATGAAATAAAGAAAATGGCATTTATTTTACTCACCCTCGTATATATATATCACTCTGATGAAGGCACGTGCGCTTATGAGGTTTTTTAAAAATTAGATTAGTGATGTTTGTTCTAATAAATGTGGATGAGACCTGACTAATGCATTTGTTTATACAGATGTTTGTGAACCCCATTTTTCAGGTCGAGTAATTAATTTTATCCGTGTAAATTAGATTATATGTTTTTAAAACTGATTATCGATCTATCTTCCTTGCTGTTCAATTATTGGTTTTTATGTTAATGCCTTTCAATTTGTTCTATGATGGTAAATGTAAATATCAGTTAAAAATCACGACAGTTTTGCATAAGTGGTTTCCTACAGGTATTAGATTACTGTGGTCCACAAATTTGATTGCATATCTATAGACGATTATTCTAAAATAAAAAAAAAGTCATTGTGATTTTCCAGCATATTGTTTTTGGCTCGCTGTGTATCATAGAGGGTCTATTTAAAGGAGTGATGGCATGTCAATGAAATCGTGAAATACTTTTCTCTATTCCTGCGCTTATTTCTTCGGGTTGGAATCTATTTGTTTGGGGTGGCTGGCATTCTTTGCTGTTTGAATCTAGAACAACTTGGGTTTGGCTGGAGGATATCTTGCTATGAGGCATGAGTGTTTTAAAATTAAAAAAACACAAGAAACGTTTTTTATTGTATTCTCATGGAGCCGTTTTATTTTTATACCCAAGTCAAATGCCTCGGGAACCGACATGCACTTTGCAGTGCCTTCCTGCCACGGCTTCGTTCCAAACTGATCTTTTATTCCTCTCCCTTTTTCTCTCACTCTCCCCACTGCCTTGTCCTAACCAATCAGAATTTGGCAAATAGATTAGTGCATCTTCATCAACATTTCTCTACGTTAATTACATGTAATTTTTTGCACTCCTGGCTTTCCCGATCCTATTGTTACAAGTTAGGGCAGTCCATTAAATAGATTGTATTTTTGTTTCTGTAATTTAATTCATGGTAATTTTTTTAAAAAGGAGTTGCGGATGAGTTATTTGCAGATACTGTTTTTCTTTATATTATATTGTTGGTAAATTTAGTGAATTTTATTTTGCGTTTCTTAGTGATAACTTTGTATTTAGCTATAATATTGGTTCCTTCAATTTTCTCTGTTATGTAGCGAATGGTGAATATTCCTGAGTTTTGGAGGACTACTATAGAGGAAAAGAGGAAGAAGAATAAGAGATACGTAAAGGATTTAAAAAAAAAAGTGCATAACACAAAACGGTTTGTCGGGAATTTGGACCGGGCGTGACCCCCGGAATGGAAAAAATTGAAAGCCAAACCGAGGTTTCGGGTCTGTTGAACCGACGGACAGTCACGTGGTGAAGTGGACGACGAAGAAAAAATACGGCCTCTTTGTGCTTTCCGAGGCCTGGGGAACGGGACCGGCCTCTAGTCCTTAGTGTGGGAATCACAGTTATTTAACAGTGTCCTCTGTCTTTCTCTATGGGTCCTTTCCTCCTCTCCAAAACAACCACGAGGCGAGCCTGGAAATAAGATAGCAGCTTTTGTGACGATATATTTCTCCGCGTTGTATTTTTTTATTCGACCAAAGATGCCGCCACGTGCCCGAACACCTTTTTAGATGTCGTGGATTTGGAGGCACGTTGACAAAGAACCGCTATTACAACATTATATCACTATTAAACGTTACTATATCCGTTTTGGTACGTGAATATACCGCCACGTCTAAACATACTCAGTTATTTGGACGACGATAGGTCAGTATGGTTGGTATTGATAAATATATTTCAGGTTTTGGTGTTTACTGAATTCTATAAGAAAATATGAAAAAACGAAGCTGTTCAAAAATAAGATGAACTTTATCTATCGACGCTTAAACTTTTGGAAAAAAAAACTGTTTTTTCTATACTCTGTCAATCTACAAAAAACATCACAATTTCTTCACCCCATAATACATCCTGATGAAGGTTTTTAAATAAACGAAACGTTTAAAGCGTCGATAAAAATAAGTTAATTCTTATATTTCGGAACACTTCGTTTTCAAAATTCTTATATTGTTCTGATTTTATTTCCATATTTACTCCCAATATATATATATATATATTATATTAATATATATTATTGATTTATATATTCAATATGATTTTAAATATATGTATATAAAATCTATTAATTTTTCAAACTTCAACATTCTCTGTATTTTGGACTTTTAACTTCAAAATATCAAACATTGTTACCTGAGATGTCTGCTGTTTCTTTGATATACTTAAATATTTTTGAATTTTCCCTTATTTATTTCATTTGCATTTAAGATAATAATGAACATAGAATACAATCCGTACGTGAACAACCCCTGGCCGAAACGTCGTTGTTGTAATTCCTCAAATTAACTTTATCCATTCAACATTTTCATTCCTTCATTTACTTATCCTTTCAATCACTATATATATATTATATATAATTATATTACTATCCTATATATTATATATGCATGTGTGTATGTGTGTTATGTGTGTGGTGGGGGTCGGTGTGTGTCAATGTGTCTGTGGTATTAATTATACATAGATAATTTATTATATAGACACAGAATGTAGTTAATTTCCGAAAACAGGAAAGATTCTAGAAGTTCGAAAACGTTTTTCTAGAAAAATAAAATAACAAAATCTTTTTAAAAAACATAATTTCATTTACGGGCCCTTTTTTTTGAACAAAATATTTAATTTTTCTCCCGCTGGACCCATAACAGCACTTTATTAGAATATATTAACCATTATCTACCAGAACTCACTTGTCAATATAAGAAAATTATTGATTTCGAGATGTATATTTTTGCTCAAATTGCGCACTAAAAATACGCAATAAGGAATATTGTCTCCAACGGGAATTAAACCAAAAACCACCATGCAAATTTAAAATAATAATAATAAATTAAATTAAAATTAAACTTAAAGATGATTTATTATATTAAACCGTATATAATCCCTTTAACTGTAAAATCAAAAAATATTCTTAAATGCCTAATTAAAAAGAAGAAAGAATATAAACCTTAGCGGTGGGTAAACTGATGTGTCAGAAAAATAATCAATTTTCAGGCACTTTAATTGAAATTTTTACGTAGAACACGATTTTTATTGCCACGAGAGAAAACTGAGATAAATTAGCAAAAATAGTGTGTCAAAGTTTAAAAGTCTTGTTACATAAATGTCGTTATGTTTATAATGAAAGACATAATAATACTTAGACATATATTGATAGCATGTGTGTGTCTGTGTGGTGAGTGTGTGTGTGTGTTGTGTGTGTGTGTGTGTGGAGAGAGAGAGAGAGAGAGTGAGAGAGAGAGAGGAGAGAAGTACTGAGAGCGAGAGGAGATTGCTGCTGCTTCTTGATGATGTGCATTATTAAAATAAATTAAGGTAAATGCTGAACATTAGCTACATAAATGATACTAACCCTCTAATCGTTTCTTTCACATGAGAAGCCGTCTGTTTTGGATAGGCATTTCATTCCACGTAATCAATACAACACTGCATGAATAAATCTACATGAAATACGAATTTGTTCGAATCAATGCAACAGGAATGATTTAACAGGAAAAATAGGCATAAACGTGTTTTTAATAACAATTTGAAATAATGCACAAGCACAATTTATGATATTTTTGTGTTAAATCATTCAGTTGTACAGATTCGAATATTTTCAGTGTAGATTTATGGTGAAATGGAAATGGCCTACCAAAACAGACGGCTTCCTCAATGTGAAAAGAAAACAAGGGGACATTACTCTCATGTTGCTAATGTTCAGATTGCTTGAATTAAATTGATGTTTCAGAAAAAAACTTATCAATTTTTGGCAGTTGAATTTTTAATTATATACGTTGAACACATTTTTTTCTTGCACGAAAAGATTAAAATTATCGCAAGTCCATACACAAAGACATATAGGATATAATCTAATGGGACCTCTCGTGTTGTAATGGTTAGTAAGGTATGCTGGCAAACCAAGACTAGTGAGTTTGAGCCTCATTAGGTGCTCCATACTTTCGGCCTTGTGCCACATCTAAGCGAAGCTTAGTAAAGAACTATTGTAAATAATTCTTAATTTACTTTAGACAAGGATCATGATAAAACGCAGTAGAATATTATGCACTAAGAGTCTATGTATGTAGGTATGTGTGGGTTGTATTTGAGAGAGAGAGAGAGACAGACAGACAGACAGACGAACAGAGACAGAGAGAGAATGATGATGATGATGATGATGATGATGATGGATGATGATTGAAAAATTTAAATTAGGTTTCTCGCGTTTCCTTGTTTTAGAGGCAGATCAACATTCGGTGGTTTAAGTTTAATGACCAATATTCATCCTTTAGAGAAGAACAGCAGTGATACTATTTAAACCAATAAACTGGATGGGTTAGGTTTCATGCTTTTCTGTGTATATTAGCCCCGAAGTGAACGTAATAGCAGGAATGGAGTTTCGAACTCACTTACTACGATGTTGCAGTTCAGCACTTTAGCTACTACACTACGGAAACTCCCCCACTAGAAATTCTGAAAGAGTTATTGTAAAAAATCGTGACCAAAACCCCAGCGGCAACTTTGACTTCATAATATTACAGTAGAAGGGAATCGCACCCTTCGTTGCGTATGTATCTAAGGAATTTAAGTATGAAATGTAGGAATTATGGTATTGGGTTTGTTTTTGTTTTACGGCATTATCAACTTTCAGTGGGTCTTTAATGCCGATAAAGTTTTTGAAATAAATCAATTCTTATGGATAATACAATTTCTTTATAAATACATTTTTCTATTTAACCCATAGATGGGACCCTAACAGGTACTACACTCCCGGGTCAGATGGACAGGGATGAATGGGCATGTCCACATTCCCCAAACCTCCAAAACTGGAAACCTCACCATCAGATATAGTTTAACGTCATTCCAGGAATGTAGACCCGCACTACCGCCTTTTAGCACCCATATAATAAAAAGGGGTTGGGGCTTGCCATAAAAGCAATAGGGTTGGGAAAATCATATAGGTGCTAGGCGTGAGGTGACCAGCCGATTGATCGGAGGGGGCCTCTCCGACCGCCCGTCTAGCCCAAGATAGGGCCAAAGTGGAGTATTGCTTGTCATGAATTGCTCATCCCCCTGGGCTCTATCCTTCAGCATCACGGGTCGCCACCCACGGCCAACAGGTGGCCCCATTGGGGGAGTCTTACCCCTGTGTAGAGGTGCAGTCGGTGCGTTCTAACGCCCCACGCGACGGTCGGTATTGAATTAGAAAGACTATCGAAATTAAATAAGACCCTATATAAATGATTACACTTTTTAAAAATTATTAATTGGTTACAATATTATTTAATTGGTTTCGATATAAAATCATTTATATAATTGATTTTAATACGTTGGCGAATAGAACAATAACATTAGAGATCAATAATACCTAGTATTTTTTTTATTAAACCCAGTCTTGTAAAAAACAGTATGCAAAATAAACACAATATATTATGTAAACCTTTATTACTTAGTGATATATAAGACACATTGCAGGATTTTAAATTCACTATTAATAAGGGCTGTTTCGAGGCTAACCTATCTCAGATTTTTATAGACAACTCGTTATTAAATAATACTTATTCTATGTATTCATGATTTTGAATATAAAGGAAATCATCATTGATAAACTTACGCAATTCCTGAAGGTATTGTGACGTAAGCAGTGACGTAGTTTCTGTTGCAGACAGACACCGATTCTCTATTCTAATAAGATTTGAATCTTAATTTTCAGTATAAGAAACGAACACAATACAACTCAACTAGAACCCATTTTACCTCATCATTATCCAGGTTTCCAAAAGGAAGTAATGACACTTATAATTATTCTTTTCTGCGCAGAAGACAAATTGGAATTAGTTGTGGTTTTTTGCCTTGTGCCACTCCTGACAGTTATTGAAAATTATTAAGCTCCAAACAAAAGTAAAATATTGAATTATGAATAATGGAAGCCAATTTTTCTGAATGCAATTTTGCCTTGAGTGTTGGAAAAGGTAAAAATTAAAATAAAAATGTTCTAAGCTCAATATGATTAATTATAATTTGTAATTGCGATCCTGCCGTCTTGTTTTCACAACTACGTACTCAGCCATGTGCCATTTAATGTTATTTGAAAAAAAAGTAAAAAGAAAAAGAAAACAAGAGTGAGAAATAACAAATAATATTTATTATTTGTATCGACGTCAAAATATGAGCCATACCAAATAAAAAAAACAAACAAAGAATGAATATTAAATATTATCCTACAAAAATATAACAACCACACAACTTTATGGCATCAGCAAATATATTGCTATATTATACTAGCTGAACTTGGGCATGGCGGCTCATCGTGGTGTAATGTTTAACAAGCTAGTCTCACAGATTCATTACCACAGAAAAGAAATCATCGCTGGAAGCCTCGTACTTGTGACCTGGCATTCTCAAATATATTCCTATATCATACTATCTGAACTTGTGCTTGGTGTGTCATCATGTGTAATGATTAGCAGGCTAGTCTCACTGATCCATTGCTACAGAAAAGCGATCCTCGCTGGATGCCCTGTACTTGCGACCTTCTGTCCCTTCTTACCCCTAGTGAAAGATGTATCTAATTAGTGTGTCTTATCGTGGTGTAATGGTTAGCAAGCTAGTCTCAGATCTATTCCTACGGAATAAAGAGTTCGATCATCGCTGTATGCTCCGAATTTGCGACCTTGGGTCACATCCTACCGGTGAAGTGCAAATTTGATAATGAGGGTGTTCCGTCGGGGTGTAATAGTTAGTAAACTTGTATCACATAGCTATCCCTATCACAGGGCCCTAAGAATATTCTGGGGGGTCCTTTTTGGCTTTTGAATTTTGTTTCTATTTCCTAGGTTAAAGTCATGAGAAATGGACTCGTCGCCCCGAGTTCAAATCCTGGATGTGGTAATTGAATTTCACTTAGCGCTAATACCCTTCGGAAAGGTAAGAATCCTACTCTCCCTCCAGCTATAGATAAATAGTAGGGCAGACTGGGCTCTTTACCGTTGGTTAGGCAACCGGTCTAGGAGAAGGAAAATTCTGAAATCAAACTTGTTAAACTCCGCTTAAGAAATTGACCTTGTGTCACACATTGCTCGTGCGGAGGGGTTGGTAAATATATATTTCCCGGGAACTGATTATACGTAACAATACTTACAAGCAGATCTTTTGAAAATTAGGGTTTTAAATTTGTGTATGTAAAAATACATTATAGAATGTCGGGAAAATAGCAATATTTTGTATAAAAGACCGTAGTGGTATCAGTGGTGTTGTATGGTTGCACCACTTGGATCTTGCCAACAAATCTGGAAAATAGGCTGGATAAGAGCAGCGCAGGGATGCTGCGTACGACCCTGAACAAATAGTGGAGCAACACCCTACAAGAAAGCAGCTATATGGCCTCCTTCCCCCGGTCAAACAAATCATCCGAGTAAGGCAAACAAGACATGCTGCACACTGCTGGAGAAGTAAGAATGAACTTATAAGCAACGTTCTTCAGTGAAAAACAACACAGGGACATACTAGTGCGGATCGTCCAGCAAAGATATACATGGACCAGCTATATGCGGATATTACATGCTGTGCGTAGAACCTCCCGGAGTCAATGAATGATGGGAATGGTTGGCGAGAGATTGTCATGGATATTCGCGCTGCTCTCACGACATGATGATGATGATGACTGTATAAAAGAATAATAAAATAGAATGTAAGGAATAATTTACTGTAATATATCTTAGGATTTTAAAAAATGAATAATGTGAGTTTTTATTTTGGCGTAATGAATTTGGAAACTTGAATGTTTTTAGTGAACTTGTTAACATAAAGAGAGATGGCAACATTTATAATATATCATAAACATGTTTGTGTAGGATTTTCTACGTAAATGAGTCCACAAGAAAGGAGACTAATTATTACACACATGCATATTCTAATATCAGTGGTATAATTTCCTTTGATAATATTTACTTGCCTCGCTACCTGAAGGCATATGTGACACTAGCAGCTTCATAGTAGGGACACTACCGTAATAACTAATGACTGAAGATCATTGACGTCCATCATAATCGTACAACTCTCTCCAGCCAGAATCTATCATCTCATGAGCCTTCAAGTGTCTCATCAATCCTGCTGCAGATCTAGAAAGTGTGATGGAAATATGACATAGAAAAGATGACCTACCCAGTGGATTGGATAGATAAGATGATAAAATTTGATGCATGTGCACCACCATATGACTGTTAAGACCAGAAACCGACTTACAAACTTTATTACGGGAGACGCCTGGTGTACTGGTTGGAGTCGTAGTAATGAACCCGTCGACACGAGTTCAAATCCTGGACGAAGCCACAGTTCACACCGCGTTAATACTCTTTGGAAATGTATGAATCCAACTATTCTCACTCCTTCTATGAGTAAATAGTTGGGCAGATTGGGCTCTTTAACCTTGGTTAGGCAACCAGACTAGGAGACGGAAAACACTGAATTCAAACCCCTAGAGTACGTTCAGGCCTACTTAGCAATCTATTTCAATTTTTTTTTAAATGTTACAGATTGTACAAGACATATTGTTTTTCCTGGTGCGTGCATGATTTTTTTCTGATGAGATTCCCTATGATTGACATATCATATTATATATGAGAAGTAAATAAAGAAACAATGTGTTTTGATATGCCTTTTTTAGCCGACGATTTTTGGGAGGACATGTGCTTAATTGAAGTCGTACCTAATTCATTAATTATTAATTAATTAATTTTCAAAATTAGGTAAGACTTCAATTAAGCACATATTCTTCCAAATATATATATATATATATATATATATATATATATATATAATATTCTAATTCTGAAGGCATATGTGACACTAGCAGCATCATAGTAGGGTCCAGAGTGCAGAAACTAATGATACCCGCTGACCGAAGAACAAAGACCTCAAGCCGAACCATGACCTAACACTTTTCCACCGATATTAGATTCCTCTGACTCCAATCATTTGTGATCTGATGGTAACGTACGTAGCCTATTTTGTGTTATCAAATCAGTTTCAATGGATACATATTCTTGACCTGGCAGACATAGAGTCAGGCAATTCCAGCAAAAAAAAGAAAAAAAGAAGCAAATAAAGAAAATAAAAAAAAACAAGAAAAAGATAGCTACAAATACACACACACACGGGTTAGACTGGAATCAGATCTTT
The DNA here is from genome assembly GCA_023376005.1 of Doryteuthis pealeii. Taxonomy (NCBI): domain Eukaryota; kingdom Metazoa; phylum Mollusca; class Cephalopoda; order Myopsida; family Loliginidae; genus Doryteuthis; species Doryteuthis pealeii. Next base: position 13,883,096 of record CM042155.1, read on the forward strand.
GTTATTTGCTCTGTAAAGCAAACTTTGTATGTTTGCTCATTTGCAGAAAGCAAATACACGCAGCAAAGGCAAAGACGATGCAGATATGACTATCGCGGCCAGAAGGCAAACATTGACAAGAGACTTCTCATCACTGACAAAATAAAAGAATAACAAAATTTAAAAAAAGCACAAATGTTTAGATGCGTGGAAAACCAAAATCTGCACATCTGAAATAGCATTAATTATTCTTGTTAGCAATAGACAAGTTTGGATTAGATTCTATGCATACAAGGGAAATTCAGATGGGTTATATATATATATATATATATATATATATATATATATAATTATGGGAGTTCATCTTTTGAAACCTTATGTGTTTATCTACATTTCTACACGCACAGACACACACACACGCACACACACACACTCATACAGAGAGAAAGAGAGAGAGAGAGAGAGAGAGAGAGAGAGAGAAAGAAAGAGAAAGAGAGAGAGACACACACACACACACACACATATTATATAATATATATATAGAGAGAGAGAGAAGAGAAAGAGAGAGAGAGACACACACACACACACACATATATATATATATATAGAGAGAGAGGGGGGAGAAGAGGAGAAAGAGAGAGACAGGTTGAGAGAGAGACACACACACTCACACATATATATATATACATACATATATATATATATATAGAGAGAGAGAGAGGGGGGGGAGAAAGAGAGAAAGAGAGAGACAGGGAGACAGGGAGAGAGTGAGAGAGAGAAAGTCATGTTTTTGTAACGGTTATCTGCGAGTGATGTTTGGGTAGAGAAGATATAAAATCAACGGCGCTTAGTAACAGTCAGTTTCTTGCCAATTGGATTCATCAGGCCAAAACGCTTCTATAAACCAATTCTAGAACTCATCTTATAGACAAAAATAGATTACAAAAAGTCGCCATTTTTCTCGCCCTCTCAAATTTTCCGAGTTTAAAATCGACATAAATCGGACAATTTTTTGAATTGGAAGTTCACATTTGGGGGATTGTCTCACTTTAACATAGTCCACACCTAAACAGAATTTCAGAAAAATTGAAAATTGGTTGGGTGAAAATTTACTTTTTCTTCTGAATGATTTGACATGGAATTACCCCACAAATATTTTTTTTTAGATGTATACTTAACGACATAATACCACTTATTCAAAAGTACGTTATCGATTTTATTGCTTTTCCTCATGGATTCTAATGCCTTGAATTTACTGATGGTGAAAAAAGTGCTCAATTCGTAGTTCAACTTTTGAGGCCTGATAATCACCCACCCCCTGAGAGTGGGCAAAATGGCCAATTTCGTGTGCAAATAAAGTGCCTTAACTAATATGATTTTCTGATAGAGTTCGATGAGGAGTATCACATAGTAAAAGATGGTTGAGGTCGCTTGAGAATTGGAGGAGATATGGAGCTTCCAACTGCCATTTTTCAGCCATTATAAGACGACGTATTTTGATGAAAATGTACGTTATCGATTTTTTTGTTTTTTCTCATGGATTCTAATGCCTTGAATTTACAGATGGTGAAAAAAGTGCTCATTTACGAGTTTTAGGTGATTTTCGAGGCTTGATAATCCCCCTGAGAGTGGGCAAAATGGCCAATTTCATGTGCAAATAAAGTGCCGAACTAATATGATTTTCTGATAGAGTTCGATGAGGAGTATCACATAGTAAAAGATGGTTGAGGTCGCTTGAGAATTGGGGGAGATATGGGGCTTCAAAGGTGCCCCCTAACTGCCATTTTTCAGCCATTATAAGACTACGTATTTTGATGAAAATGTACGTTATCGATTTCATTGTTTTTTCTCATGGATTCTAATGCCTTGAATTTACTGATGAGGATTTACTTGTCACAAATAGTTATAATACTGTTCTATACATTTCAAGTAAAAGCTTGTATCTTAAGAAATTTATCCTATTAGAAAAAAAAATGAGTGCGATTTTTTTGATTGAGCTTTAAAAAAACTACCTTAAAATTAGCTATTATATATTTGATCTGCAAAACATCAAATGCTTGTGTAATTGGAATAAAGGAAACGCCAAAGGACAGACTGTCAATAAAATACTCTTATATTGGTAAAATAGAAGTTTTGTGAATAGAATCATCGTGAAATAATATGAAACATACTTTTTAGATATATGCTTTAATGGGGTTAAACGTACACTGTCTGAATAAAGCAAAGCCGGTCGAGAGAGAGAGAGAGAGAGAGAGAGAGAGAGAGAGAGAGAGAGGAGAGAGAGAGAGAGAGAGAGAGAGTGATTTGTAAGGATGGATTTATTCTTTCATTACAAATATATATATATATACAGAAAAAATTGATGTTGCAAGAGTATAACGCCCGGAACATTAAGAGACAAGCGTATTAATATATATATAATATATATATATATATATATATATATATACCAACCCATCCGCACGAGCAGGATGTGACACAAGGTCAATTTCTTGCGGAGTTTACCAGGCTTGAATTCAGAGTTTTCCTTCTCCTAGACCGGTTGCCTAACCAAGGCTAAAGAGCCCAGTCTGCCCGCTATTTACCCATAGCTGGAGGGAGAGTAGGATTCATACCTTTCCCAAGGGTATTAGGACTAAGTGAAATGCAATTACCACGTCCAGGTATATATATATATATATATATATATATATATATATATATATATATATATATATTTACTAACCAATACACACGAGCAGGATGTGACACAAAGTTAATTTCTTAAACTGAGTTTAATAGGTTTGAATTAATAGTTTTTCTTCTCCTAGACTGGTTTCCTAGCTATATCTAAAGAGCCCAGTCTGTGCTGTTATTTACCAATGGCTGGAGGGAGAATATATGGATTCATACATTTCCCAAGGGTATTAGCGCCATGTGAAATCCAAACAGCGTCCAGGAATTGAACTCGAGTCGACGAGTCCATTTACTACTACACTAACCAACTCCATAAGCGTAGTAATATATATATATATATATATATATATAATATATATTGAGACAGAGAAGGAAGAGAGACAGAGAGTTACAGAGAGACAGCGAGACAGAATGAGTGAGGGGATAATCCTTATTAATATCTTCATTAGAGAACTTTTTTACAATCTTGATTTCAGGAGTTATAAATATGATTGACTATATTTGACAGTACCTGAGCAATGACGTCGGCCAGAACTGGGGGTTAAGGGTGCCGCGCTATTAGCACGGATATCAATGACAATCTCACTCCAATCGTCCCTATCATTTATTGTTCTCGAGGGGTCATCTGCGCAGCATGCAGTATCCACACAGAGTTCGTACGTCTTTGCTAGACCACCCACACTGGCGTGGCATGGTGCTGACTTCCAGAGGAGGATATCACTTATGAGTTCGTCCTTGCTTATCTAGCAATGTCCTGCGTTTTGTTCGTCTAGCTCGGATGGTTTGGGTGATATGGGACCGGTGATATATATATATATATATATATATATATATATATATATATATATATATATATTGTGTATTTTGGCAGCAAATTATTCTCAAGGCATGTATTATTGAACAACACGGAATATTCTTTTTTCGTCTTCATGGGGTTACGTAATTTGGTTTTTAGTTAATTTTTAGTTCTGTTATCTATGCTTTTATCAAATTCAGAGAGTCTATTATTTTTAAGAGAGGGGTTTGGTAAGTGTTATTTATTGAAGATATTTAATACGTTGTCTCTGACTTTAAATGCTATTTTATTAATGTTAGGTTTTTGATTTTTTACGTAACCCCATGAAGACGACTGGCGAAACAGTCGAAAGCGCTCGGGAAATCAGCATGAAAAATATCATGAATCAACTCGATCCAGATTCAAAAAGGACAGCCAGAAGACTGGAAAAAATATCTATACAAAAAATGAAAAAAGAATACTCCGTGTTGTTCAATAACACGTCTTGAGAATATATACATATATGTATGTATGTGTGTGCGTGCGTGTGTGGCTGTATATATATATTATATATATATATATATATATATATATATATATAGAGAGAGAGAGAGAGAGAGAGGGACAGACAGACAGACAGAGACAGGCAGAGACAGAGAGACAGAAAGGAAGCAAGTGAGGGGAATGACCCTTAATATCTGAGATCTTTTTTAAAATCTAGATTTTGGGAGCTAATTCAGTTCGGATATTGCAATAAATTTATTCTGAGTCATAGAATAATAAAAATATTCCTCGAGTTAACATTTCTAATTTTGCAGCCTCTTTTTCGTTCAAGAGGTTAAGACAATCAATTTTTGAACGAAACCCACAACCTGTCAAAAAAGCTATTTTAACACGAAGCAGCAAATAACCAGATAGTTAATAAGCAGAGGGAATTGAAGCAGAAAAAGAAGTTAAGAAGAACATATTCGCAAGACAAATTAAGCTGGCGACTATATTAGTCAAATTGACCAATATTCGGTTGGGGGGGGCGTACGGAGAAGAATGCTGGATGGTGTTGCACTTCATTTGCTGACAGGAAATGTTATGAATGTTTATTTTGGTATTACGTTTAACGAGCTTGGAGTTTTTGACAGTGGGCAACAAGAAAACAATAATGCGTGATAGAGACAGTCGCGGTAACTTTGAAGAAGATGAAAAAGAAAAAAAACAAAAAAACAAAAAAAAACAAAACAAGGAGACTAATACCAAGAATTAAATTGGCATAAAAGCAACGCGGGACAGAATTTGCAAATAGAAAAGCGAGAACAAACGAGATGTTATTTGTTTAAAGAAAAGCCGAGTCTCAACAAATTAGAATATTATCTTTTTATTTCGGGATTATTTTTGTGTCTTTATTTTAAAAAAATAGTAATAAGCATATTAATGGATGAATATTTTCATTTAGGAATAAACACGGTATTCGAAACTAATATTCCGTATCATTTAGTCTTGATACCTCAAATAAATTTACAAAAAATTGCAGGATGGTTACATTCAATACAGGTATAGAAATATGTTATTTATTTAAACAATACAATACAATTTCTTTAAACAATACAACTGTAAGTAAAAGTAAAGTCATCGGGGTGGTCTAAAGTCGGTATCAGCCAATCAGCGAAGGAGTCTCTCCCCTTTTCATTAGCGCTAGACCATATTATTGAATAAATATTTTCATTTAGGAATAAACACGGTATTCGAAACTAATATTCCGTATCATTTAGCTTTGATACCCCAAAGAAATTTACAAAAAAATTGCAGGATAGTTACACTCAATACAGGTATAGAAATATGTTATTTCTTTAAACAATACAATACAATTTCTTTAAACAATACAAGTGTAAGTAAAAGTAAAGTCATCAGGGTGGCCTAAAGTCGGTATCAGCCTAATCAGCGAAGGAGTCTATCACCTTTTCATTAGCGCTAGACCATATTATTGAATAAATATTTTCATTTAGGAATAAACACGGTATTCGAAACTAATATTCCGTATCATTTAGACTTGATACCTCAAAGAAATTGACAAAATGTTTCAGGGTGGTTACACTCAATAAAAAAGTTAATAAAAGTAAAGTTGTCGGGGTGGCCTAAAGTCAGTATCAGCCTATCAGCGCTAGAGCAAGGAGAATGGTTTTGCGTCTGAGGTGGAGCACCACATCTACCATAAACTCCTTAATTTACCGCATGGATCATTGTACTACTCAAACGCTGAGTTGGCGAGGGCTAGTATCGAACTAGTAACCCTGTGGTTTTTAGCCGAACGCTCTACTCACTGAGCTAAAGTAGAAATATCTTATTTCTTTAAACTAATTTGACACAGTGCTAGTCAGTTAACATATTTTATCAAAAAGAACAGTTTCCCAATACACTGTCTCAATGCTATGAAGTCAATCAATATCGGGAACATACGTTGTATTGAGGCAAATGTAATAGCCGGCAGATTGCTTTTATAGTATTATCTCATTTAAATACGATACTACACCTCCATGAATCGAAATGGCTTTATGTCGTTCGTAGATCTCTGACTTCTTCATGGCTTTCAGGAAAAGTATCCCGACTTCTTCCGGCAGGGGCTCTAGATTTGATATTTTTAATGTTATTTGAGATTTCTTCATACTTTAAATTTTCCAGTATTTTGGGGTATACCATTACTGATATTTTTATACGGGTTCACATGCTGCTAAAGCCAAAAATAAATCCGTAATTTCGTTCTCCCCTGATCTTTTAACTTCTTCATCCTAGCCAATTCTGCGTAAAAACGATTCCAAGTTTCGACGAAATCTGGGTCCTCTGATGGAATCAAGGGTGCTATCGGCGACACCATATTGCTATGAAGAGAATCAATCTCGGGAAAATACGTTGTATTCTAGCAAACGTAGTAGCCGTCTGCCTTGCTACTGCGGCAGACTGCTTTTATAGTATTATCTCATTTGCATATGATACTATACTCATTTAACATGTTACATCATAGTGATATGACATAAATATTAAATATTTAATGCCCAAAATAAATTGTCAAAAGATTTCCGGATGGGTACATCCAATTTTAAAAAAAAAAATTTGTTCGTCATACAACGTGTGATAGCACGTGCGATACCCTGCCCTCATCAGCTGTTAACTAGGAGTGATAACACAGTTTCGGTAGCTAAGACAGGACTGCCACTACCTAGCGCTACCAAGCAGCTTTCGCCGGATGGGTACATCCAATACAAGAGTAGAAATAAATCACTTCTTTAAACTAACTAGCAAGAATATTCACCCTCGTACGTAAGTATTTAAGTTCTAATTTGTCGTGGTGGCCTAAAGTCGATATCAGCCAATTAGCGAGGAAGTCTATCCCTTTTTACTAGCAATAGCCCAAGGAGACAGTTTTTGCGTCTGATGTGGAGCACAACACCTACCATCAACTCCTTACTTTAGCGCACATATCCCTCTAATTAGAAAGACTAACGAAAATAAATAAGAACGCATCTAAAAAGATTACTTTTGTGTTAATTATATTTTAATCGGTCTCTTAATAAAATTATTCAGATGGATTGATTTTGATACGTTGGAGAATAAAACAGTAATATTGGAAATCAATTACACCAACAAATTATTTATTAAACCCGTTTTTTTTAAACCTCTATGCAAATTAACCACACCATATGTTATGTAGATATTTATTTTTTAGGGATATATTCGACACATTGCAGGATTTAAAACGCACTAATCACATGGGCTCTTCGGGGCCTGCGTTTTTTAATGTAAATTAACAGCGTTGATCTCAGGGGGATATCCCTCCAGACAATACCTTCCCCCTTGATTTAAAGGGGCAGAGCTGGGTTTAGTGCCCAGTGCCTGAGGCGCCCCCCTTGAAGAAAATGCCGACGGGATCAACGATTTTTTACACCTACCACCCATGAGTCTCGGCTAGTGGGTGGACCCACAAAAATGTCCTTGTGTCATGCTCTCATAAGTGGGATAAGAGGCAAATGCCCTAATAACATGGGCTGTTTTGAGGCAAATCTAACTCAGATTTTCATAGAGGCATCGTTTATAAATAAGACATTCTATACATTAAATACTCATATAATATATATATATATATAATATATATATATATATATATATATATATATTATCATCATCATGTCGCGCTTTCAGCGCGGATATCCATGAGAATCTCTCTCCATCCGTCCCTATCGCTCATCATTCTCGGGAGGTCCTCTATGCAGCATCCTGCATCCTCAGAGGGCTGATCAACGTACGTTTTCGCTGGTCGGCCCACACTGGCTTGTCCATGTGCTGGCTTCCACAGGAGGACGTCGCTTATGAGTTAATCCTTGCTTCTCTAACAGTGTCCCGCGTGTCTTGTCCGTCTCACTCGGATGGTTTGGGTGATATGTGGTAGGTGACCATACTAGCGCCATATATATTCATCATATGCCTAGACTATGTACTCAGAACATCACTAGATCCCATAAAAGAAAAAGACCTCATACTAAAAAAAGCAAGAAGCAGGCGATATCCCGCACATACTATTACGGATGCGGACTATGCCGATGACCTGACACTACTCGCAAATGCACGTGCACAAGCCGAATCCTTACTACACAGCCTAGAAAAGGCAGCACCAAATGTCGGCCTGTACGTGAACTCTGATAAAACTGAGTTTATGTCTTTCAAAAACAAAAGCGACATCTCAACCATCGATGGCAAACTCCTAAACTCTGTAGAACTCTTAGATACTTAGGCAGTTACGTCTCTTCAACAGAAAACGACGTTATTGTACGCATAGGAAAAGCATGGGCCGCTATAAATAAATTATCTATCATATGGAGGTCCAATCTCACAGACAAGTTAAAGAGACAGTTCTTCCATGCCGTTGTCGTGTCAGTACTGCTGTATGGCTGCACCACCTGGACCCTAACTAAGCGACTAGAGAATAAACAAGATGGGAGCTGCACAAGAATGCTGCGGGTGATCATAAACAAGACGTGGAAACAGCACCCAACGAGAAAACAGCTGTACGGCTATATATATATATATATATATATATATATATATATATATATATATATATATATTATTTTATCAATATATGTAATAGAATATCATATTAAATTAGAAAGGCTAATGAAACTGAATAAGAATGTAGATAAAAAGATTTGGAACAGAGGGGGTATGATTGAAAAATAGAACAACTTTGAAACTAACTCTTCCATCATTTTCCCTTACTCCCGTCTTTCATTGGTAAATTTTCCTAATTTAACTGTTTAGTTAAAATAGGAAGTAAAGAATAATATTAGTTATTTCTTCTTGTTAAGGGATTTCTTTTAAGATTTATTGAATAGATTTTTGCTTATATTCATTAAGATAAAACCAAACAATTAGAAATCAATAATACTAAACATATATTTATTAAAATCAATTTTTTAAGATCAATATGCAAATAAGCCTTCCCATTCATACTGTATACCGCTATTTTGTTTTATATATAAATACAATTGCATGTTAATAGTATGTAGTTATGGTCAACATTATAAGTATTGTAAAACAATTTTATTAATAATTGAGGTATAAATAAAAAATAAAATCATGGTAAATGTGATGTAAATAACAAAGGGAATTGTGACTTGTATAATAATATAGTTTCGGTTACAGACAAACAAACCCACAATCTCCATTATAATAAGATATACATATCCTGTAATGACCTATGCAAACATTCAGAAGGTTTCTGTGCTAAATGACGTCCATAAAGGAAATGAAAGCTATTAGCAAATAAGATACTTCATGAAGTATTTAATTGATTTCATGAGGTGTGTTGAATACCCGGGGAGACACGCTAAATGCTGGGTAAATTGACAAATTGACAGATTTATTAATCTGTTTAATTTACGAAAAATATTGCCGAAGTAAAAAAAAAAAAAAAAAAGAAAACTCTTTAAAGCCGCCGCACGTGACAGTGCAAAGTTATTTTCTAATTGCTATTGGCCTCAAAATTAATTCTTCGCTCACATATGAAATTCATTTCGAATCAAACAGGTTATCATAAAAAATTAAAGGAAGGGCCGCGTTTGCTCAGTCGGTAGAGCGTTCGGTTAGAAACCACAGGGTTCGATACCCGCCCTCGCCAACTCAGGGATCTGTGCGGTAAATTGAGGAGCTGATGGTAGGTGTGGTGCTCCACCTCAACCGCTAAAACAACTTCCTAGGTCTAGTGCTAGTGAAAGAGGGATAGACTCCCTCGCTGTCTGGCTGATACTGACTTTAGCGTATGAGTAGCACAGGGATCTGTGAGGTAAAGTAGGGATCTGTGCGGTAAATTGAGGAGATGATGGTAGGCGTGCTGCTCCACCTCAACCGCTAAAACAATTTCCTATGTCTAGTGCTAGGGCAAGAGGGATAGACTCCCTCGTTGTCTGGCTGATACTGACTTTAGCGTATGAGTAGCACAGGGATCTGTGAGTTAAAGTAGGGATCTGTGCGGTAAATTGAGGAGATAATGGTAGGCGTGCTGCTCCACCTCAACCGCTAAAACAATTTACTATGTCTAGTGCTAGTGAAAGAGGGAGAGACTCCCTCGCTGTCTGACTGATACTGACTTTAGCGTATGAGTAGCACAGGGATCTGTGCGGTAAAGTAAGGAGCTGATGCCAGGAGTGGCGCTCCACCTCAGACGCAAAAACAATCTCCTTGGTCTAGCGCTAGTGAAAAGGGGATAGACTCCCTCGCTGATTGGCTGATACCGACATTAGGCCGCCCCAATGACTTTATTATTATTGTAAGCACAGGGCTGGTTTAGCTCTGTCGGTGGAACTTCCGACTAGGAACCACAATGTTCGTAGTTCGATACCGGCCCTCGCCAACTCAGCGTATGAGTAGCACAGGGATCTGTGCGGTAAATTGAGGAGCTGATGGTAGGTGTGGTGCTTCACCTCAACCGCTAAAACAATTTCCTTGGTCTAGCACTAGTGAATGGGGGATAGACTCCCTCGCTGTCTGGCTGATACTGACTTTAGGCCACCCTGACGACTTTATTATTGTAAGCTGAGTCAATTTAATTGACTAACCATCAGTTTTTGTGCTTTGCTTACTATAGTGGGAGAGTCGCTTAAGGTTTAAGGAGGCTAAGTGTTAAAGTTGTAAATTAACGTGCTATGGTATTTTATAAACAAACAGTTAATATTCCTAAAGAAGTGTAATTATTCAAGCTTTGCTTTCTATAGTATGAGAGCCGCTGTAAATGGTTTAAGGAGGCAATGAGTTAAACTTGTAAGTCAAGGTAATATGGTATTTTAAAGACAAAGAGGTATGGTGCTCAACTCAACCGCTAAAACAATTTCCTTGGTCTAGCGCTAGTGAAAAGGGGATAGACACCCTCGCTGCATGGCTGATACCGACATTAGGCAGCCCCGACGACTTTACTTGATATCCTTTTCTCCGTTATGGATGTGTTCCATCCCTATCGTCATAATGGCAACCCTCAACCCTATTTAACATATATGTACTGAAGGCGGTAGCTGAGTGTCTTATTGTACTGGATATGACTTAACACTCTATAGCTTCAAGATCTGGAGCTCTGGGTAATGTGGAAGACTCCATTCATCGGAGTGGTAGTACTTGTTAGGGCCAAACTATGGGTTAAATAGAACAACATTAGTTCTAAAAATGTGTTTAAAAATTGAGTTTTATTGTACTGGATATGACTTAACACTCTATAGCTTCAAGATCTGGAGCGCTGGGTAATGTGGAAGACTCCATTCATCGGAGTGGTAGTACTTGTTAGGGCCAAACTATGGGTTAAATAGAACAACATTAGTTCTAAAAATGTGTTTAAAAATTGAGTTTAAAAAAAAAAGTATTAATCAAGGAATAAAACAAATTAATTCTTCGTTCAAATATGAAAGTCATTTCGAATCAAACAGGTTATCACAAAATTAAAGGAGAAATGTAAGTTAGAATTAGAAAAAAATTAGCCTTAATATCGTTTTCTCCCTTAAGGATGTGTTCCATCCCTAACGTCTTTACGGCGAACCCCCAACCCTTTTTAACATATATGTGGTAGAACGCGGTGGCTGAGTCGCTTATTGTCTTTGGTATGACGTTAAACTCTATCTGATGGTGAGGTTCCAGTTCTGGAGCTCTGGGGATTGTGGAAGATCCCTTTTCACCGGAATGGTAGTACCTGTTAGGGTCCCATCTAGAACAAAATTAGTCCTAAAAATGTGCTTAAAATAGTTTAAACAAAGGAGTACTTAGAAACAATGTTTGTTTGTTTCTTTGTTTGTTTGTTTTATTTTACTACATATCAATTTGGCTAGATCGTTTATTGCCAACTAAATTTTGTATTCGTAGCAATAGTTTCGTAGAAAATGTATATGTATAGAATTTAACTATTGTTCAATTACTTTTGGCTACAATCCCTCTTCTTTTATGAAATGTAAAATCCTTGAGGGTCTTACTTTCGTGAAAATGTTTTTTTTCAAATTACTTGCTTGGTCGTATTTTGTTCGCACTAGATCAAAGACTATACACTCTAGAAATATATGTTTCATTGTAAATCTCTCTTTGCATGTAGTGCATATTAGGGATTATGTGCCCTCTAGTAAATGGTGATGGTTTATATAGGTTTGGCCTATGTAAAGGCGGGTCAGTACAACTGTTCTCTTCTATTTTTGTTTTATTTTAACTTCCATTCTCCAAAGGTAGGTTTAATATTTTTAAGTTTGTTATTAATGAGTGCATTCCAATGATTTTGCCATTTTTTTTAATGATAATTTTTTCACAATTTTTTTTCACAAATATATGAATAAAACAAAATTTCTTCGGCATGGATTGATCAAATTGGTTGACATGCCGTAAAATCCAACCAGCCAACCATAAAAAAAAACAATTACGCATGATTACCGAGCTAAAATAAAACCTAGCTTTAGTGTAGTGTAGTTATTATGGTCTACGGGGAATTTGGGGATTGAAAAGAAACCGGTAATCGGATTTCTAGATAAAGAGGGGGAAAAAAGAAAGAAGAAATAAAATAGGTTAACGTTTGGAATTGTAAACACTTAATGGGTGCCAGCCATTGAGCGATCAATGACCCCTGAACTAGATTTCTTTTTTTTAAAGTTCCAGGTTTTCTGTGGAGGTCGGAATTGGATGTGCCCTCACCCCGGGATCACAAACGGAAGAAGAGAAAAATCGATCTTTTTCGTCTGGGTCTTTGTCGGAGGCAGACGTGGGTTTATTGGGATCCCACGGTGACATGTCTTGGCTTGCAACGAACTGCGTGCTTGAACGTGATTAACGATAGAACATCTTGATCTCTCTCTCTCTCTCTCTCTCTCTCTCTCTCTCTCTCTCTCTCTCTCTCTCTCTCTCTCTCTCTCTCTCTCTGAAAAAGAAACCACGAGCCTAGAAATAAATAAACAAACCCTTTTCGACTATACGACTTTCGTATGTTGTTTCTCTGAGCTAACGATGGCTATTACTACTAACGACTACTACTACAACTCAACCTTGCCCCTACACAACATGTAAGACACAGATCGTCCGATCAAACGTGATTCTAACACCTAGACCAACCTGTCGGCTGGTACTGTTGAATACACCGACTGCACCTCTACAGATGTATAAAATCCACCAAATGAGACTAACTGTTGCCGTTGGTGGCGGCACATGATGCTTAAGGACGGAATTCTGGTGGCTGAGCAGTCTCTGACATCGCACACTTCTCTTTGGTCCTTACTTAGGCTGGGCGAACAGTCCGAGAGGCTCTCTCCGATCAATCGGTTGATCACGTCAAGCCACAGCACCTATATACTTGTCCCAAACCTATTGCCATTATGGCAACCCACTCGTTTGTGCTAGAAGGCGGTGGTTGAGCGTCTTAGTGTCCTGGATATACTTTAAACTGTATCTAGTGGTGAATTTCCAATTGATGAATTAGGGGGAATGGGGAGTACTACACTATCGCAATTACTCCCAGGCCCATCCTGATCCGTATTGGTAGTACCTGTTAGGGTATTACCCTTTTATTAATACAATGCTTTATTAGTCACAGCAATTTTTTAAAAATCTCAAATTAACTATTGTTCTTGACTTGCTTTTAAAAAATAAATAAATAAGATAAATGAAAAGAAACATTGAATCAGGTGTAAAAATAAAACATAAATAACAGACATCCAGGCGTCAATCTCTGAGGAATTAACAAACCCACGCCGACGTACATGCAACTTAACTTACGGTGACGTACTTGTAAACTAACTATAAGATTCTAAAATCATCTTTCACGCAACAAAAGAACAAAAGTTTGAATTTTGTTCGGGCTAAGTCTATTGATTTACTATAAAATCAAAGGTTATATCGAACCTAACGGACCTAACTTCCACCATCGTTTGTCACCTCGCCGAAAGAAGAAAAAGAAATACCAAAAATCAGGGAATTAACCGAATTTAATGACATTTTCAGTGTTGATATTATACTAAATAAAGGGTATAATCCACAGTTATTTTATTTAAAATTTTTTATACTTTTTCAGGTCAGTTAATTTGATCCACGTATCTTTAAGCCGTAACACAGATTCTCAAATATACGTGTTTCAAAGTTAACTGACCTGAAAAAATATAAAAGTTTTTTAAATAAAATAACTGGTGCATTATACCTTTTATTCATTAATATAAAGTTAGGTCAGTTAAGTTCGATTTAACCAAAACAAATATAGAAAGATTTCACCACAGTTCACTTAGTCACTAAGACCACAGTTCGTCGTATTAGACTACTGAAGAAATCAGTCGGTAACCAGCCTAACGACACGTATTATCGAAAACATGACAACGTATCAACTGAGCCGACTGGTCAAATACAGTTCACTACACCGTACCCCACCCCCCCTCTCTCTCTCTCTCTCTCTCTCTCTCTCTCTCTCTCTCTCTCTCTCTCTCTCTCTCTCTCTCTCATCATCATTCATTCATTTTTCTTATTATATTTTTAATGATGTGTAGCATGTTCTTTACTTCTGGACATTTGTTTACGGCCAAACCACGCTGAAAGGACCGGTTCCTACTATATCTTTGAAGTTAAGCAGCGATGATTTTGTTTAATTCGTAAATGCGTGACCATTTAAGCAAACGATGTTACTGTAAGCAATCTGATATCAAAATAACTTGATTCGACATTAAATGACCTGAAATGGGTGAATATACTGTAAAACAAAAAACAACCAGCCAATCCCTGGACATTTTCAGGTGTCTTTCTTTCTCATATTTTCACTTGGAAATATAATGAGTGTTGAAATAAACCTTATTTTATTTTTGGTTGTTTGTTGGTTCTCTTTCTTTCTAAATGAAAAAAAATATTTAACGTATTTCGGCACCCAAGGCACGAAGATTATTGTTGCTTATACAATAACCAACTCGAGTGACCGTATTCACAGACGCATATTCCACAGAAGCCCACCTATACCAGCTGTCGCTTACTCCTCGTTATATAATTATTAATTTAGTGGAGTGGCCTATTGTCGGTATCAGCCGAACAGAGAGTGAGTCTATCTCCTTTTTGCTAGCGCTAAAGTAGGGAGATTTCTTTTGTGTCTGAGGGGGAGCGTCACACCAACCAGCTCCTCACTTTACTGCACTAATCAGATTACCCAAGCCGGGTCATTTAATGCCAAGAAAGTTATGAAGTAAATGTATTCCTGATAGGTACTAATTTTTTATAAACACTTTTGTTTCTATTTAACACATACATGAGACCCTAACAGGTACTACCCCTCTGTGTAAGAGCGGAACTTGGAGTATTGGTGATGGAGGAGTACTCCATATTCCTCGAAGTCCAGAAATGAAAATTCATCATCAGATAGAGTTTAACGTCATAACCGGAACAATAAGACCCTCAGCCACTGCCTTCTAGCTCATATATTATAAAAAGGGATAAGGCATGCTATAAGAGCAATAGGGTTGGGATAATCATATACGTTCTAAGTAGGAAGCGCGTGATGTAATGGTTAAAGTCATAGGAAATGGGATCGTCGCCCCGAGTTCAAATCCTGGACATGTTAATTACATTTCACTTTGCGCTAATACTCTTGGGAAAGGTATGAATTCTACACTCCCTCCAGCTATGGGTATAATAGTAGGGCAGATTGGGCTCTTTAATCTTGGTTAAGTAACCGGTCTACGAGAAGGAAAACTCTGAATTCAAGCCTGTTAAACTCCGCTTAAGAAATTGACCTTGTGTCACATCCCGCTTGTGTGGAGAGGTTGGTAAATATATATACGTTCTAAGGCTTGACATGACCAGCCGATTGATTCGAGATGGCCTCTAAGGGCCAGAGTGGAGTGTTGCATTGCATAGATTGCTCAGTCATCAGAATTTCATTCTTAAGCATCAAGGGCAACCTGTGGTTCCACTGGGCGGGGCTTACCCTCTACAGAGATGCAGTCGGTGCATTCTTATGCCCCAGCCGAAGGGGCTGGTTTAGAAAAGGAAGATTAGAGAAAAAAGCCCAAGACAGCAAATAGGCAATTCATAATGTAAAAAGAAAATCCTCCTCTCTACCAAGGTCACACTGGGTAGCCGCTTTAGTACATATATAAATAAATATATTTAAAAAATGTTAGTACAGGTGGTTTTATTTTAACGCGGTCCTTTAAAAAGTATGAGCATCTCCCGTCTTACCCTACTAAAATGATGTTAGCTAGTTTGAATCAGGTGAAGATTTCCACAAATTTACCAATTCTTTAGAAATGGAACCGACACCTTGCAGACAATATAGAATAAATATATATATATTTACCAAACCCCTCTGCACGAGCAGAATGTGACACAAGGTCAATTTCTTAGGCAGAGTTTAACAGTTTTAAATTCAGAGTTTTCCTTCTTCTAGACAGGTTACCTAGCCAAGGTTCAAGAGCCCAGCCTGCCCTACTATTTATCCATAGCTGGAGGGAGAGTAGGGTTCATACCTTTCCCAAGGGTATTAGCGTAAAGGGAAATGCAATTACCACAACCAAGATTTGAACTCGGGGCGACGAGTCCATTACTCATGACTTTAACCATTACACCACACGCTTCCTATATACATAGAATAAATATACAGATGAGGGGTAGATTCTGATTAAATATTTTTGTGTCTGAATTTTTTAGATGAGACGTGATAATTTCTATTATTTAGAGTTTTCAGTCTATCTTTCTCATCTTTATTGCTATATACACAACATTTCGGCTGATATACCGTATAGCCTTCTTCAGGTGGTTCATGTTGTAATTGGGAGCCATTACGGAACTTTAAACCAAACCCTTTATTTAATTCATGATCGTTATCATTATGTTAACCATTACCATGACAAATAAATTCAACTAAAACGGAACTGAATAAATTGCCAATCTTCAAACAGTAGACAAAAGAATAACTATTGACACAAGAACAAGTCAGTGGTCGATGATATTTGGACATGAGAACGATTACTGCAAGACAAAAGAGCAAATCAAAACAAAAGACAAGAAAGAAAAAGGCACATACATGGACACACAAGAACGAGGCTTCAATCAAATGGATTAAGGAATGACTCAAAAGGAGACAGAATGAATGATATAAAGAAACCATCAAGCGGTAAATAGAAAAAAAGAAAAAGACGATCATCTGAAATGTTGCAAAATGAATGAAGAATCGTATGAAGAATTGACGAGGAAAATGAAAGCAAGCGACATGACTGTCACAGAAAAGAAGAACAAACAACAAAACGTAAATCTGATTTGGGGAAAAGGCAATACGATAGATAGATAGACACACAGACATATATATATATATATATATATATATATATATATATATATATATAGTATATCAAGAAAAATTGAAAAAAACACAGGTTTAAATGAGTTGAGTGGTAAGTTTATAGGCCGACGCTGCAGTGTTTCGATCTATTATTTAGATCATCTTCAGGGCGTGTGTTGGTATCTGGAAGGTGATAACAACATTTTTATCACAGAATAACGAGAAAAGCCGAGTAATAGTCCTTGTTTATCAGTTTGTTTAAAAATTGAAGTCTGAGAAAAAAAGAACGTTGAAAAAATGGGCG
>CM042155.1:13905627-13928127 GCA_023376005.1 Doryteuthis pealeii
AAAAAATTATTAGGAAACATGAAAGAAAAAAGAAAAAACATAAAAGCAATTAAAATTCTAATATGTTTAACCCCATTTGTTTGAAAGAAAGGATTTTGGCTAATATGTATATGTACATAAATGTGTGTGTGGCTGTGTGTGTATGTGTGTATGTGTGTGTGTGGCTGTGTGTGTGAGGATGATTGTGTATATGTTTGTCAGTGAGAGTATGGTTGTATGTGTACACGCAAAAGTTACAAGAAGATTACAGAGATAATTCGAAACGTTGCATATAGGATTTAGCGGGATTTATTTGTTTGTTGTTAGTGGTTTGATTTTTTTTTAATTACAAGAATGAACAAGAGGCAAACATATAAATAAGACAAGGCAGGGGAAAAGGTTGAAAATTTGATTAATGGAAGGAGGAAAGGTGGTTAGTATTATAGCGATGTTGTAAATCTTGCCTTAACTAATCATGATGTTACCGGGGGGCGTTTTCAACAATACACTAGAATCATCGCGCACTAAGATATTATGACCCGGGAGACTAAATAGAAAAAATATCTTGGGTGTTTTTGACATTTATTTTTGGTTAAATCGAAGTCTAATTAAAATTTTATTGAAATTATAGTAGCATCCCACTCAATATTTATTGCCTGAAAATCAAAATTCCTTTACCTCTCTCTTAGTATATATATATATATATATATATATATATATATATATATATATATATATATATATATATATATATGCCAACCAAATATTGAGTCCAATATTTCACCAGTGAGTCATTCTTTCATATATATATATATATGTATATATGTATGTGTGTGTGTGTTCGTATATATAAAAACAACTTTTTTGGTAATGAAACAAAGAAAATACAGTGCTCAATCAGCTAATATTTTATTAAATATTTAATAAATCCGAAGTACAATAGCGTCCGCGGAAGTAACCGACGTTATTTACGGTCCAGAATGTGACATTAAGTAAAGATCTTCAACAAACACCATGGGATCTAACTCAACGGTCTGATGATTGCCCCTTGGCATGAAACCTGGGTAGCTGTTTATAATAAACATTGATCTATAAAAACTCAGCAAATTAATATATATATATATATATAATATATATATATTATATATATATATATAGGAATGACTTACTGTTGAAAATATTGGGTCGGACTCAATATTTGGTTGGTACAAGTTTTACCTGGATAAGCCAGCGTTATAACAAATATGAAGATGCTCAATACGTAAGAAGAGCGAATTTGTTATAGTATATAGTGTGTACAGATATACATAACTACAACATGAACTCCTGTAGGTTGCTGTAATTAATCAATATCTTGATTACTTCAGTGCATTTAACCCTGAAGATCTTTATGGTTAAACTCCAGTAGGTTATTTCTGTACACACTATATAATATATGTATATGTGTGTGCGTGCGTGTGCGTGTGTGTGAGTGTGAATCTCTGTGAGTGTATGTGTGTGTGTCAGTCTATCTGTGTGTATATATGTCTGTGTGTGTGTGTATGTCTGGTTCTCTGTATGCGTATGTGTAAGTGTATGTCTGTGTCTCGGTGTTTGTATGTCTATGTCTATGTATGTGTGTATGAGTGTGTCTCTGTGTGTGTCTGTATCTCTGTGTATGTATGTAATGATTATGTTTTTGTATGTGTGCATGTGTGTATGTGTGTGTGTATCTTTTTCAGTGTCTGAATCTCTGTGAGTGTATGTGTGCGTGTGAGTCTATCTGTGTATATATATATATATATGCGTGTGTATGTGTATGTGTATGTATGGCCCTCTGTATTTGTATGTGTTAGTATATGTCTGTGTCTCGGTATATGTATATGTATGGCTACGTCTGTGTGTGTGTATGAGTGTGTCTCTGTGTGTGGTTGTCTCTCTGTATAAGCATATGCATGTATGTGTCTTCGTATGTGTGTATGAGTGCATGTGTGTGCGTCTGTGTCTCTCTGCGCGTCTTTGTATGCCCTAAGGAATAAGTCGTATTAATTGTAGACATTTTGTTTATTAAGATTGCGATCCTCGCCAATGAACTTAATTAAATTTTGAATTTGAAGCAAATAAACTGAAAAGCCTGCAGCAGCCGTTACAGTTTAATATTCAGCTCAATAATATAATGTCAAGCTAAGGACATTGTGTATGTAAAAATGAGGCTCCTTGCATGTCATGTGATTTTCTTTTCAAGGAGACAATCATCCAACGGCAAAAAAGCAAAGACACATCTCGCATATAGATCAGCACATCATAAAAGAGGATGAAATAAGACAGAAATGTAGCCATGGAACAAATAGATAACAGAAAGATGTATGTTCGTCAAACTTGGATAATTAAATGTCTACAGTGTCCAAGATATTTTCCGACAAGCTCATAAACCTCATCACGAAAGCCATGAAAAACTATCATCCGCAGAAAAAAAAACCCTAGCAGAGGTTAAAATCCAGAGAGGAATCTTCTAGGGAGATTCCCTCTCACTACTGCTATTTGTTATAAAAATAATGCAACTCAACAACTTAGGAAATGTACAGGGGGCTACAAATTTACAAAATCACATGAAAAGGTAAATCCCTTTATGTACATGGATGATATCAAGATTTTTGACAAAAGTGAAAAAAAACAAAAAAAAAAAAAAACAAAAAAAAAACAAAAAAAAACTAGAAACCCTTATACAGAATATACAACTAGGATATAAGAATGGAATTTGTAATCAAAAAGTGTGTCATGCCCGTGATGAAAAGTGGAAAAGAGAAACAACGGAGGGATTTAACTATTATTACATAATTATTGGATCCCTAATACATTTTTAAGGTATTGTAGAAATCATTATGGCGATCAGTACAGCTGATGGCCTTGAGAGTGAGTGACAGCGTTTGACCTCACTCTGTCCTTGCTTTCTGGGGATAGACCGTGAGAAACGGAACCCCGATAGAAAGCCCCCTTCCGGTTTAAGGAGTAAGCAACTCAGTTAGTCAGTTAGAACTTAGAAGCCGAGCTAGCAACATGTAAGCCTCATCTGCGCAGATTGTCTGGGTGGGGATTTGGAATAAAGTAACATCAACATAAATCGAAGTCTTGTGTTTATTACTAAAAACTAACAATGACACAATGCTTCTGATAAGGAATGATCCCCAACAGAAACCAGACGCGGAATCCCCATACAAGAAAGACCAGACCTGTAGAAGATATACCAGACCAAGATAGATGATAGACGATCAGAAGCAAAGCCGGCCAGAAGAATAGACGACAGAGTAAGAAGTAAGAAAGGTATATAACGTTATATGCTGATTTGGTTTAGTGAAAAGACCAGTATATAACATATACCTATTTAGTGCCGGTAAAGAAGGCGCTATGCAACACTATCAAATGAAAAAAATATAAAATCACTTAGAGAAAAAGAGTAATAAAAAGTACTTGGGAATATTGGAAGTGGACACCATCAAACAAACAAAAATGAAAAGAAAAAGTACATCAGAAGAACAAGAACACTGTTGGATATTGTACAAACGGAAATAGGAATTTCCGGTTGAATTAAAAAGAGGGGGGATGACGAAGATAACAAAGGACTTTGTCCTGGTGGTAGCGAACAAAGAAAACGTGTAGGCGTTTGAGAGATACAAAAGACAGAACGGTCAGTGGGGACAGTCAGTCCGGAGAGAGACAGCCGACGAGAACGTACTTGACCGCAGTCACGCACCATCGCTGCCAGCGGGCAGTGAGGTTCATTCACCCCTCTGTGCCTGAGATCCCAGCAGTAGTAGTTCCCATTGTCAACGCCGCCCCTCGCCATCCACCACGTACAGCCGAGATGAAAGAAATAAAGTCAAATCTCCTACTACATAGAGCATGCTTTGTGATTTCATTTAAGCGACCACTAGATACATCGTCTAGGGGTTAGAATCGATCTCCGCTGTATACTAGCAACGTATACGATTCAGAGTAGCGAAGAAGGGCTATGCAACAACACTTCTTGAAACCAACAATAAAATAAAAATAAAAAGCTACACTGATGTTTCTCTATTGCAGTTGCCCAGGTATATGAGAACCTGTTTCTGGTTTTTAGTTCCTGGCGATTTAGATAGCAAATTGATTTTTAGTTCCTGGCGATTTTATATAACAAATGAACAGGTAAATTGTTAATTGAAAAGGTAATTCCGGTTTTTTCTTTTCTATCTTTTTTTTCTTTTTTTAATTTTTTACTTTCTTTCTTTTTGACACGTCTTCATTTTCTCCATTGTACAAAGATTTGTCTCTTTTGTCTTTGCTTATTATTTCTTTTCTTTTTTTCTTTCTTTCTTTCTTAGTGTTTTATTTTCTCCTTCTCTGGGCTCTTCCTTCTTGCTTTTTTCCTTCTTTCTTCTTGTTTTCTCTTTTTCTTTGCTTCTATTGTTCCCTATACTCTTTTGTCCCTCTCTTTTTCTCCTTCCTCCTCCTTTCCTTCTTCTCTCCTTCTCTCTTGCTTTTTTCTTCCTCTCCTTTTCTTTGCTTCTTTTGTCGTTATACTCTTCATCCGCTTATAATTCACGAAATAACTGTACATTCTTACTCTGGAATTCTTGGCCGTTTTTCTAGCAAACTTTCAGAATTAACCATGGTTAAACTTTAAAGTTTCTAACCGGCATTTAGCCAAGATCATTTTATTTTGTTTACTCATTGTGGCGAGAGAAATCCCGCACGTAGCAGCTGAAAGCGTGCACGAATATGCCTGGCGTGCATAATGAGATCAGGGGGTAGTGTAGCGGGGGATTGGGGGGATTGAACTCTCATCCTCCTGATCGTGGGTCGTGGCTTGCCTCTTTGGCACGCATGTAAATTACTACACTGTGCGATTGACACGGATGTGGGATTTTAGTATGATTATTTAATACCTGCCTTAACACACCGGGAAATTGCGGTCCAGTCTTCTGGCGAGGGCAGTGACGTACGACAAGGAACGAGAGGCGAGTGGACTTTCGTGTAGAAAATATTGTTGCAGACGAGGACTTGGTCATGAGAACATTTGTTTTTGGTGGAGAGACCTGGCTGTCCAACTCGACGAATTCTCCATTAATTTTTTATACTCACCAAAATTAAACTGCTTCATATGACAATAAAGCTTAAAGTATTCCCAAAGTAGCGAATATTTCCTAGTAAGTATGCCTCTTTCTAGTCTCGTTGAAATAAGAAATCTCGTGATAGCTCGTTGTTTCTCTCTTCCCAAGTTTTGTCATGCATCATTTGTAGGATACACAGATGATTCCATTCTCATTATTTACGACAAGTTGTGTTCGATTATTCTGGTATATAAGGGGTGCTAAAGATCACAACTTGAATTTATAAACTCTTCAAAACAGTGTTGGTTGAAATGGTCAAACAAAACACTCAAACATGTATTTGATTTACTATTTAAAGGCGTTGATATATTGTCGCACAATTGCTCGTTGGATGTATAGACGGACAAGGAGTACACCATGCTTTAAGACGGACCAACTGACAGGTTTTACACGACTCTTTAACACGCATTAACAGATGAGAATTATACAATTCTTTAACACGGAACAGCTGACAAAGATTAAAACTAATACTACATCTTTCTACTTCAAGAAAGAATTAAACTTTGTGCCACAAGAAATCTCCACAATAAGACTGCTTTCAGCAACAACTCTAAAATTGCCACGAATCATAACAAAGTTTAAGTGAACGAAGATAGATTTCTTAAGAGAATTTGACTCCCGCCACAAAAGCTCATGGGATTGAATGTCCTACAAAACTTTATGGAGGTGGATGGGAAGGGTGTGGAGTACCTCAGGAAATCCCTAAGACCAGAGTACTGACCATCGTTAGGTTGAGCCGAGTATCTAGGAAGCTAGAGAATTGATCGCTGATACCACTCATGAGTTCGACCCGCTCTCTTCTGGTTACGGAGGAAAACACAATGTCAACTGTTTCTTAGAAGGAGGTATTTGTATTTTCATACATTCGTAGGAATCGCGTGGTGCGATGGTTAAAGTCATGGGAAATGGACTCGTCACCCCGAGTTCAAATCCTGGATGTGATAATTGCATTTAACTTTGGGAGAGGTATGAATCCTACTCTTGCTCCAGCTATGGATAAATAGTAGGGCAGACTGGGCTCTTTAACCTTGGTTAGGCAACCAGTCTAGGAGAAGGAAAACTCTGAATTCAAACCTGTTGTGCTCCGCTTAAGAAATTGACCTTGTGTCGCATCCTGCTCGTGGGGAGGGGTTTGGTAAATATATATGCCCACACGAATCGTAACAAGTTGTTCGTCTAAAACAAGACTTCCATTATCTTACATATCTTATCAAACCTGAAAACACTTCATTTATTCCTTAAATTTTATTAAATTTTATTTTTTTTAAACGTTTTAAAACGAGATTAAATCCTGAATGGGGCTGATTCATATAGCGCAAATATCATGTGGAAAGGTATGATTCCAACATTTCTCCTTTCAGCATTGGGTGGACTGTGTACTTCAACCCTTGAGTAGGCAACCAGTTTTCGAGAAGGAAAACGCCCCGTCCAAACCTGTTAAACCCCGGTTTAAAACTTGGCCTTTTGTCGCTTCCTACTCGTTTGGAAGGGTTGGTAAATAGACACATAGCTATTTTCTATGTAGCTTGGCGATGATCACTTTATCTCAGTCTTAGAAATGGACATGATTTAAACGTGGAGTGTGTGTGTGTACGTGTGAAAACAACATGAAGCCTTAAAATGTGTAAATTTTTCTGCATTTTGGATTTAAAAAATCTCATACGGTTTTTTAAAATGAATTCAGATACGTTTTCTATGAAATTAAAGTCAATTTGGTTAACACTGACAAAATTTGAATTAAAACGAAGCAAAGAATTACATTAAATCATCTTTATACGACGCTCGTATCATTTTTTGGGAGATTTTCCGATAAAAGAGAACGTTGAATTAAAACTGTCTTAATCTTTTAATTAATGAATTTTAGATTTTAAAATTTTTTATATTATCTTTCTAGCGAAACCATGGAAAACATAAAAACGTCATTTTTAAGTTTTCAACTACGTGTCAATTAATATTTCAATTAAGGTCTAACAAAAATTTAAAAAATATATCTGCGTATACAAACTAAACCAATATTTGTTTGAAAAAACGGGTATTTCATGAGAAGAAAGATTATGTGTTTTTTTAATAGAATATAAATCTTGGTGTGTTATTTAGTGTAAAAGCCATTCGCGTGTCAGCTTGTGTCACATCCTTGGGGAACGGGTAGGGTAAATTTACCGCTATCAACATTGCATTTATATATATATATTATATATATAATATATATATATATATATATATATATATATATAAAAGTTAAAAGAAAGGAAATGAATCCGACGGTATGAGTATATATAAAAAGATATGAAAACACCTCAAAATGCTGTTAAAGTGAAAACATTTTATAACTTCGCTGATATTGAACAATATTTCGATTTTATGAAAATCGTCATCAGAGCTTGTTTATACTCTGTGTTGTTAAGAGGAGCGGAGACAAAAGTCATATGAGTTCAAAACAAAAACCTTGACATTGCAAAAAAGAAAAGTTATACAATAATTTCGAATGTGAGCCACTTCCGCCGCACTTTTCTCGGTCATCAGAATATGTATATCTTATTGTAACAGTTTTTAGAAAAGAAGATATATTGACAAGATTTGACACTGGACGAATGCTCTGATGACGATTTTCATAAAATTGAAATATTGTTCAATATCAGCGAAGTTATAAATTTTTTTCACTTTAACAGAATTTTGTGTTTTCATATCTTTTATATATATATATATATATATATGTGTGTGTGTGTGTGTGTGTGTGTGTGTGTGTGCGTGTGTATAAGATATATATTTTTTTGGGAATTTTGAGTGAAGCACGGGTGTGAAATAAATGGGAATTGGATGATATGTGTCAAGCTTCATTTTATTTCATTCAGTATTTCGAAAGTGGGATCAAGAAAGTCAAGACTGACTGATTTATGTTGTTCATGGCGCTTTTATAGTTGGGAATGTTGAAATCCCAGTCAACAAAGAAGCATACGTGGATTTCACAAGGAAAACACACACACACACACACACACACACACACACATATATATATATATATATATATATATATATATATATAGGGGCCGGGTTAGCTCAGTCGGTAGAGCGTTCCGCTAGAAACAACAAGGTTCCTAGTTTGATACCGGTCCTCACCAACTCAGCGTATGAGTAGCACAGGGATCTGTGCGGTAAAGTAAGGAACTGATGGTAGGTGTGGCGCTCCACCTCAGACGCTAAAATAATCTCCTTGGTCTAGCGCAAGTGAAAAGGGGATAGTGTCCCTCGCTGATTGGCTGATACTGACTTTAGGCCACCCCGACGACTTTACTTTACTCACTTATATATATATGTGTGTGTGTGTGTGTGTGTGTGTGTGTTTATGTCCGACTGTCTGTCTATCTGTCTGTCTAGTTTGGAGATTGGTTTTGAGACCATTACAATGCAAGTGCAAAGAAAGATAAGGTAATTAAGATGTTGCTGATTTATTTTTTTGATATTTTGAAATGAAAAGATCCCTTAATAAGAAGACTTGTAAAAGTTCGGAACCTTATAGCGAGATGCTCACTGACGTCTGAATCAATCCATTTTGTTGTGTTTTGTACTTGTTTGTAATATTCTGTTTAGATGCTTGTTTAATACCTTTTTACTATTCTTATAAATTCGGCATGTGTGCATGCTTCTATGTTTATCTTTGTCTGATAATGTATTAGTATTTTCTAAATTACTAGTTACGTGATTTTTCTTTGCACTTGCTTTATTATAGCCTTTCAAACCAATATACACACAATGCTTCAAGCAAAGTATGAAACTAATATATATTTATATATATATATATATATATATATATATATATATGTGTGTGTGTGTGTGTGTGTGTGTGTGTGTGTGTGACTTTTATACTCATAAAGAGAGAGAGAGAGAGAGAGGAGAGAGGAGAGAGAGAGAGAGAGAGAGAGAGAGAGAGAGAGAGAGAGAGAAGAGAGAGAGAGAGAGAGAGAGAGAGAGAGAGACTGTTCTAAAGGATGAATATTTATTTTTGATAGTAATGTCGACGCTATAACGTAACGGGATTTATGACCTTCTTCCGGACGTGAGATGTGGTCTTGGGTCGCACGCGCCCTGAAGAAGGTCCTAAAGACCAAAGTATTATAGTGTCGAAATTACTATCAAGAATAAATATTCATAGTTTTGAATAGTTTCTGTTCGTCTACTTATCTCCCCATACTGTCGGGTTAATTTTCTCATTTTTCTCTCTCTCTCACACACACACACACACACACATACATACATATATATATATATATATATATATATATATATATATATATATATGTCGGCTGAAAATAGCTAAAGTTGTTTACATATATATATATATATATATATATATATATATATATATATATATATATATATATGCACACACACAACCTTGAGGTTGTTTCGTTGTCGTTTATCGCAAAAGATTTATACACGCACGCGCAACCACACACCTAAAATGCACAATGCTTTCTTTTCGATACACACTTACACAGTCGCATACTCACACCATAAAAGAAAATATTTGACGTCATATTTCAAACCGTCTCCTTTTTTCAAACCTCAAATTTTAAACAGACTGAATAACAAGGACTACCACTGACTTTTCTCGTTATTCTGTGAGAAAAATTTCTTATTACCATATACCAACAAATACCCTGAAGATGATCTAATTAATAGATCAAAACACTGCAGCGTCGGCCAATAAACTCACCACGTAACTCATTTAAACCTGTGTTTTTTCATTCTTTCTTAATATACTACACCCCCCCCCACACACATATATATATATATATATATATATATATATATATGCATACATATTCATGTATATTATTGTAAAGTTCTATTTTATGTTCGTGTACATATCTCCACATACTGTCGGATTAATTTTCTCACACTTTCCTCCAATATATATATATATATATATATATATATTATATATATGTGTGTGTGTGTGTGTGTGTGTGTGTGTGTGTATATATATGCGTACATTTGCATATATATTATTGTATAATGATTTCTTATCTGTGAATAAAAAAATAACAAAAAGACGAGTGTCTTCAGTTGATAAGACGTTATAGTCAGCTTTTAAAGGGTGATGATTTATTCCTACGACCATATCTTTAGCTAGAAAATATGGAGAATTCATATCTAGAAAAAAAACGAAATAGTTATCTGCAAGTGGCCCTTAGGGTCATAATTTACAATAGACACACATATTCGAAGAAAAAAGCAATCACTCTCTGCCCAAATCTTCGAATTTTCCATTGGACAGGACGGAAGATAAATTACAACCAATAATCAAATATATATAGATGCCACGACCCACAAAATTGTCCCTATGTGTAACATCAGATTTACTGTTATATTGTTGTTTCCACACTTTCGATATAGACCGTAATCAATCACTCATTCTACCATGAACATTGATTTTTGCATTGTCCTTCTCTCTTGACGAGATGATTGCATAGCAGGTGGAGGCGTCTTTCCAAAATTACAGTATTTGAACGTATAAGACAGGAGACGCAAAAACTGTCCTCTCATTTCACCGATAATTATTTTCAAATGTCTTTTTCCGTTGGGAAAGTCCACATTGTTTAGATAATTGCCAACAGATCGCAAGTCAATAACATGGGTCTTTGCCCAGGGCGCCAAGTTCTAGTAAACGACAATGATGGTTCTGAGAGAGTAGTACTTTCTATATACGAAAAAGTAAAAGATAATTTTTTCTTTTAAATCCGTAATGTGAAGTCAGAGTCCTGTGTATGTTTAAACCCTGGTTTGCACCGGGATGTCAAGATAATTTATGACTCACGTAGTGTTTCTTTATGAGATATACGTAGACGGATTAATTGATTTGCTTCCCAATTTCTCACCTTAACCGCTTTATGATTTTTCTTCCATCTGATCCAAATATTCTTCTCTTATCTCATTTATACTTATATCAAATTGTCTCTCTGTAAAGAATATAATACGACTATTTAAAGGATTATAAGTGTAACGGAGTTTAAGGAAATATAAGAGTAACGGACGTATTAATCGTAATCGTAAAATATTCTATTTCATAGAAAACGTATCTTCTATTCTTGGTTTACTTCTTGAGGTTGGAAACTGTTTGTTTGATCTAATGTTGGGTTGAATGGCATTTCTCGCTGTTTTGAATTT
This sequence comes from Doryteuthis pealeii, assembly GCA_023376005.1. Taxonomy (NCBI): domain Eukaryota; kingdom Metazoa; phylum Mollusca; class Cephalopoda; order Myopsida; family Loliginidae; genus Doryteuthis; species Doryteuthis pealeii. Next base: position 13,916,901 of record CM042155.1, read on the forward strand.
GGAACAACTTGGTATTCCCTTGAGGGTATCTTGTCTTATGTCGTTTATAGTTTTAAAATAACAACACAAAGCTTTCTTGTTTTTTATCTCATGAGTTCACTTATTATAAACCCAAGTCAAAATGCTTTTGGGAACAGACACGCATTTTTGCGTCTGCCCTTTTACACAACTAGGTTCCAACTGTATTATCATTCTCTTCTCTCACTACCTCTCCCCTCTTCTCTTCGCCTGGTGGCATCCATCGACCAGTCAGAAATCGACAGCTGGCGTTGTGCTGACTCAACAGAAATTCAAAGGCATGGTCGGCCACAAACAAACTATCAATCATATGGAGGTCCGATCTCCCTGACAAGCTGAAGCGACAGTTCTTTCAGGCTGTGGTTGTGTCGGTGCTGCTATATGGCTGCATCACCTGGACCCTAATGAAGCGTCTTGAGAATAAGATAGATGGGAGCTGCACAAGAATGCTGCGTGCAGTCTTGAACAAGTCATGGAAACAGCACCCGACAAGGAAACAGCTGTATGGTCACCTGCCCCCCATCTCACAAACTATCCGAGTGAGACGGACAAGGCATGCAGGACACTGCTGGAGAAGCAATGGTGAACTCCTAAGCGACGTTCTCCTGTGGAAGCCAACACATGGACATGCAAGTGTGGGGCGCCCAGCAAGGACCTATATTGACCAACTATGTGAAGATGCTGATTTCTGCGCAGAGGAGCTCCCAGGTGCAATAAATGATAGGGAAGGCTGTCGAGAGATTGTCATGGATACCCGTGCTGCATGCGTGACATGCTGATGATGATGATCTACACGCAACTTCTTGGATTTTTGTTTATTCCACCTTATTATGTTATATCAGTATAATCCTATTTATCTCAACACTCGGTATGACACGAAACTGTCGTTATTATATTTATTATATATATTTATCATATTTATGCTAGTAAAAAAAATGACTAAAATTGTGTAATAATAGAGAAGATAGCGAAGAATATGTGACGGAGAACGAGTACCACCGTACTCATTTGGAAAAAGAGTCTTGCCTGCCGGAGTCGAACCCGTGCCCTCCGGAATGCAAAGAAATGAGATTTAGGCGCTGCATGGACGCGAGGTGCAATTCAGGTGCCAGGATTTTTGGGCCTACACGCGTCGATCCGAATGCACGAGAATTGTGCACGGGCGCGAGGTTCGACTGATGTGCCCGGATGATAAGGGGAAACGGCAGTATAAGTAGAAGTGGGGTGACGGCAGTAACAGTGTTGCGACTTCAGCTGCCGGTAGACGACAGTGTTGTAGCCTGCGAATAAGGCGTTTGACTAGCTTCTTTTTGCCCTCCTCCTCAACAAAGAACATTTACTTTAAACCCCATAATTGTGCAAAGAAACCAAACCAATCTTAAACAGACTGCAGATCGAAAGACTGATCATAAGCAGAACAAACAAATATTTATTCCCCCCCCCTCTATTTTTTTTCATTCTATAGAGTAATTTGATGTTTTTCTTACCTTATAATGACATTATTAAAAATCCAATTGCTTGTGATACTTAACAAATACATCTCATTTTGATAAGAAGTTTTCAGCAACATATTTAAAATCATGATTCATGTTGTTCTTACAATTGGTTATCCTCAGAAATTGACAGCTGGCGTTGTGCTGACTCAACCATGAATATCTTTCCACTGTTGAATACACGTAATTTCTCGGAATCTTGTTTTTTTTCCATCCTATCATATTACATAAAGCCAAAATATTATATCTGCCATTGATTTTATTGTAAAGATTGCAGATATTTTGTGTAGTCTATAATGCTATTTTAAAATGATATCCGTATTCATTCAATGAAATTATGACATTAAATATTAATTCACTTATTAGAGCAATAATTAATTCAATTGAATTAAGGAATCTCAACTTTTCCTTATTTTTAATGAAATTTAATCTTTTTCCATGACTATTTCATTTTATATTTAAAATAATAATAATAAATAGAATACATGTGTACATGAACAAACTCCTGGCCAAAACACGTGTTGGTAACTCGATTCAAATGAATTTTATTCAACATTTTCTTTCCTCTATTTATTCATCATTTCACCATAACGTTGGATTCATTTTCATTTTCAACTTCACACACACAACACACACACACACACACACACACTAATATATATATATATATATATATATATATATATATATATAAATAAATTTCTGGTACAAGCAAATTTAAATAATACTTGAGGCCGTAATTATTAATTTTTTCGTCCTACCTTGTGCAGACAGATCAGACCTAGGCACTCGCTTATTTTATTGGGCGAGTGTCTGGGGCCTGGTGTCACTTAATGGGGACTTAAAAGAAGAAAGTAAAATTTTTTTTTTTCCCTAAAAAAAACCCCTCATATATATACCCATATGTATTTACAATTTGACTTTTAGTCGTCTCCGGCTGTATAAACCTTGATGAGCAACCGTACGAAAGGGCCCTTGTTTTTATCAAATAAAACAATTTTTTTTTCTTCACTCTTTTCCTTCGTATCCACCTATATAGGTGATCATAATGATTGCCCTTAAAGTATTATATATATATATATATATATATATATATATATATATATATATATATATATACATGCAGATACATACATATACATATATATACAGATACACACACTCATATATAATTATATATATATATATATATACGGCTTTATATATATATATATATATATATATATATATATATATATATATATATATATAGTAATCCACAGACACGTGTTTCGAGGTATCACTCTCATCAGTGTGGTTATACTGTTTAACAGCTACCTCTGGTCGTGTTCGAGACCCGAATGAACTTTCGTTCGCTAATCCTCTTACCCGTACGGCCAGAGGCAGCTGTCAAATATAGGAGACTATTTAATCGCTACATTTCTAAGCGGAAATGAATTCACTAGAGGCCTTAAACTTATGTAAACAAAGCGAGGCTTAGCTGTGCGCCGAATACGGTGAATTTTGCAATTAAATCCCTTCTAATTAAAGTGCTCAACCAAATTGGGAGCATATAATAAATTAATAAAGTAATACATCTCTAAGCCGCATATATATATATATATATATATATATATATATATATATATATATATATATATGCGGCTTAGAGATTTCATGTTGGCCTTTGCCATTCGTGAGGCCAATAATGTTTAATGAACTGCGAATTAATACCTGGACATGGTTACTTAAAAGAAAACTTGTGTTTCTTTTAAATTGTCACATCAGCTAATTGGTCGCCATATTCGTATGAGTAGATTATCGAATATGCCGAGCAATTAACGAAGCCAACTTAAATGATGCGCATTTTATTGATACTAAAGCCGTGAATACATAATTTTTTTCAGAACCCCATTCCCAATTATAATTTTGCATTTTATGAATATTTCTTTATTGTTTTCCCCAGTAAATATTAGGCTTGTTGTTATTGTGTCTGATAGAAAGAGGCGCCTCTCATGTCTGCACGGATCAGTATCAATTAATGTAATTTAAGTTCCAATTATGTATTTATTGATTATTTCTAGAGGGAAAATTAGAACGCTGTTCTATTTTTCTGTTTTAAATTTCAGTTGCTTTGACCAATTAGTTTTATTTGGATTATTCGGACTATTGTCCTCATCTTCATTGTTATCTACACGACATTTCGACCGATGTGCCCACCGGCCTTCTCCAGGTCTTTTTTGTCGAACTCGAGAACCTTCTTGTAACTCGGGAACCTCCTTGTAGTAATCGGGAGCCATGGCGGAACATTGGACAGAACCATTTATTCAATTTACGTGGGTAGACTGTTCTCAATCTGTTGACCAAGACCGGGTACAGTGTTAAGCTGTTTAAATTATTCTGTTATAATCACCCTTGACCAGGATTGAACTAGCAACCTAGATATGATTTTCATTTAGAACTGTATTAACTGAAGCCTTATATTCGCTGCGCCATATGTACAACTATACAATTCAGAGTGGATTTTTGGAACCTATAAACTCAATGTCCTATTACCTATAATACTTATGTATGATGTTTTACCTTGACTCATATTGCGTTGTTTTATCTAATCTACCCCTTTTAATTATAGGTTCCCGTATTATATTTATCTCTATACTTGGTCTACCGAAGAGGTTACTGTAGCCTAATATATGAGCTGATTCTTTGAGACATCTTTTTCTTTAATAAATGGTTGGGTTCAAAGTTCCGTGATGGCTCCCGATTACGACAAGAAGGTTCTCGAGTTCGAGAAGGCTCCCGAGTCCGACAATAAATACCTGAAAAAGACCGGAGGGCACATCGACCAAAACGTTGTACAGATAACAATAAAGCTGAGGACAATAGTCCGAATACTCCAAATAATACCTATTTCCCAAGGGTAGTAGCACAATGTGAAATACACACAGTCTCACCGAAGATTTCATCTCGGTTCGCCGTGTCCTTTTCCCTACGACGATAACCATTACACATCAGACGCCTCAAATGCGTAAATGCGCAAATAACATATCAGTGTTCAATGTAAATAACATACGAGTAAATAGTATATTGATGTCCAAGGAAAGTTGAGATGACTGTAGGAAAATAACCTACTGCATATATCATGCAAACTTTAAGTCTAGTAATGTCAGAAAGAGTCCAGACGCTTCCTGTTGCGTCTATGTGCTGATCTGATCTTCCACTGTAAGCATCACCGGTGTCATCCATCATATTTGAATTGAAGCTGACACGACCACTCCTTTCCATTTATATATCAATATTCTTGTTCCTTAATATTCCGACCGTTATCATCTTAGAACAGTCTCTGGTTAAAAAAGGGACTGTCCATATTCCCCAAGATGAAATGCAAAAATGTTAAATACTAACTATTAGTTGTTTCTAATCATAAAGGAAGAAAGGGAAAAAAGGACATGCTACACAGAACAAAACATAGAGAAGAAAGAAAGAAAGAAAGAAAGAAGGGAAAAGTTATAGAGAGAAGATGAGCGAGCAAAAAATGTTTCAATTTTTCAAGAAAAAATAAGAATAGAGAGAAGAGAGAGAGAGAAGAGAGAGAGAGAGAGAGAGAGAGAGAGAGAGAGAGAGAGAGAGAGAGGGGGGTAAATCAAATCAAGATTTTAAATATTTTTACATATTGAACAATCTTAATAGCTCTTAATTAAATATGTAATAAGATAAAAAGAAAAGATTATAGGGGAGTTTGAGAGAGGTGGTGTGTGCGCAGAAGCGATAACACTACTCTGTTTTTATTGAGCATAAAAGATGGACAGAAGGACATTGTTCACCCTTTTACAAGGATTTATTAGACCAATTTATTTCAAAATTTACCCATGCTTCGCACTAAATTCCAAAAATATATATGTAATATAGACATATATATAGAACATATATACAGCTATAATTTATACATTGAAAATTAGACTCACCAGATACATACGTGGACTCCACAAATAAAACACACACACACACACACCACACACACACACACACACACAATTTCGGAGTTACGTGTGTTTTTTTTATATATGGGATTTTATCCCGAAAATCTAGGAAACAGTAAAGAAACATCAATTTCATCACCTATTGTTTTTTCCATTGCATTGCCTTCTAATTTCTATTTTCTTTTCTTAAAACACACATACAATGATTGAAGCAAACTAGAAAACCCTTATTATATATATATATATATATATATATATATATATATATATATATATATATTTATACAGAGGGAGATAAATATATAAAAAGAAAGATATATTATATAATATATATATATATATATATATATATATTATATATATATATATAGTCATCCACAGACACGTGTTTCGACGTTTACGTATCATCAGTGCTGTTCGACTTTTTAAACAGCTACCTCTAGCCGGGAACAAAACCCGACAGAATTTTCGTCAGCCAAGTTCCTTACCCTTATGGCTTCAGCGACTGTCAGTCTGGGGTGAACAAATAATTGATATATAAAAGTCGTCGGGGCGGCCTAAAGTCGGTATCAGCCAGTCAGCGAGGGAGTCTATCCCCTTTTCAATAGCGCTAGACCAGGAGATTGTTTTGGCGTCTGAGGTGGAGCGCAACACCTACCATCAGCTCCTTACTTTACCGCACAGATCCCCTGCTCATACGCTGAGTTGGCGAGGACCGTTATCGAACTAGGAACCTTGTGTTTTCTAGCCGAACGCTCTACCGACTGAGCTAACCACGGCCCCTATGATACTTACAGGATATAAGTTTTTTTTATAATCACCAGAGAACACAAGTCTGCAAACAACAAGCGAGTAAAGATAATTTTCAGTAAAAAATTTACACTTGGCACATTTCATTGTAGTTTATTGAAAATATCCTAATTTCTGTTTTTAACTGTTTGCTTTTTCATCCTATTCTTCATCAACCAGTTTTCCCTTCATCAAGCATCATCCATCTCACCCCCCTCTTTTATCTCATATCTACCTGATCGTTTCACTCATATGTCAGCACCAAAAATCGATACGTCGAAAACATTTAAATTTATCTGTTTTCCTATTTTTTTGCACGTATTAATGCGGCAATCTTTTCGCGAGGAACCATCTTATCTTTGTCGAATCTTCAGACAAGTTCAGTCGTTGAGGTCGTCGAAAAGGGCGCGGACCGTCAGACGCTAAGCGGCAGGACTAGTGGCACCGTCAAAATCGATCGGCGCGATTTTAAATTATGGAATTGCGATAGGAGTTAAGGGCTATCAGTTTCCGAATCTGCCCAACAAAGGTGCGTGTTTTTATTTCTCTGTCTTATATCCACTCAAAACAGATAAGACCGCAATAGAGAGAGAGAGAGAGAGAGAGAGAGAGAGAGAGAGAGAGAGAGGGGGGATTGTAGAAAGGGTGTTTATTATTGGGTTGAACAATTAATCACTTCGAATTATCGATCCTTGTTGAATTTCTTTCAAGTGATATGTTGTTTTTGATTTAATTGCCAAATGAAATATATTTCTCTCTTTTTCATTCTGTTTACTTGAGGTCTTTAATCAAGCCTATTCTAAAGAGAAAGTTATATGCATTGAATGTCCAGTCTTCCTATTTCATTAACTTATAAAGAGAACTGATATTAATCTAAACAATGTAGTATTGTGTTAAAAAGGCGTAAAGAAAGGGGGAAAAATCGAAGGAGAAATTATGTGTAATGTAATTAATTATTAATTGAATCGAATCAAATCATAATACATACAATGAAAACCACATACTCAAATACGTTAGAAAAATGTTTGAGCATTATATATATATATATATATATATATATATATATATATATATATATTAACAATGGAAAGGAGTAACCTACTCGAGTTTCATCGATTGATTCTTCATGGTTACTTTAAATTAATCGAGTTTTCGATTGATCTTAGGTGTTATAAACATGCCCGTTGGAATGGGACTTAACTTTAGTAGAGGAAACGCTTATTTATATTTTCGTAGATCAGGAAACGGTTTTTGTTTATTGAATTAAAATTTGGATTAATTTATGGGAATTATTTTTCAATTATTATTTAATAAAAGAATGTTATGGTCGTATTAATAGTTAAAAGGTGAAAAGTTAAAATTATTTAATAACTAGTTTAATTTGGTATGAGAGTATTTAAAAAAAAAAAACAAAAAAACGGTTGTATATGTTACGATAATAGAAGTTTTGGGTGGTTAAATATAGTTAATTATATAAAAATTATAAAGAGATAAAAGTAATAATGAAGTAACGGTAAAAAAAAATGTATTAAAATAAAAAATAATATATATATATATATATATATATATATATATTATATATATATATATATATATATATTATATATATATATATGCAAGTTGAAAATGGAAATGAATCTGACGATATGTTGAAAGAAAAAATAAATAAAGGAAAGAAAATGTTGAATGGATAAAATAGATTTAATATGAGTTACTAACACCAGTGTTTCGGCCAGGAGTTTTTTCATGTACACATGTATTCTATTTATTATTATTTTAAATATAAAATAAGATAATAATAATAGAAAAATATAAAATATTTAAATATACAAAGAATAACGGCCTTCATCAGAGTAAAATGTTTGATATTTGAAGTTAAAACGGTCAAAATACAGAGAATTTAAAATTCTTTGTATGCTAAATATTATATGATATTGTATATGAACAAACTCCTGGCCGAAACATGTGTTCATAACTCATATTAAATCTGTTTTATCCATTCAATATTTTCTTTCCTTTATTTATTTTTCCTTTCAACACACACACACGCAAACACACACACACAGAGCATTGGGCTAGAAACCACAAGGTTCCTAGTTCGATACCGGCACTCGCCAACTCAGAGGAGCACAGGGGTCTCTGCGGTAAAATAAGGCACTGATGGTAGGTGTGGCGCTCCACCTCGGACACAAAACAATCTCCTTGGTCTAGCGCTAGTGAAATGGGGATAGACTCCCTCGCTGATTGGCTGATACCGGCATTAGGCTGCCCGACGACTTTACTTTTTTACTTTATATATATATATATATATATATACGTATATTTTTTGGGGGGAGGGGGATATGTGCTTAATTGAAGTCGTACATAATTTTGAAAATTAATTAGTTAATAATTAATGAATTTAGGCGGGCATATATGTTCAAATGTAAGGCTAAACAAATCGAGAAAATGTCAATCCCTGTATGTACATTTCGACCTATTAGGCCNTCTTAATAACAGGCACTCCAGCGTTTTGAAATATGACCAAAATTCGTTATTCTTAGAAAAAACGTGGTGCGTGCGGGGAGTGGCCTGTTTTAGGAAACGGAATCAAGTTGTGACAACAAAGAAAGAGTAATACAGAACAAAGATGCGATTTCATCTGTTTAGACCTTGTCTCTCCTGGAAGGTGGCTTATTTAATGCTTGCTAGACGATAGTCAAAAGCTATTATACGAAGAATTTCGTCACCTATATTACTTGGGCGGATTAAAGGAAGCCGCATAATATTGTCGGGAGAGAGAGAAAAAGGGACGTAAAATCTTAATTACATCTCGTTCATACCAAGGAAATGAAAAAGAATAAGAAAAAAAACTAAAATAAACAACATGAACCCAAACTACATGATTTAAATCTTTATACCTCACCACCGAGTGCTCTTATATGCGGCGTTATCATCATTGACTGGGATTTCCCTGGTTATATCGTCAAAAATCAATACTAAAATTCGCATGAATCAAATAACTTCCTTAGCAGAGAAACGACTAACAAATCAAAGAAGCAATTTCCATTTATAATATATATACAGAAATATGCTTCTAATAAAATAGTTGCACGTTAAACACCGGCAACAATATATTAAAACATCTTTTAAGACTAATGGCATTAAACATTGCTGAGCCGCACCTAAAAAGAGATCTCTTCTAACTAAAAAAACCTGCACCACAAAAAATTAGTTCATCGCTCACCAATTGGAATAAATATTTGAAAAAAAAAATACCCCCGTTGGACTAGAATAAAGGGTTAGTTTCCAAAGCTTCCGTGATGGGCTCCTTAGTTACGAAAAAGGAAAGTTCCCGAGTTCCCGGAAAATGGTTCTCGATACCGAAGAATGTTCCCGGTCGCGGACAAGATAATTCCTGGAGGCAATCGGCCCAAAACGTCCCGTATAGATAACAATGAATATGGGGACCAATAGTCCGAATTAATACAAATAATACTAATTCAAGCCTCATTTTAAAAAATTACAGAGAAGAATAGGTAATAAAAAAAAAAAAAAAAAAAAAAACAAAAAAAAAAACTCCTAATAAAACCCTGGGAAGACCACGCTTTAAAAAAATTACGAAAGGAACAAAATCATTGAGGCCCCGATCTATAATTATGGTCACACTAATACTAAAGCACACTTCCTATATACTTCAAACAAAAACAACAACGTCCTTTTAGAGGGAAAAATTATATACCATAGATATGACATGAATTTTAATCAATACCATTATTCATGATCCCCCAATGATTTCTTAGACACCATTGTTAAACACCAATTACTTACAAAGTGAAGATTATAATTATAAATACACACCATTATTATTTTAACTTTAGCTTTGAACCCGAAGTATCTTTAGCGCTAGTAAAAATCAATCCAGGACTTAGAATTTTCTGACATACGTAATTAAATATATTCAATTTTCAAACAACCATTTAATATTTTCAATATTACTATATACTAATTTATAACTAATATATAATATATAATAGCCAGGTTTGGTTCGTATTAGGAATGATCCAAGTACGTGTTTTTTTTTGAACATCGCGAATATTTAAATAGTGTCTTTCAGTCAATATAAAGCACCATATACACATAAATTGCGGGGCTTGATTACGGTAGCCAATTCATTTCTCGCCATGAACAGTCAGTGTAAATTCCATGTCAATTGGGCACAACTCCATAATACTTATTCCACTCACATATTTAGAGAGCGTTCCGATCTTAGGAGCAGAAGGTTCCAAATACGCTAATCGGACCTCGCCAACTCAGCGGCTACCCTCGAATGGCTTAGGACAGTGAATATTGTGCGGTGAGAGTAAGGAGGTAATGACTAGGGTTTGCAGCGTGCCACATTCAGACGCAAAGGAAATCTCCTTGGTCTAGCTGCTAGTGAAAAAGTGGATTACTGACTTAGGCGAATCCTACCCACGACGACTGTATGATTATTATATATATATATACTCTGTCTGTCTGTCTGTCTTCTCACTCTCTCTCTTCTCTCTCTTCTATATATATATATATATTATTATATATATATATATATATATATATGTATATATATTATATATATATATTATCCCTCTATGTCTCTCTCATTCCTCCTCTCGTCTCTCTCCTCTCTCTCTACTTATATAATATATATAATATATATATATATATATAATATTTATATATTTAATATTTATTACACATATATTATATATATATTATAATCAATAATATATTATATTATGAATATTATTATCTCGTTACTATTAGTTTCATGCTTATGCAATCCTCAGACGAGAGTCAAATGGTTGAGATTTTAAAAACCAGTGTTATTTTAGCGTTTATATAAACGTGAAGCGAACATGGAATGTTAATACGCTAAATAATATATTTATATTATATATATATTTATATATATAATATATCATATATATTCATATATATACTATATAT
>CM042155.1:13933127-13975627 GCA_023376005.1 Doryteuthis pealeii
CGTGATTGGTATGTCCAATCACAGAGCCTCTCCCTCACTCACTCTATCTACAGGAATAACCATTTTACTGACCCAACATCGGTATTGTGCACGCTTCCTGGAAAACTGCTATACTATCATTCGAAATTACTGTGTTGGACTTTTGTCGTCGGACTTGAACTCAACATACTTTCAACTTGAAATCCATTACCTGTGTCTATCTAACATGTATTTAATTCTACTGACAATTCTATCGGAATCCAAGGAAACGAAATAGCTGACTCAGCAGCAAAATCAGCTAAAAACAATCCACTTGATACACACTTTAAAATACCTTTTACAGACTTAAAAAGAACCATAAACATATACACAAAACAAAAATGGCAAACTTATTGGAATAACTTCCAAAACAACAAACTACATGAAATAATGCCACAAATAGGAAAACTTCAAATAAATCAAACCAAAATATCCAGAAAAGAAGAAGTAATATTATCCAGACTAAGAATAGGACACTCATACATTATCCATTCATACCTCCTCAAAAAAGAAGCAGCCCCATATTGCATACCATGCCAAAAACCATACACAATCAAACACATTTTAACAGAATGTAGCAACCTAAAACAAATACGAAAAAATACTACCAAACAACAAATCTAAAACAGATATTCTATTAAATAAACCCAGAAAAACTACTCGGATACATAAAAGAGGCACACATCTACAACAAAATCTAAAAATCTTCCCCAAAAAATGAAAACACAAAAATATATGTTAAAGAGAATCATCTAAAAGTTCCATTCACAAAAAATATGTCAAAAACAAAAGATCTTTAGAAAATTAAACATTATCACCAATTCATTTCAAAAACGTAGTCGGCATTAAATGATCCATTGAGGTTGATATGCCGTAAAACAAGAACAAAAAAAAAACTACTGACAAATTCACTGAAAGGTCACGACACGTACTGAATTTATAGATTTATCAAAATTGTGAAAGTTCCCAGGTGTGATTTGTCGAGCGAACTCATTTCACTTCAGAATCAATAAAAATAAATTTATCGGTAGTAATATGTCAGAAAAACTAGTTCATCGGAAGAAATAATGATTTAAAAGAAAACACTCCTTCCCTCGTACCCCCAAAAGGCTCGAATCCTTGTAATCTAATGCGGGGAAATGTTGAAACAAACAACAAATGGTGGGAAGTAAAAATAAAATCGGGTTAATGTGTGAGAATTATTTTTCTCCCCCCCCCTGTTTCTATAACATGGTAGCGAGTTGGTGAGGTGGTCGCCGACTGGGTTGTCCCATTTCCCTTTCTTGTAGCTGACAACATCTCGTTGTGGTTGATACCAAGGCCTTAAAATCCGGCTGCGAGGCGGGTGAACTGAACAAGCCAAGAGAACAAGCTGAAAGCGAGTTGGTTATACGTGCAATTCGACATTACTTCTTTCCCCTCAACTAATTGACCCAGTGCGAGTAACAGTGGGTCGCGTTTTTGAAGTGGTAAGCTGAAAAGCCCACTAAATTTCGCAAACCACTTTATTTACCTGGTCTGGTGGCTACCCCACTAAAGCTCGCTACTGGCCCCTCCCCGCTGCGTCGGGATAAGCGCCTCATATTTTTCCCGACAAATGAGCTTAGATAATGTAAGTAAAGTAAAGTCGACGGGGCGGCCTAAAGTCGGTATCAGCCAGTCAGCGAGGGAGTCTATCCCCTTTTCAATAGAGCTAGACCAAGGAGATTGTTTTGGCATCTGAGGTGGAACGCCACACCTACCATCAGCTCCTTACTTTACCGCACAGGTCCATGTGCTACTCATACGCTGAGTTGGCGGGGACCGGTATCGAACTAGGAACCTTGTGGTTTCTAGCCGAACGCTCTACCGATTGAGCTAACCCGGCCCATCAATGTAGTTAAGTTAAATTGATTTTACCAAAATAAGCATAAAACCTTCTCTGACTTACCTTGGATGGGTTATTTTTTTCAAGGGACCAAAATCCTTGACGTACCTGGAGGTTCTAAGAATAATTCAAAGTCCACTACTCTCACACTAAATAAACGTGTGGTATTCATTCACCTTTTGCCGATTTTCAACGAAGAGAGTCTTGTGTTTAAAAAAAACGAGTTTAATATAATGAATCCACAACAAGAATTAATAAAACAAACACGAGCTAGGCATAAAATAATTCAAAAATTTACATTCCCTAAATTTCAACCAACAAACTAAATATCTTATTATCTTGTTTGGATGGTCTCGATTCTTCTTCTGATTTCCAATTCACCCAAATTCTTTTCCAGAGCTTTGGGGATTGTTCATCAATTACAATTGGTACAATCTTCACCTTCATGTTTCACAGTTTTCTCAGTTCTTTGGCAAGGTCTAAGTATTTGTCTATCTTTTCGCTTTCTTACATTTTCACTCAGCCGTCGTTTGGGACAGCAAAATCGACGAGATGACAGGTTCTCTTCTTGTCAATCAGTACTAGGTCTGGTCTCCTGGACGGGATTAGGTGATCCATCTGTACCTCAAAGTCTCAGAGAATTTTATGTCTCTTTCTCCAGGACAGGTTCAGGCTTGTGCATCTATGCCATTTAGTTGTATAGTGAAAATTGAATTTCTTGCACAATTCTCAGTGGATTGCCTTTCCCACCCAGTCATGCCATGTCTTGTACTCTCATTGTGTTAGTTTGTTGCATTCACTTTTTATATGATTAAACATTTTGTCTCGGTCTCCACACATTCTGCGCATAGTATTATTATCAACATCATCATCATCATCATTAATATTATTATTATTAGTAGTAGTAGTAGTAGTTGTTGTAGTAGTAGTAGTAGTATCATTATTATTATCTTTAGAAAATATCTGGTTAAATCGAACTTAACGAACCTAAGTTCCACCATCGTATGTCACTCCTCTGAAAGAAAAAAAAAATACAAAAAATCAGGAAATTAACCGAATTTGATTAAATTTTCACTTTTGATATATAAATGAATAAAATATATAATGCATCAATTATTTTATTTAAAAATATTTACATTTTCTCAGTTCAGTTAACTTTGAACCACGTATCTTTAAGGAGTGACACAGATTCTCAAAGATACGTGTTTCAAAGTTAACTGACCTGTAAAATTGTAAAAGTTTCAAAATAAAATAACTAGTGCATTATATCTTTTATTCATTAATAAATTAATTAAATTTTCAGTGTTGATATATTGATGAATAAAATATATAATGCATCAGTTATTTTATTTAAAAACTTTTACATTTTCTCAGGTCAGTTAACTTTGAACCACGTATCTTTAAGGAGTGACACAGATTCTCAAAGATACATGTTTCAAAGTTAACTGACCTGTAAAAAAGTTTCAAAATAAAATAACTAGTGCTTTATATCTTTTATTCATTAATATATTACCACTAAAAATGTTATTAAATTCGGTTCATTCCCTGATTTTTTTTTCTTTCTGCAGGGTGACATACGATGGTCGGATTTAGGTCCGTCAAGTTCGATTTAACCAAATATTTTAATTATTTTTCTTGTTTTTCTTTTTATCCTGTCCCAAAGGAATTGGGTTATTTTCTTTTTACTATATTGTCCTCTTATACTTAATCTATTAACTCTCCTAGACATTTAGATTTTCTCAGAGTGTAAACCATTTTTATTTACCGGTCACGCAACCTCATCATCTACTGTTGTTCATTTTCTTACTACGTAAACTTTGAATGAATCTGAAAATGTAATTACTTTATGACTTTTGTTTAAGTAAATTACTGTCGACAATAGTCAGTACAAATAGCACGCAATTATTCTACTTTTTTGTTTTGCAAGTCATGCAAAACTGTTTCTTTAATGTAGAAGATACACAGTCTGAATTTCCATTGTTGTTCTACAGAGAAGAAAAGCTTACTCTAAACATATAAGGATGTCAAAACTGTTAAAAAACTATGAATTCTCTAGGAACTAATATATCTAAGAAAAGCAAGTTATCATTAATATCATATAGTCTTTGATATATTACAAAACATAAACATAAAAGTTGTGTCTATAATAATATAGATTAGGACAATAATACTAAAAATTGAAATAATACACAAGTTATCAGTCCAAGTATCGTAGTGTGTCTGTGTTACTAACATGGTATTTTGTATCATTATTAATTGTTATATAATTAATGGGTATACTATGAATTATGTAAGTAAGTATAGCATAGTTTTGAATTGAAGTTCATTATAAATTCAAAATCAGAGGGAGTTAAATGGAAAATTACCGTTAGTGTGATTGACAGGGGTTGACCCATCCGAGACCCGCCAATAGAAGACGTGCGGAAGGAAATTAAGTTTAGTTGGCAGTTGATGGCCGACAGTTAGCGGGAGAGGAGGCATAGATCCATCGCTCTAAAATGTCGATTTCACATTCTAGAAACCTTTTGGCCTGGGGTTTTGTAATAAATAAATAAATAAATAAATAAGGGTTTTGATTATTAATTATTCAACAAGAAATGAGCAGAGCCCGACAGCCCAGAGAAAGAAAAATCAGCTCAAAGGAAAATGGCCACCAAACAAGTAGACATGCAGAAAAGTAAGAACCCCTCACCACATTATCCCCGCATATCTCTCTCTCTCTCTCTCTCTCTCTCTCTCTCTATATAATATATATATATTATATATATATATATATATATATATATATATATATGGCCTGGTTAGCTCGGTAAGCGTTCTGCTAGAAAGTTCGATACCGGTCCTCGCCAACTCAGCGTATGAGTAGCACAAAGATCTGTGCGGTAAAGTAAGGAGCTGATGGTAGGTGTTGCGTTCCACCTCAGATGCTAAAACAATCTCATTGGTCTAGCGCTATTGAAAAGGGGATATACTCCCTCGCTGACTGGCTGATACCGACTTTAGTCCGCCCCGACGACTTTACTTATATATATATATATATATATCGGCATTTATATACACGATTTAAAATGTTAAATAACATAATAACGTTTTTAATTGCTCAGTCGGTAGAGTACTCGCCTAGCAATCGCAAGGTTCCTGGTTCTAAACCATTTCCCACCAACTCGGCGTATGGGTAGCATAGGTTTGGTAAACTGATCCGTGCGGGAAAGCGGGGAGCTGGCTATAGGTGTGGGGCTCCACCTCAGCAAATACAATCCCCCTGGTCTAGCTCTAGCGAAAAGGAGACAGCTTCCCTCGCTGTCCGGCTGATACCAACAATCGGCCACTCAGTCAATTTACTTACTTTCTATAGGTAATATAATCTATAGAAACTAAGTAAATTAGCGGAGTGGCCAACTGTCGGTATCAGCCGGACAGCGTGGGAGTCTATTTCCTTTTCGCTAGCGCTAGCGCTAGACCAGAGGGATTGTTTTAAAAGAATAGGAGGTCTATTTAATTGACAATAACTGTTTGGATGTACTAGTTGATAAACGTTTGTTTATTGAAAAGTATGTCACGTGGTTAATGAGATTCAACTTTACCTGTATAATGTTTGATTCTGTTTTGCATTGAGAACTAAAATCCAATTACAAAGGAATAAATGACATGAAAATTAAACCAAAATCAGTGACACTAATAACCGAGTTCGCTCTTTAGTATTAGAGGCACATAAAGATTCAACCTGGAAAAAAAATCATGTTATATTGAATCTAGGATAAGTCTACACAGCTATTTAATCGGCTTATTAGGTAATTAAATAACGTAGTTTGACATTCAAAAGAACACCTGTATCTTTGTTCTTGAATAAAAAAAAATAATAGTATCCACTTTTTAAAAGTAATATAATGAGGAATGCGCGTTTTAATGAAGAATGTCGAATGTAAATTACTTTGAAGATTTAAGTATTAGAAAAAGAAACAAATCAGACTTAGAAAACATTAGTAATGAGATAATAAAGTTTGATTTTTGTTTTTACATATACTTTTTAGATTTTAATCTGATTCATTTTCAGTCAGAGAGAATATCGTCTACTTACATCTAGAACAATATGGAAGACTTCGTAAGCGACACAAACTTTTTGCTGTATAATGATAGCTTTGAGTAACTATTCTTAATACAAATATGTATAGCATTCATACTCAAGACTAATAATATTCAAATATATCAATTTGACCCATAAATGAAACCTTAACAGTTAACTAAATCTGCGAATCAGAATGGGCCTGGGATTAGTAGCAATGAAAGGGTACACTACACATCCCAGATATCCAAAACTCTAAAAAACAAATCTAAACCACATGATTCTCATTGGTAACCATCCTTAATTTCATGGAGAAATGTAAGGGATATACAAATGTAGTTTTTTTTTCTTCAATTTAGATTATTTGCCCCCTACTAAAGTGTATTAAGACCTGTTTTCATGTTCGCCATCATCTGCTAGAGAAACTTGCATGGTCTGGTCATGCCAAGAGGATGGACAAAGGCCGTTTCCCCATAGACTTTCTGTATGAGAAATAGGTAGAAGGCTCCCGACCTGTAGGGAGTCCCCGCCTGCGCTTTAAAGAAGTCAGCAAGAAGGACATGAAGACATGCCACAATAACAATGACACATGGGAGGTTGGTGCAAAAAAACCCGGGTGGCCTTGTGCCTCCTTGTCAAAACAAAAAGGAGTGAAACAGAGAGGAAAGAAACCGCAACAGAAAAAAAAGAGCCAGAAGGAAGGAGAGACAAAAGCAACTCCAGCAAGCAACATCACTGTTTGTCTGCAGTCACTGCACCAGAGATTGCCATTCAAAAATTGGCCTGTGTAGACTCTCTCACACGAATGCTGTTAAAAATGGACACTACGCCATCGTCGTACAAAATAAGTAAATTCGTCGCGGTGGCCTAAAGTCAGTATCAGCCAATCAGCGAGGGAGTCTATACCCTTTTCAATAGCACTAGATCAAGGAGATTATTTTTGCGTTTGAGATGGAACGCCACACATACCATCAGATCCTTACATTACCGCACATATCTCTGTGCTACTCATTCTCTAAGTTGGCGAGGGCCGGTTTCGAACTAGGAACATTATGGTTTCTAGCCAAACGCTCTACTGACTGAGGTAACCCAGCCATTACGCCAACCAAATAGCCTTCTACCGCCCTGTCGGCTGGGGCGTTAGAATGCACCGACTGCACCTCTGCAGAGGGGTAAGACTTCCCCAATTGGGCCACCTGTTGGCCGTGGGTGGCGACCCGTGATGCTTAAGGATAGAACCCAGGTGGATGAGCAGTTCATGACTTGCAATACTCCACTTTAGCCCTATCTTGGGCTAGACGGGCGGTCGGAGCGGCCCCCTCCGATCAATCGGCTGGTCATGTCAAGCCCTAGCACCTATATGATTGTCCCAAACCTATTGCCATTATGGCAAGCCCCAACCCCTCTTTATTATATGGGTGCTAGAAGGCGGTGACTGAGGGTCTACATGTCCTGGGAATGACGTTAAACTCTTGATGGTGAGGTTCCAGTTTTGGAGGTTTGGGGAATGTGGAGCACCCCTTCATCACCATTGCTCCCAGGTCCACTCTGAACCGGAGTGGTAGTACCTGTTAGGGTCCCATCTATGGGTTAAATAGAAAAATGTATTTTAAAAAAATTGTATTATGCATTAAGAATTGATTTATTTCAAAACATTATCGGCATTAAATGACCCAATGAGGTTGATATGCCGTAAAACAAAACCAAACCAAACCAATTATTGAATGGAATATCTTTCGAAAGTCAAGTGTACACAGCTCTAAATGTAAAAGTGTAACATTGTACATTATACAGTCACACTAATGAGAGAGTAAACTGTATATATTATTTTGTAAAAATGAAGACAATTTGAAAAGGACGAAAAATTACCAATCAAATCCTCGTGATTCCCATACATTTTCTTCTCATACAAATCTGATCATATCATCTTTGCATTAATATCCTATGTAGCTAATAAATTTTTATTTTATGTTCAAATAAATAACTATCTCTGTGTAAATTGTTAGGAGTTCATTGGTTAACGTCTAAGTCATTTATCTTCATTTTACTGTTTGGATATCAGATCGAGATAAAGGCTTTACGAAATCAATATTTACTTGATTTACTTATAAGGACCATTAAATCCAACTCCACGTGGCCACCACGGCCGCCGCCTGATAACAACGCTACCCCTCTCCACTTCTCATTGGTACGATGTTAATAACGGCGCCAAGCTATAAACTATTTTGCTTAAATGCCTATAAATTACTCAGTTCTATGAAATACTGAAATAAATTATAATAATTCAATGCGATTTAACAATAAATGTCTTCAGCTTTCTTGTTTCTGCAATACATATTCTACCATTCATCAAATACGTTCTGCATCATCTAGAGATGGTTTGAGGATTTAGCACAGAGTAGTTTATACAAGTGTCCCCCTCTCTATCCCCTCCTCCTCCTCTCTCTCCTAGCTGCCCCGATCTCTCTATTTGCCCCTCTCTCTCTCTTTCTCTCTCTCTCTCTCTATAATATATATATATATATATATAGAGAGAGAGAGAGAGAGAGAGGGGGAGAGAGAGAGGGGCAAATTTCTCTCTCTCTGTCTCTCTCTCTATCTCTCTCTCTCTCTCTATATATATATATATATATATATATATATATATATATATATATAGAGAGAGAGAGAGAGAGAGAGAGAGAGAGAGTAAACTACAGACACGTGTTTCGAGGTATCACCTCTCATCAGTGCAGTTATACCATTTTTAGCAGCTGCCTCTGGCCGGGTTCGAAACCCGAACGAACTTACTCTCGCCAAACCTCTTACCCATACGGCCACAGTCAGCTGCCAAGTATAGCAGGCTATTTAATCGCTACATTTCTAAGCGGAAACGAATTCACTAATATATATATATATATATATATATATATATATATATATATATATATATATATATATATATATATATATATATATATATAAATGCAAGGTATCCAAAACTGGTAGTAAGGGATGATTCTAAATGGGATCTACAAAATCACACTGTATAATTGATCTAAAAGACTTTTAAGTTTTGATCGAAATAAATGTATTACAGAATGACGGTTTATTAAGTTTTTCCTTCCTTTCAAAGGTATATATATATATATATATATATATATATATATATATATATATATATATATATTATATATGTGTGTGTGTGTGTGTGTGTGTGTGTGTGTGTGTGTGTGTAATTTTGTAAAAATAGTAAAAACACAAGTTTCATTAACGAATGGTGTTTAATAAGTCCATGCTTTAGTCTTTCGTTTTTTTAACAAA
This sequence comes from Doryteuthis pealeii, assembly GCA_023376005.1. Lineage (NCBI taxonomy): Eukaryota > Metazoa > Mollusca > Cephalopoda > Myopsida > Loliginidae > Doryteuthis > Doryteuthis pealeii. The sequence goes on from CM042155.1 coordinate 13,942,379, forward strand.
CCTTTATCAGGGCGTTCGTTGCCTTAAGGAAAACATAAATTATTAATGAAACAAAAACGCCAAATCCATCATTTAATACCCTCTTATTAAATTGGCCCTCATATACAAATTTCATCTTTTGTTTCTCAAGACCGTCTTATTACCTTGAAAAAGGGTGAATGTTCACCCGAAATACCGGAATAGATTAAACCAGGAACAGAGCAACGGTTGAATATATAAAAATTCTGATTTTTGTTCTGTTTTTTCTTGTTTTTGTTTTTTATTCCAATGCTTCAAAAGACCAAACAAACAACGTCCACAAGAACATAACACATAATTATATATATATATATATATATATATATATGTGTGTGTGTGTGTGTGTGTGTGTGTGTGTGTGTGTGTGTGTGTGTGTGTGTAAAAATGGAATTGGAATTGAATCCGACAATATGAGGAAGAATGAATAAGAAAAGAAAGTACAGAATGGATAATAAAAGATAAATTTAATCAATATCAATTACACATGTGTTTCGATCAGTTTATCTTTGTGTACACGATTCAAACTATTGTTATCATTAAATAAACAAATAATTATAATAATAATAGAAAAATATAAAAATATTCCGTACACAGAGAAAACTCGACCTTCATCAGAGTGAAATTTTATTTTGAATGAAAATAAAATTTCACTCTGATGAAGGTCGAATTTTCTCTGTGTACGGAATATTTTAATATTTTTCGATTATTATTATTTTTTTTTTATTTTTATTTTTATTTAATGATAATGATAGTTTGAATCGTGTACACAAAGATAAACTGACCGAAACACATGTGTAAGTGATATTGTTTAATTCATCTTTTATTATCCATTCTGTACTTTCTTTTCTTTATTCATTCTTCTTCACACACACATACACACACACACACACACACACACACACACACATATATATATATATATATATATATATATATATATATATATATATAAGCGAGAGAGATACATATAAAGAGAGAAAAAGAGAGGTAAATAGAGACAGAGATGGAAAGAAAAAGAATCAACGAGAGATACAGGTGCAAGATTATAAACAGTACGAAAGCATGTACACATTTGTATGATAAAAGTAAAACCCATATCTTAGCCTTTTCCACACAGAAGTACGATTTTGTGAAACAAAAAAAAACTCATAATCGTTAAAGAAAACTGTTTGTGTCAGTAATCTAAAAGTCTATCACGAATAAAGTTTTCAAAATCAGCATATTTTTAAAAGAAAATCATTTTCCCCCTTTTTCCCATCTTTTAAGGCGTATTAGAATGTGTCAGTTTCGCAGTCGATGTCGAATATTCGACTCTGCTTGATTCTAATCACGTTTCCTTCGGCGACAAGACGTCCTCTAATAAACTGTTCATCTGTTAGGAATTGAAATTGGATTTTTTTTTTCAAATATGTCATATGCAACTGGTGCTTCTCTCTTTTCTTAAAGTGAGATCGAATGATTTCTTTAAAAGATGTTTAAATCTGATTCGTCTGTTGAATGGGGAGCTGTAAAATAGTTTTTGCATTTTAAATCTTTCTCTATCTCTCCTTTCTCTCTCTCTCTCTCTCTCTCTCTCTCTCTCTCTCTCTCTCTCTCTCTCTCTCTTTCTCTCTCTCCCCCTCTCTCTCTCCCTTTCACTTCATTTCATTGTATTGCTTTCACCCGTTCATGCCACACTTTATTTCTCTCTCCCCCCCTCTCTCTCTCTTTCTCTCTCTCTTTCTCTCTCTCTCTCTCTCTTCATTTCTTTGTATTGCTTTCACCCGTTTATACCACACTTTATTCCCCCCTCTCTCTCTCTCTTTATCTCTCTCTCTCTATCTCTCTCTCTCTCCCTCATAATTATCATTTATTTGTAGTTCTTTCATCCCTTTCTTCCGTAATTCATTTCTCTCTCTCTCTATCTCTCTCTCCCTCATAATTATCATTTATTTGTAGTTCTTTCATCCCTTTCTTCCGTAATTCATTTCTCTCTCTCTCTTCTCTCTCTCTCTCTCTCTCTCTCTCTCTCTCTCTCTCTCTCTCTTTCTAGATTCGCAGACTATTGTTAGTCAGTTTGATTCTCATTGGGCGCCCCATACTTCTGGCCTTGTGCCACATCTAAGCTAAGCATAGAAAATAGGGTGTAATGGTTGGCAAGCTAGATTTGTAGATCATTGTTAGTGAGTTCAATTCTCATTTGGCGCCCTATATTTCTGGCCTTGTGCCATATCGAAGCTAAGTTTAGTACAAAGCTATTATAATCACCTCACGTATTGTAATTGTTAGCAAACTAGATTCGCAGACTATTGTTAGTGAGTTCGATTCTCACTGGGAGCCCCTACATCTGATCTTGTGCTACACCCAAGCTAAGCTTAGTAAATAACTATAATACACGAAATTCTAATAATCCTGCGCCAAATGTTACATTAAAAGTTTGGTAATTTGCTTTTAGTTTCATCGTTTGACACCAGTCTGCAATTGTTTCTATGGAAACCGGTGTTTTTGGTCTGTAGACCGAATCAAAGGAAATTAGAGTAAAAACTGAGGCGCCACATATCCAGTTATTACCAGTAGACACCCAATTGATGTTATACACAGACAGGTTATGTCTTGCATTTAAAACTTCCCGTTCTTTTGATCTTTTCCCACCAACTACTCGTATCCGGATGGTTCACTTGATCCACCGCTAATTTTCTGCCGAATCAGCTCACATCGAAATCTTCAGTCATCGGTGCAATTTGTGCTCAGTACGCCGCTGGTGCCGACGACATTACGACAAGATATCTTGAATTGAATTGAATTTCTAATTAAAACAGCATTATTGTGCATCGAAATTCAAATGAAATATAAACAGACATGTTTACAGTGACAACTTCTCAACCACTTGGACTTGGCATAGTTTCTGTGTCCTAAACTTACGTTTACAATACCGGCTGACTACCTTACAGTATAAACCTACGGTCAGGGTAATTTTTGAAGAACGTCACTCAATTTCAAATTACGGTCAAATTACGTTGAACGCACCAGTTGCCGCTAGATCACCAAAGTTAAGCAGCAATAAGGCTGTTCAATACATAATTGCGTGGTCACTTAATTCTTTGCCTACTTCAAGCCGCTCACAGCAGCTTTCCTGCTACTGCAATCCTACCGTAAATCGTTGATGGTTAGTCATAATAATTGAGTAGGACTTCGATTATGATAATTAAAGGAGTAGTATTATCTGTGTTATTCGGACTATTGTCCCCATCTTCATTGTTATTTGTACAACGTTACGTTATTTAATCTTTGGACTTTAAATCCTTTTGTATTGCATTGTTTGACTGAGAGGATAATGTTATTACGACAAACGTTGTACAAATAACAATGAAGATGGGGACAATAGTCCGAATAACACAGATAATACTAATCTTCAAGACTCATTTCAAACATTCAGAGAAATAATAAAAGGAGTATTTAATAGATTGAGTTCTGGGGTGAATAGATAGTAAATTTTGAAATATCCCGGCACAAATACCAAGAAAATTTGGTACAGCCTTAGGGGAAATTTGGGACGCAAAAAGTTAAGTAACAGCAGGTACTATAAACAATCCGACTCCCTTATTTATCGAAATAAACTGATTCGGCATTAAATGAGCTGGAAGAGGGTTGATATCCCCCCAAATAAAATGTAGCAAGATGAATTAATTACATGGGAGCTCAAAGAAAACACGAACGTGTCTGGTGGCAAAATGAGGAGACCAGGGGTGATTGTTGCGGTTGACTACAGAGACTGAACTCGCAACCTCATGATCGTCAGTCGTGGCTCGAAGTCAGACGACTTATCCTCGTTGGTGCGTAAGCAAATTTCTACATTTACATGCAGAACGTCACTTATGAGTTCGTTCTTGCATCCACAACAGTGTCCAAATTGTCTTATTCATTTTATTTGGATTGGTTTTGAGTCTGGGGATAAGTAGATGTACAATTTCTTTTTCTTTAATTTCATTGAACAGTAAGATATATATTTGTAGGTATTTGGTTTTGATTTAGCCGTGAAAAGATCTCTTCTCTTCTGTGTTTTGGTAACCTCTGAGATGATTAATTGTTAAAAGAATTGTCTTCTTTGATGTTGTTTTATTTAATCTTTGGACTTTAAATTCTTTTGTATTGTATTGTTTGACTGGGAGGAAAATTTTATTACGACAAAATTATGACAACAATAATGAGAGTTGTGTTAGAAAAATTCAAGACGCTCTTCTTGGATCTCGACATCAGTCTATAAAAAAAATGAAAAAAGACGAAAAATCGTTTTTTTTATTAATAGAATTGAAATCTGTTCACAGCAAAGAGGTTTGCGTGACCAGTAGAATTTTTCTACTTCACAATTCAAACAGGTTAGTTTTAAAAATATATATTTATTTATAGTGAATATAAGAAGAAAGCTCGCACATGCACAGCCCCCCCCCACATACGATCAAACGCACACACAAATACAAATAAACACTCAGACACATACACACAGACACACACATCAATACAGACACACAAAAACTTACGAAAATACAAACATACACCCATATAGACACAAATGCACACACACACAAACGCATTCAAATACGCAAACACAGACACACACACATACACATACATACACACATATACAAACACAGACACACACAAGCACACACACAAATACGCATAATGGCCTCGAGATCAGACACTTCTACCGTCAGATTTCAGCATCTAGATAAGTCAATTTTAGAGTGTTCCTCTAAATATTGCGTTCGTCCATGGTTTTCATTTTGAGTTATCGAGGCGAGCTTTGTTTTATACTCCAACACAAAGCTCAGCTCGATAACGTGATGCTTCTTCCTTTCTCAAGGTAATCGATTTACAAAATACCTTGCTAATCCCAAAAATACGGAGGCCAAAACCTTGCCTGGTGATGTTTGCATCTTTTGTAGCCTTGGACGGCTTTCACCTGCTGCTGTCCACTCAGCTGACTGACGATTTGAGTGAAGTAGTGGATCTACGTTTCATCCAAAAAATCCATTTTGTTGCGTTGAATCAGGTGCAAACAACGCTCTGAATTGTCGACCATGGTTAAAGAGCCCAGTCTAACAAGCTATTTGTCCATAGCTGGATAGATAATTGGATTCATACTTGTCCCAAGAGTATTAGCAATTTCAAAACGTGGGAATAATGATCGATTGAAATATTTTTGATTATTCTAATAAATGAAAGAAAACAAAGAAAGAAAGACATCTAGAAGAAAGCAAAAAGAGAATATCTTAATAGAGGGCAGACTTCTGATTTAGGTCGGAAAATTAAAACGAATTGGGTTACGGTTTTATGGGATTAATATTGTTTTTAATTACGTATTGCTTAAAAAAAACGAACAACAAAAAAACAAAATTACTATACATTTAATTAACCATTGAAATTATATATTGAATCTGTTATTGAGACAGTTGTTTGTGTTAGTATTGCAATGTATAATTTCAATTAAACTTAGTTTAAAAAATATTTTTCAACATAAAATTTATAGTAATTTGTGTTTTTTGTTGTCAATTTATGAGTGTTCCTCTAAATATTGCGTTCGTCCATGGTTTTCATTTTGAGTTATCAAGGCGAGCTTTTGTAGCCTTGGACGGCTTTCACCTGCTGCTGTCCACTCAGCTGACTGCCGATTTGAGTGAACTAGTGGATCTACGTTTCATCCAAAAAATCCATTTTGTTGAGTTGAATCGTCGACCATGGTTAAAGAGCCCAGTCTAACAAGCTATTTGTCCATAGCTGGATAGATAATTGGATTCATACTTGTCCCAAGAGTATTAGCGCCATGTAAAATGCAAACAGCTTCGTCCAGGAATTGAACTGGGGTCAACGAGTCCATTTCCTACGACTTTAACCATTAGACCACACGCCTCCATTGTTGGCACAATCATATACTTACTTTGGCTTGACGTGGCAAACCGATTGATGGGGAGGGGGGCTCTACGACAAGCCGTCTAGCCTAAGTAGGAGCTAATATGGTGTAATTCATGTCATGGACTGCTCAGCCACCGAGTTCCATTCTTAAGTATCACGGTTCACCGCCTAAGGTCAACAAGTGGCTTCATTGGGGGTCGTGTCTTATTTCTCTGCAGAGGTGCATGGGTGTATTCTAAAGACCCAGCCGACAGTCGTCGCCGTACTGCTAGCGCATATGACACGTGTGTAGCGAAATGGTGAATATCCTGAGTTTTGCGAGGACTACTATTAGAAAAGGAGGAAGAAGAAATAAGAGATAAAAAAAGGGTTAAAATAAATGAAGAACACACAACGGTTTGTCGGGAATTTGACCGAGGCATGACCCCCCTCCCCCCGAATGGAGAATTAAAAGCCAACCGGAAGTTTCGGGTGTTGACCGGAACTGGAACTCACGTGGTGACGTGGAACGACGAAGAAAAATACCGGCCTCTTTTTGCTTTCCGAGGCCTAGGGGACGGACAGGCCTCTGGTCCCTAGTGTGGGATTACAGTAATTTAACAATGTCCTCTCTCTCTCTTTCTCTCTGTCTTTCCTCCTCTTCCGACACAACCCACGAGACGAGCCCTGGAAAGAAAAGCTATTTCTCACGTTGTACTTTTTTATCGACAAGATGACCGCCACGGGCCGAACAACTTTTTAGTGTCGTGAATTTGGAGGCACGTTGACAAGACCCGCTATACAACATATATCGCTTTTGGTACTGTGATCATATATAGATATTAGAACGTTATGTATATCCGTTTTGGTACCGTGAATATACCGCCACGTTACACGTGGTGTAATTGCTAGAGTAGTAGGAAATGAACTCGTCGACCCGAGTACACATACATTTTATATGGTACTAATACACTTGTGAAATGTATGTATCTCCCCCCCTCTCTCTCTCTCTCTCTCTCTCTCTCTCTCTCTCTCTCTCTCTCTCTCTCTCTCTCTCTCTCCAGCTATGAGTAAATAGCAGGGAAGACTGGGCTCTTTAACATTGGTTAGGGAACAAGTCTAGTACAAGGAATTTTTTGAATTCAAACCTGTTGAACTCCACCAAATAATTGACCTTGTTTCACATCCTGTTCGTGTGGAGGGGTTGATAAATATGCACTGATAGCACATATTCCTTTGACTCGCTATATGATCCTATAGGATATGGCTCCTGGTACGCATTTACCACATATCTAGCTTTAAAATAGCTCCAGACGGGTTTGCATGCCGTTAAAATCATTCAGTCCAAATTAGACTATTTTAACTTTTCTTTAGTGGTTGAGGCGAGAAAGCTTAGTTTGTATGGTATGGCTATTTCAAAACGCGGGAATAATGATCGATTGAAATATTTTTGATTATTCCAATAAATAAAAGAAAAGAAAGAAAGAAAGACATCTAGAAGAAAGCAAAAAGAGAATATCTTTATAGAGAAGTGAAATATAAAACATGAAAATACCAAAGGACAAGTGGAATATAAATTCAACAAAAAAGTGGGCTGACTTCTCATTTAGGTCGGAAAATTAAAACGGAAAGTTTTTTGGTGGTCTCCAATGACAGTTTAACTACAGTCTATGAATTAACTTTTTGCGAAGTTGGGTTACGGTTTTAGGGGATTAATGTTGTTTTTAATTACGTATTGCTTGAAAAACCAACAACAAAAAACCCAAAATTACTATACATTTAATTAACCATTGAAATTATTTATTGAATCTGTTATTGAGACAGTTGTTTGTATTAGTATTGCAATGTATAATTTCAATTAAACTTAGTTTAAAAAATATTTTTCAACATTAATTGTATAGTAATTTTTTTGTGGGTTTTTTTTAAGCAACACGTAATTAAAAACAACATTAATCCCCTAAAACCGTAACCCAATTCGCAAAAAGTTAATTCATAGACTGTAGGTAAGCTGTCATTGGAGACCACCAATAAACTTTCCGTTTTAATTTTCCGACGGTCTTCAGAAATCAGCCAAAAAGTGAACAAAATTATGAACTAAAAGGTCGAGAGAGAGAGAGAGAGAGAGAGAGAGAGAGAGAGAGAGAGAGAGAGAGAGAGAGAGAGAGAGAGATTGACAGACAGAATAAAGAGCGACAGAGAGGAGGGACACAAAGGCTGGGACCGATATATAGTTAGACGATGCCAGGGCGCGTGTGAGTATGTGTCTGACGGAGACAGAGAGACGCACAGGCACAGACAGACAGAGACAGACACAGAGGGAGAAACATAGATAGATATATAGATATAGGGAGTGTGTGTGTGCACGTTAAAATCATTCAGTCGAAATTATACTATTTTAAATTTTACTTTAGTGGTTGAGGCGAGAAAGCTTAGTTTGTAAGGTTTGATAATGATTGGTTAGTTCCTCCGTATCCGTGTTCTTGTGGCCATGCGTGTGTATGCGCGTGCGCATTGCAGCTTTGCTTTCGGCCGATGGTAGAAACTCTGATTGAACAGTTTATCCATCTCTTTCAATTCCTGCTCTTGGCCGTCTAAATATATACGGCTTCCTTTCTCGTCAGTCAGTTTTAATTAGCCTTCTCCATCTTTACTGGTGCCTTTTCAACCGGCACACACGTGACCTGATAGAAAGAAAAACGGCAGTTCCTAACGTTTTATCTTTTAACACAAACCTGAAAATCTAAACACCTTTAACACCACCCTAAAAAATTAGGAATAAAGAAAGAGGACAACAGAATTACCTCAACCATGGAGAATAATTAGGAGAGTGTTGGGATTTGGGGTAGAATTTTTATCACTGGTTTTCCACTGATGATTATCAAAAAATCCTTTTCGCACCAGCGTTATTATTATTATTATTATTATTATTATTTACTCCTTTTGAGTTTTCACATCAGTGTTAGCTGATGGTCTTTCACTGGAGTCTGAGTGACAACAAGTCTCCTCAGGTCTCCAGGACTCTTCTGAGTATTCTGGCAGATTGCAGCAGTGCAGTGTTCTGAATGGTTTCAATCCTTCCTCTGATATCCAAACTTTCCAAACCCTTTTCTAATGCTTTTGGGACTGTTCCAAGTGCACCAACTACAATTGGTATAACTTTCACTTTCATATTCCATAACTTTTTCAGTTCTCTGGCAAGGTCCAGATATTTGTCAATTTTTTCATTTTCCTTTAACTTCACCCTGTGATCCGCTGGCACTGCAAAATCCACCAGTTGACAAGTTCTTTCTTTTTTGTTAATCAACACTAGGTCTGGTCTTCTTGCTGGGATAAGGTGATCCGTTTTAATTTCAAAGTCCCAGAGAATTTTGTGCGTTTCGTTCTCAAGAACAGATTCTGGTTTATGCATATACCATTTTGTTGTGTGGTCAAATTTAATTTCTTGCATAATTCCCAGTGGATCACCTTCCCAACCAGTCGTGTCTAGTTTTGTATTCTCGTTGTGCTAGTTTGCTACATTCGCAGAGTATATGGTTAACAGTCTCATCTCTATTACCGCAAAGTCTACATTTACTATTTTGTTGGGTCTTATCAATTTTCGCTTTGATGTAGTTTGTCCTTATGGCATTATTTTGTGCAGCAATTATAAGTGATTCTGTTTCTCTTTTGAGGTTTCCCTTTCTTAACCATGTCCAAGTCTTTTGATGTGCAACCTCATCTATTTGTCGTTTGAAGCGTCCATATAATTGTTTTTCTTCCCATTTTTGTTTTCTAGTCTTTGTCGTTCTTCTGTTTGTCCATCTGCCGTTTCTACTATTGTTGGTCGCCATAAGTAATTTGTCTTTGCTCTTCCTTGTGTAATCTTCAAGTTGTTGGATTGTGGTTTCTACGCATTCCTCTATGTTGGCAAGACCTCTTCCCCCTTCCTTTCTTGACACATACAATCTATCTCTATCATCTCTAGGGTGGAGAGCCTTGTGCATGGTCATTAATTTTCTCGTCCTTTGGTCTATCTGTCTGAGTTCTTCTTTTGTCCATTTTAAGAATGGTCCTGAGTATCTTATAATGGGGACAGCCCAGGTATTAATTCCTTTGATCAGATTTCTGCTGTTAAGTTTCGTTTCTAGAAGTTTTCTAGTTCTCCTGAGATATTCCTTTTTAACTTTTCCTTTCATTTCTGCTTGCATGATATTGTCCGCTTCCAAAATTCCTAAGTATTTGTAGCTTTCATTTTCATCAAGAGATTTTATAGTTTCCTGATTTGGTAGTTGTATTCCATTTAATAGTTTTCTTTCACCCCTTTTTATTACAAGCATAGCACATTTTTCGATTCCAAATTCCATCCCTATATCCTGGCTATATATCCTAATAGTTTGTACTAGGCTCTCCAATTCTTTTTCATTTTTTTGCAAAAAATTTTAATGTCATCCATGTACATAAGGTGGTTGATCTTTTCTTGTGAATTACTAAATTTGTATCCCCCGGTACATTTTTTCAGTATATGGTTTAGCGGCATCATTGCAATAATAAAGAGTAGTGGTGATAATGAGTCTCCTTGGAAGATACCTCTTTGGATTTTTACTTCTGCCAGGGATTGTTTCCAGCTTTTAATTGAACTCGCCAGTTTTCCATGGCTTTTTTAATGAAGTTTATAATGTTGTTGGAAATTTTATACATTTGTAGGCATTCTAAAATCCAGGTATGTGGGACCATGTCATAGGCTTTTCTGTAATCGATCCAGGCCATTATTATTATTATTATTATTATTATTATTATTATTATTATTATTATAATTATTTCAATTCTTGCGTGTTTTTCACATCACAATTAGATGATGGTATTTCACTGGAGTCTGAGTGACAACAAGTCTCCTCGCGTATTCTAGCCGATTGCAGCAATGCAGAAGTCTGGATGGTCTCAATTCTTCCTCTGATTTCCAGATCCTCCAGTATTTTCTCCAAGTTTATTGGTATCGTTCCAAGTGCACTAACTACGATTCGTATCACTTTCACTCTCATTTTCCACAGCTTTTTCAATTCTCTGGCAAGGTCCAGACATTTATCCATCTTTTCATTTTCCTTCAGCTTCACCCTGTGATCTACTGGAACCGCAATGTCCACCAGTAGACACTTTCTCTTTTTATTATTATTATTATTATTATTATTATTATTATTATTATTATTATTATTATTATTATTATTATTTACTCCTTTTGAGTTTTCACATCAGCGTTAGCTGATGGTCATTCACTAGAGTCTGAGTGACAGCAAGCCTCCTCAGGTCTCCAGGACTCTTCTGAGTATTCTGGTAGATTGCAGCAGTGCAATGGTCTGGATGGTACCAATCCTTCCTCTGAATTCCAGATTTTCCACACACTTTTCCAATTCTTTTGGGACCGTTCCAAGTGCACCAACTACAATTGGTATCACTTTGACTTTAATATTCCATAACTTTTTCAGTTCTCTGGCAAGGTCCAGGTATTTGTCCATTTTTTTCATTTTTTTTTCAGCTTCACCCTGTGATCTGCTGGAACTGCAAAATCCAGAGAGGGGGAGACATAGACATATATATAGATAGAGGGAGAGTGTGTGTGACTCTGAATGTATGTGCCTGAGAGAGAGAGAGAGAGAGAGAGAAAGAGAGAGAGGGGAGAGAGAGAGAGAGAGAGAGAGAGAGAGAGAGAGAGAGGGAGACAGAGTCATTGAGTTACAGACTACATAACCAGACCAGTTAGAAGAAATGAAGAAACAGACTACAGAATTAAGATACCAGCCAGCTAATTCAAAAGACAAGAAAGTAACTAAGATAAAGATATAAATATGCGGAAGACATATACGAATACCTTTCATCTCCTCATATGAAGAATAAAACTCTCTCGCCGTTAATATACACAAAACGAAGGGCTATATAACACAACAATGATGATTACACATGAATTCCATACGGAGGTGGATGGAAAAGGTTCAGAAAGAGGTTCTATCAATAATAAGCCACAGTCAGGAAGACAAACTTTAGTTTTAAAAAGTTACAGGCCAAGTTACAGCATATCAATCATAGACCTGAGTCTACTGCCAGAATAACTATTGGGAATTATTAGTTAGTTAGTTGGTTGATTGGGTTTTACGTCATGTCAATCCGCATGATTTTGACATACACGAAGTATTATAAATCTATACATATATAAAGGGCAGTTGATATGTATGTATGTCCGGAGGAAACTACGAAAATGAAACAATTAATGACAAAGTAAATGTATATACACATTAAATATCACCGGTTCTTGCATTTCGTGCAAAAATTATGAAGATTTTGCTTTATATTTGGGATATTTAAAAATCAAGACATACATAGAAATAGCATTAAAATTCTACTTAAAAATATCCAGCATTTGTAAATGTCAAAAATAAGCAAATCAATACATTATATATTTTTGCCCCCCTCCTCTACCCAGTTTATGCTGAAGACGTTTTTATTTTATTCATTCTTGTTGGATATTCAATTAAAAAAGGCCCTATCTTGGGCTAGACGGGCGGTCACGTCAAGCCCAAGCACCTATATGATTTTCCCAACCCATTCCTCTTATGGCAAGCCCAGCCCTTTTTATCATATGGGTACTAGAAGGCTGTGACTGCGGGTCTTCCTGTCCTGGGAAAGACGTTAAACTCTATCTGATGGTGAGGTTCCAGTTTTGGAGGTTTGGGGAATGTGGAACACCCCTTCATCACCATTGCTCTCTGGTCCACTCTGTCCCGTAGTGGTAGTACCTGTTAGGGCCACATCTATGGATTAAATAGAAAAACATGAGTTTATAAACAATTGTATTATCCATTAAGAATTGATTTATTTCAAAACTTTATCGGCATTAAATGACCCACTGAGGTTGATATGCCGTAAAACAAAACTAAACTAAACCAAATCAATTAAAAAAACTCACCTTAAATACATTTTTAATTTCTTTATCTGTTTCACAATAGATAGGACTCTTCGGGTATTAATAGTGTCGGAATGGACCTGGGAATAATTAGAATGAATGGGTACGCTATACTACCCCAGAGCTCCAGAACTGGAAACTCACTACTAGATGCAATTTAACGTCATACCCAAAACATGAACTTACCAGCCCTGTCGGCTGGGGCTTTAGAATTTGTGTACGCTAGTAAATAATTTATAATAAACCATTTTAAGGTAGGATTAAATGAGAAAATAAGAAATAAAGTCACTTCAGCCCTTATAAATTAGATTAGGATCTTTGACCATTGTTATCACGCTGTCGGCTAGTGCTGTAGAATACGCCGACTGCACATCTATCGAGGAGTAAGACCTTCCAATGTGGCTACCTGTTAGCCGTGGGTGGCGACCCGTGATGCTTAAGAGCAGAATACTCATGGCTGAGCAGTCCGTGAACCGCAACACTCAACTTTGTTCCCTACTTAGGCTAGACGAGCCCCCCATTCTAGCATGAGTAAGGGACAAAGATAGATCCACTCCGATCAATTGACTGGTCATGTCAAACCCTAGCACCTATATGATTGTCCTAACCTTATTTTCCTTGTGGAAACCCATAAACCTTTTTATCATATATGTGCTAGAATGCGTTGGCTGAGGGTTTTATTGTCCTGGGATGACGTTAAACTCTATCTGATAGTAAAGTTCCAGTTCGGGGGTGGTCTGGGGAATGTGGACTACCCCTTCATCACCATTGCTTCCAGGTTCACCCTTACCCGGGGTTGTAGTACCTGTGAGGGTCCCATCGATGGATTCATTAGAAAATTTGTTTACAAAAAAATTATCTTCTAAACTATCGCTACAAATCTTTCAAAAATTTGCCGGTATTAAATGAGCCACTTTGGTTGATATGCTGTAAAACAAAACAAAACAAATAAAAAAGCTCTCCCAACGATCAGTAGGGCTGGGGCATTCCTAAAGACGCAGGTGAACTGTTTGTACGAATAGTGGCAACATTATAAGGGTTTGTTGTACATGCGTTTGAGTATAAGTCGATTTTTCACTTTCTTAAAATATCAAATTGTTCATCTATGCTAAAGTTGTGTGTTTGTATACTGAATACTGCTATAGAAAATTAGATCTTCTACTTGTATCATTGTTTGAGGAAATAGCATCAAAGATCGTTAGCTAAAATTCAAAAAGATCCTTGTTTTTACAACATTTGGCCTAGAAATTGGTTAGAAAATTTGCCGCTTTCAATATTTAAATCAGAAAATGTTATTTATTTTATCAAAATCAAAAGAATTGAATATTTTAAATAGAATTAAAATTTAAAATGTGTCCCCTCCCATCACCACCGACACCACTGGACTATTTTATATTTTTTAAAGTCTAAAATCGACCTACCCTAATGGGCATTTCCTCTAGACCCCCGCGGCCCGCCATGCTACCACATTCAGTCTTGGCTTGGCAGTTGTTTTTGATGAAGCTCCCGATTGATGTTAGCGATAAGGATGAATTTCGTGCAGGTTTTTGGTATTTGAACACAAAGGATTGAATGAAATGAATCGCTAGCGGAAGTGTATAACGTGTCGTACATGGATGTCAAATACGTCGGTAAGTATAAAGTATTCAAAGAGGAAATTCAACGCTTCCTCAACGATGAATTGGAATGGCATGGGCAGACAAAAATCGCCACAGTGCCAACAATAAGCGCATTTCCCAGAATGGCAATAATGTAAAACCATGAAATGTAAAAATCATACGTAAAAATCATATGTAAAAAATGTAAAAATCATATGTAAAAATCATATGACAATAAACAATAAACGTTTCTGTGGTTTTTAAATAGTTAAGAGGTCATAGATTTTGGATTAGCATTCCGCAACCACAACAATGAATTGGTATGATATAGGTGTAGTATCAATCTTACGCACCTTTTTGTGTGAATGGGATGGACCAAATGAACGGCGTCCGTCTTGCATATAAGCTGAGGATTTATTGTATGAATTAAGTCAGCAAGTAAAAATAAAGTGAAATAAAACTTAAGAATAAGTTTATTTCGGCTCCTGTTTTTATTACAATGGGTTCATAGAAACTACAAAAATGCATTTTACGAAATGGCAATTCTATAGAAAAATAAATATATATATTCAAACGTTAAAATGTGAACATCATTACTAATAAATAATAAACGTTTCTGTGATCTTAAAATATTTTGAAGGCCATACATTTGGGATTAGCCTCATAAATTGAAATGGATGTAATATTTTTTTGTTCTTATTCTCTATAGAATATAAGAAGATCAAATAGGAAGTGAATGAAAGAGAAATTGGTCTAAAGATAACCAGGAACTTATCTGGAGATGATGTCTCCCGAGTCAGTTCTGAAACCTCGGAGGATCGTGCAAGCTATTAAGCTGATCAATGTAGAAATCAAGATAAGACGTTACTAATTACAGCAACTAATTCTATGGGGAGTCATAAGATACGTATTTTCTCAAAATTCTTGGAAGAAATAAATCCTTTGGATTTATCGGAAATATCTTATCGTATTAAGGTCAAGATGCGCCATGAGGTCACAGATGATTTGCAGTTCAAGTTTTTCATTATTAAGTTACAAATTGGACTGGAACATGCTTCATTCTCTAAGTTTGTGTATTTCAATGTCAGGATGCTAACCAAACTATTGCAACATGTCAGTTTTGTTTACATGCATTATAATATACATTAAATCAATGATATCATTTTGGTTTATGGTAAAGATACATTTGATAAGGTTTTATAATATAAACCAAATGACCCATGAACCACTTGGATTACTGTGATTCATGATGATACTCATGCTTCTATTTAGGAAGGAGGGAATGATTCTAATTGGCATATGTCTATTATATTGAGAATTGGGTTGATTATAAGAAATTGATGTCAAGTATGGATGCAGATCCAACAAATTCATCATTCAGTTGCAAATTGCTTTATTTTCTACGTTGGAGCATTTTAAGTGTATTACTTTAATAGTAATAAAGCATTCACTATGATTTGGTGTTTTTTATTGTTATGCTTAAACATTAAGTGAAATTTAGTTAGATATATCTCCTAAATGTTTTGCCAGCAATTTCTAGTTCCTTAATAGTTATCTATAAGATAACAATTTCTGCATTATTTACGACGAGCATAAGTCGTCAGAAATTAAATGCAAAATAAATTAAAATTACTCGCTCAGTGTGAGAAGTGCAGATTTCTTTTGGACCAAAAATCTTTATAAAACACAAAGAACATTTTTTTAAAAGAATGTGTAAGGATTAAAGTTCCAAAGCCTTCAAAAAACGTATTCATCACGTCGGCGTCACAAGTTGTAAGATTCAAAGTGATAATACTTGAAGATAAAACTCCGACAAAGGTTGATAGACAACACATTTAACATACAGCACAGAATAAACAGGGTACATAATACATAGGTGTACATAAACATACATACAAAAGTAGTATAAATACATATACAAGAGTAGAGATAATGACACATTCATGAATGGTAAAATACAAGATATTTAGGTATCAAGGAGATACCTAAATGTACATAAAAACGTAGTTACGGATACATGACTAAAGAATAGTCATATATCGTACAAGATACTTACTAGCAGTGAGTGACCAGTGTTAAGGGCCGAAGCCCCAACGAGAAGAGGGTGGTCATATGACTACCTCATTGTGTCTCGTAGGTCGAGCAACAGGAAAAGAGGAAGAGAAATTCAAATCAGCCGCTTAAATATCAAAGGCCCATAGCGGGAACCAGCGAAACTAAACGGGCAGACAACTCCCCAGGCGAATACGAAAATAACGCCTACAAATGCTTTTTTTTTTCATCGTCATAAAACGTGTACGATCTATTGTTTTTACCAACGACATCTACATGTACGATAAAAGGGCTTTTTAACCGTTAAGTCATTTTCTCTTTTCTTATTCCGACAAAGGCACAAGAATTAGAAAATATAGCGGGAGGGAGAAATTTACGTCACTTATCAGATTTTTTTACTAGGTTAAATTAGTAAAATGGAAGTGGGCAGAGTGTGTTCTTTCTTAAGTAAAATGAATAAATAAATAAAAATAAATAAAAGTAACCGGGGCTTATTCAATAGCTGCTATCTTCCTTCTCTTACTCCTTTGTTTTCCCCTTGTCCTTTCTGTCTCCCTCTTTGAAATAGTTATTCTGGTATTAATTCACCCATTATAAAAAAATGCTCTTATTCCTTACCAACATGTTTAAGAGTTATTGACTAAAATTGAACTGAATGACAAAAAAAAAAAAAATCAGAATAAACGAATAATTTTCAACTACAAATAACACGTTTAATTCTTAGATTTTTTTATCATTACATTTTATCACCAACTCAACAAGCAATTTAATTTTGTCAAATGTATAAGATTTTTTTAAAGAAAAATGATGTACTTCAAAACACGCAAGAGTTTAACATGATATTTCAAATGTTAAAAAATTTCTAAAATAAACTAACATAATACACAAATTGATAGAAATATCAAGTTCCATTGGTATTTGCTACCTGAAAAGAACTGGTTACTAATATTGCACAGTTCTTTTTTTTTATCATCTCCATTTTTTTTCTTTTAATATTTGCATTACTCTGGTAAAAATGCCAAAATGTGGTGTCCTGGGTATAACACTAAACTGTATCTGATGGTGACACTCCAGTACTGGAGATCTGGGTAGTGTTGAGTACCCCTTCATTGCCACTACACCCAGATCTACTCTGAGCTAGCGTGTTAGTGCCTGTTAGGGTCCCATCTATGGGTTAAATAGATATGTTTAAAAATTAGTCGTACTGATTATTGAATCTGCATACTTCTAGTTCTATGCAAATTGGACCATTCGACATTTTCTACAGTAAAAATATTTCTATATTTCTATTAGGATAGAAAGGTAGTAATCAGAGATTGGCATATATATATATATATATATATATATATATATATATATATATATATATATATATATGAACTAACCTACTCTAGTTTCAGCATAAGGATCTTCAGGGTTAAATCCACAGAATTAATCAAGGTATTGATTAATTTCAAGAGTTCATGTTGAGTAGGTTATTTCTGTACACACTATATAATAAATCCGCTCTTCTTACGTATTGAGCACCTTTATATTTGTTATAACGCTGATTATCCAGGTAAAACTTTTAACAACCAAAAATTGAGAGCAAACCAATATTTTCACCGGTAAGTCATTCCTTCATATACACACACACACACGCACACTCACACACACACACACACACACATATATATATAGTGTATGTATATGTATGATATATATATATATATATATATATGTGTTGTGTGTGTGTGTGTGTGTGTGTGTGTGTGTGTGTGTGTGAAAATGAAATGGAAAATAATCCAACAGTATGAATAAGATATAATGAAAAAAACAAAAGATGTTTACAACTGAAAATAGGCTCATCAGCAGAGAAAGTGTGCAAACCGTTTAGGGGCCAAATTTCTCGACGGTTTAAAAAGCAACACCCGGCCCATCCTCAACTAATATGAGGACCCTTTTGCATTATAATGTATCGACCGCACGTGGGTCGGTCATCAACAAAAATAAGATGGGAAAAAAGAGACCGTTAGTAAAAACAGAACGCTGCTAGTCAAACGTTGGAATTAATCAAAAAAATTATGCTGTCTGTATTAAAAACAATATGAATTTTATTTAAAAATAAAATGAATCTCATTTTTAATTTTGAAAATAATCAGAAGTATTAGATTTATTTTATTACTATAATGCTTCTGATTATTTTCAAATTAAAAATGAGATTCATTTTTTTTTAAATAAAATTCATTTTATTTTAAAATAAAATTCATATTGTTTTTAATACAGACAGCATAATTTTTTGATTAATTCGAACGTTTGACTAGCAGCGTTCTGTTTTTACTAACAGTCTCTTTTTTTCCCGTCTTATTTTTGTTGATGACCGACCCACGTGTGGTCGATACATTATAATGCAAAAGGGTCCTCATATTAGTTGAGGGTGGGCCGGGTGTTGCTTTTTAAACCGTCGAGAAATTTGGCCCCGAAACGGTTTGCACACTTTCTATCCTGATGAGCCTATTTCAGTTGTAAACATCTTTTGTTTTTTCATTATATCTTATTCATATATATATATATATATATATATATATATATATATATATATATATATATATAATGTAAAGAATTCTAGACTCAGGAGTTTGCCAGTTCGGGCAGTGAAGTCGCCCGATGTATATAGATGGTTGTATGATGAAAGATATTTGAAAACTTAAGTGGTTTCGTAATATTTTAACTAAACGGTAATTAGACAATTCTCAGATTATGGCGAGACGTAGTAAATTGAACTTTTTGTATGTCGAGTATTGAGTGGGGTAGGTGCAATGCAACTTGAGTGGTTTTGTGTATAATTTGTATTTTTGGGGGGAACATGGATGACCGCGTTCATCTTCTTGACGTGGCCAGCCGATTGATCAGAAGGGGCCTCTCCAACGGCCCGTCTAGCCTAAGTGAAGTCTAAAGTAGAGTGTTTGCGTTGCATGAACTGCTCAGCCACCAGGATCCCATCCTAAAACAACGCTGGTCCCAACCCAGGGCGAAGAGGTGGCCCCATTTGTGGGATTTTACCCCCTTGTATAGGGCCGGGTTAGCTCAGTCGGTAGAGCATTCGGCTAGGAACCACATTGTTCCGTGTTCTTTACCGGCTCAACTCAGCGTATGAATAGCACAGGGATATGAGCGGTAAAATGAGGAGCTTGTGCTAGATGTGGCGCTCCACCTCAGACTCTAAAATAAAATCCTTGGTCTAGCGCTAGTGATAATGGGATATACTCCCTCGCTGTCTGGCTGATACCGACATTAGGCCGCCCCGATGACTTTACCTCTCTGTAGGAGTGCAGTCGGCGTATTCAACTGCCCCACCCAACAGGGCGGTTATTCTTAAGAGCAAAATAAATGTCAAAGAAAGAATGCTACAAAAAGAAAGAAAGAATGAGGAAATCTAAAAAGATACGCACAGTAAAAGATAAAGCTTTTTCATGTCAATGCCTTTAAATAAATTAAACTTGTCATTTACTCAGCCAGAGTTGTCTCCCTTTTAATGTTTTTTTTTCTTTTCTTTAAATAAACACGTTCGGATGAACACAGTGTGGAAACGCACACTACATTCATCTATCCATTTTGAAATTTTGAAATGTTAGCTTTGTATATGTTCGTACGTTAACCTTTTCGTTATTTTTTTTCTCTCTTGCCGTTGGTTAGGTGGGTGATATTTTTTTGTTGAAGTGCCGACCTAATCATATCTGAATATTCACACAGTTTTCTAGAGGTAAAACATGAAGAAGAAAAAGAAAAAGGAACGTGTTACAAAGTTTCCGATATATTTCTCTGATTTTAAGCAGAAAAAAAAAATTCTAGAATTATAAAGAAAGCAACGACATCTTTCTTATAATATCTTATGAAGGAATATTTTTTAAGCTTATAGGAATGGAGAAGAACGTTAAGAAAATAGAGTACGGAGTTGGAAATCTAGTGGGTGGGATGGTGTGGAGTTAATTAGAAAGAAAGAAAGAGAGAGAGAGAGAGAGAGAGAGAGAGATGGAAGGGGAAAAAGAAGGAAATATCTCAGTAGATAGATGTGTTGCTATTGTGAAAGAGGGAACTGAAGAATCAAGAAAATTAAGATATGGAAAGGGAAAAAGAAAAAGAAAAGAGAAGATAAAAATAACTATTTAGATAGTTCTTGTATTGCGAAAGAAAGAAAGAAAGAAAGAAAGAAAGAAAGAAAGAGAGAGAGAGAGAGAGAGAGATGGAAGGGGAAAAAGAAGGAACTATCTCGGTAGATAGAAGTGTTGCTATTGTGAAAGACGGAACTGAAGAAGCAAGAAAATTAAGATATGGAAATAGAAAAAGAAAAGAGAAGAGAAAAGATAACTATTTAGGTAGTTCTCGTATCGCGAAAGAAAGAAAGATAGAAAGAAAGAAAGAAAGAAAGAAAGAAAGTGGGAAGGAAAGAAAGAAGGAAAGAAGGAAAGAAAGAAAGAAAGAAAGACAGAAAGACAGAAAGAACTATGATGGTGAATATTATGAAAGAAAGAAAAAAGAAAAAAGAAAGAAAGGCAGAAAGACAGAATGAAAGAAATGTTGAAGGGAATAAAAATAGAAAGAAAGAAAGAGAGATGGAAGGAGAAAAAGAACGAAATATCTCGGTAGATGAATGTGTTGCTATTGTTAAAGAAGGAACTGAAGGGGCAAGAAAAATAAGATATGGAAAAATAAAATTCAAAAAATGAATAAGGATCTCGGTAGTTCTCTTTTTGTGAAAGAAAGAAAGAAAGAAAGAAAGAAAGAACGGTGACTGTGGACCGAATGAACATCGTGAAAGAATGAAGAAAGAAAGAAGAAAGAAAGAAGAAAGAACGGTGACTGTGGACCGAATGAACATCGTGAAAGAATGAGAAAGAAAAAAGAAAAGAAAGAAAGAAAGAAAGAAGAAAGAAAGAAATGTGGAAGGGAATAAAGAACGAACTATCTCACTAGATGAAAGTGTTTCTTTTGGGAATGAAACGAAGAAGGACGGGAAAAAAGAAACGGAAACGTTAGTTACCATATAACGATCTCTGTAATTCTCTTATAGCGAAAGAAAGAAAAAAGAAAAGAAAGACATACAGAAAGAAACGAACAAACAAACAAACAAACAAAGAGAGAGAGATAGAAAGAAAGAATTATGACAGTAGGCGGAATGAATATTGTTAAAGAAAAAAGAAAGAAAGTAAGAAACAAAAGAGAAAAAAGAGAGAAAGAAAAACGAAACAGGGAGAGGGGGGAAGAAATAAGAAATAAAAAGAAATAAAAAGTACGGTAGACGGAAATGGTTCTAATAAGAAGAAGGAAAGAAAGAAAGAAAGAAAGAAAGAAAGAAAGACTGAAGATATAATGAAAAAAAATGAAGAAAGACAGATAGAAAGTCAAAAATAAAAGATGAAACATTTAAGGAGGGAAACTAAAATGAGAATGAAAAGAAAGAAAGAAAGAAGAAAAAAATGAAGAATGAAGAACTAGTTTGGTAGACGGAAGTAGTTCTATTGAGAAGAAAGAAAGAAAGAAAGAAAGAAAGAAAGAAAGAAGAAAAAATCAAACAAGTCTTTATGTATCGATATGGAAACAATAGCGAAAGAAAGAAAAAATAATTTAATGGTGTAAATCAAAAAGAAAAAAAAAAAAGAAAACCAACAAAAAAAAAGAAAAAAAGATTAGTGTCTGTTAATAAAGAGAGTGATACAGAGAAATAAATAAATAAATAAATAAGCCGAAATAAGCAACAACAGTCCAAAACGTTGTATTGAATTGAATTGAATTGAAATGAAATATATATATATATATATATATATATATATATATATATATATATATATATATGTATATATATATATATATATATATATATATATATATATATATATATATATATATGTATATATATATATATATATATATTTATATATATTTATATATATGGAGGATGTATGTATATATATATGATATATAAATAAATATAGCATGAAATATATATATATATATATATATATATATATATATATATATGGGGTATGTATGTATATACATACATACATATATATATATATATATATATATATATATGTATATGCACAAGCACACAAACAGACACAACACAACCCCCACGTATATATATATATATATATATATATATATATATATATATATATGTGTGTGTGTGTGTGTGTGTGTGTGTGTGTGTGTGTATCAAATTATAAATGACATAACATTGATGTAAGGGCATAATATGAAGTAATGAATGGTAAAAAAGTAATGAGTGAAAATCAGAAAGTGTCATGTTTAAAAATAAGGATAACGAAAAGGGAATTGCTTGTTTTTTTCTTCATTGAAACGCAAAGCAATACAAACAACAATAAAAGACGAAACTGAGCGAGAAAAATAAAAAGGTATGATAAAAAAATCATGATATTCTAAATATCCCCTCCCCCTAAAAAAAGAAAAAAAAACTGTTTCACCCAATGACAACGGTATTACGATTCACGTTGCTGACATTCGACGAAATACACCTGTACAATACAATGATTACACATCTTGCTTACGGAAAGGAATTATTTGTTGTCGTTTTTTTTTTTGGGGGGGGGGCATTTAGTTTCCAGCCCTGTCACCAGGGACTTTAGAATACACCAACAGCACCTCTGCAGAGGGTTATGACCCTTTCCACCAATTGGCCCCAACTGCTGGCAATGAGTGCCAGCCGTGATGCTTAAGGACATAATCCTTAAGCATTAAAGAATAATGAAACTAAGAACTCAAATAGCTTAACATTCAAGAAATACAGATGACTTACCAGTTTAGTTCGGATTAATGATGTAACTAGTTAAGGGTATCTATATTTTCATTTGTAAATAATAATAATAATAATAATAATAATAATAATAATAATAATAATAATAATAATATCTGGACCTTGCCAGAGAACTGAAAAAGTTATGGAATATGAAAGTGAAAGTTATACCAATTGTAGTTGGTGCACTTGGAACAGTCCCAAAAGGATTAGAAAAGGGCTTGGAAAGTTTGGATATCAGAGGAAGGATTGAAACCATTCAGAACACTGCACTGCTGCAATCCGCCAGAATACTCAGAAGAGTCCTGGAGACCTGAGGAGACTTGCTGTCACTCAGACTCCAGTGAAAGACCATCAACTAACACTGATGTGAAAACTCAAAAGGAGTAAATAATAATAATACCGGACTTAGTACTGATTGACAAGAAAAAGAGAACCTGCCATCACGTGGGTTTTGCCGTCCCGGCTGACCACCGAGTGAATAATGGAAGAAAGCGAAAAGATTGACAAATACTTAGACCTTGTCAGAGAACTGAGGAAACTGTGGAATATGTAGGTGAAGGTAGTACCAATCGTAATTGGTGCCCTTCAAACGGTCCTTAAAGCTCTGTAAAAGAATTTGGGTGAACTGGAAATCAGAAGAATCGAGACCATCCAGACTACAGCATTGTTGAGATCGGCTAGAATGCTCAGAAGAGCCCTGGTGGCTGAGCGGTCCATGACATGCAATACGTTTGAGGACCATATGCCACGTTTGAGGACCATATGTGGCTCTCATAACACATTTAAAATATAAGACAAAATCTTGTGAAAACGTATGAGTAGACACCTACCATCTCTCTGGTCAGCGTGTTATTAGAAATCATGTAAATCAATACATAACACTTGAAACACTAATACGCAAAATCATTGTGAAAAACACCCGGAAATTATATATGTCAAATAGTTTTACTTTTTTACTCGAAATACTCGAGACCTAATAAAAAAAGACTACACTCAATAAGACAGTCTTTTACGACAAGCACAAAGTGTTTTAAATGTATATAATAATTAGATTTCCACTTTTCTTATAACATTTAAGTGACGTCTTTTGGCATCTCCCTGGTCAACAACATCTTCGTTTGAATCGAGGGTTTTACATGATGTCAACTGAAATTCCAATGACCGACGTCAAATCTACGAGAGTAAGTAAATAAGTAATGCCATTTTCTTTAGGAGAGGTATAATTACCAACACAGGAACTTAGATCATGCATTAAAATGAAGCTGGCCCTCTTTGGATCACATCCCTACTTCTCCACATAAGGGACTCAAAAAGTAATGCCATTTTCTTTAGGATATGTATAATTACCAACACAGGAACTTGTATCATGCATCAAAATGAAGCTGGCCCTCTGTGGATCACACCCCTACTTCTCCACACAAGGGAGTCAAACAGTAATGCCATTTTCTTTAGGATATGTATAATTACCAACACAGGAACTTGTATCATGCATCAAAATGAAGCTGGCCCTCTGTGGATCACACCCCTACTTCTCAACACAAGGGAGTCAAAAAGTAATGCCATTTTCTTTAGGAGAGATATAATTACCAACACAGGAACTTGTATCATGCATCAAAATGAAGCTGTGGATCACATCCCTATTTCTCCACACTGTCACCGTCTCTCTCAGTAGCAATGTTCCACCTTCGAATGGGAGCATGTATCCCTGTCCTGTAATATTCTGTTGACTGTTTTTTTAGCCACTTCTTCATTACAGATTTCACATCCTCGTGACTGGAATAATGTTTGACTCTCAAACCCTGTTTCATGGGACCGAAGAAGTGAAAAGTGAAATCTGTAGCGAAGAAGTAAGGAAGTGAAATTTGTAGTGAAGACGTAGCTGAAAGAGCAGTCAACAGTTTTGAAAATACAATGAGCGTCATAGACCAGAAAGCCAAAATGCGCTATTGATGTCTCCTATCCATTAGTTGAGTGAAAATCATCTTCCGGTCTGATAATCTTCATGTACATTTTTATATACACGAGGGCGAGTCAAAAAAGTATTGCCATTTTGTTTTGGACAGGTATAATTACCAACACAGGAACATGTATCATACATTAAATTGAAGCCGGTTCTCTATGATCCACATCCCTACTTCTCCACACAGTCACCGACTCCCTCAATGGCAATATTCCACCTTCGAATGAGAGCATGTATCCATGCTCCGTAACATTCTGTTGACTGGAACAGCGACAGACGACCGCTATGGCAGGCTACAGCGGAACGAAAAGAGACGCCTTTCGTAATACCGTGGCGACACCGGTCGCGGTTCCGGCTTAGAGGCGTTCAGCCGTTATCACGCGGAGGCAGCTTGGCACAACCGCTCGTTCGAGCGAGCATGCGAACCGTTGCTCCGATCCCGCGGTTCCTCTCGTACTGGATGGGATAGCCGTCGCCACGGCCGACGTAACACACGTGCCGATCGGTAGGATAAAACTAACCTGTTCCACGACGGTCTAATCCCAGCTCACGTTCCCTGTCAGTGGGTGAACAATCCAACGCTTGGTGAATTCTGCTTCGCAATGATAGGAAGAGCCGACATCGAAGGATCATTTTATTAGGACACTCTTCACAACAGATTTCCTTTCCTCATCCCTGGAATAGTATTTGCCCCTCAAACCTTCTTTCATGGTGCTGAAGAGATGATAGTCTGAAGGCGCTAAATCTGATGAGTATGGAGGATGTGGTACAGTTGTCCACTCGAATGGGGCAATTTTCTCCCTGCTCCCCATGCTTGCATGTGGTCTGGCGTTGTCCTGCAGAAATAGGACATTGTTGATTGGCAAGTTGGGTCTTACTTGTCGGAGTCTTACTCTGAGCCTCGTTAGGGTGTCAATGTAGGTCTTAGTTATATATTCAAAAAGAACTTCACATGAAATAAAGAAAATGGCATTTATTTTATTCACCCTCGTATATATATATCACTCTGATGAAGGCACGTGGCTTATGAGGTTTTTTAAAAAATTAGATTAGTGATGTGTTTCTAATTAAATGTGGATGAGACCTGACTAATGCATTTGTTTATACAGATGTTTGTGAAACCCACATTTTTTCAGGTCGAGTAATTAAATTTTATCCGTGTAAATAGATTATATGTTTTTAAACTGATTATCGATCTATCTTCCTGCTGTTCAATTATTGGTTTTATGTTAATGCCTTTTTCAATTTGTTCTATGATGGTAAATGTAACATATCAGTTAAAATCACGACAGTTTTTGCATAAGTGTTTCCTACAGGTATTAGATTACTGTGGTCCACAAATTTGATTGCATATCTATAGACGTTTATTCTAAAATAATAAAAAAAAGTCATTGTGATTTTCCAGCATATTGTTTTTGGCTGCGTGTGTATCATAGAGGGTCTATTTAAAAGGAGTGATGGCATGTCAATGAAAATCGTGAAATACTTTTCTCTATTCCTGGTTTATTTCTTCGGGGTCGGAATCTATTTGTTGGAGTGGCTGGCATTCTTTGCTGTTTGAATCTAGAACAACTTGGGTTTGGCTGGAGGATATCTTGCCATATGCAATGGATAGTTTGTTTTAATAATAACACAAGACGTTTTTATTGTATTCTCATGAGCCGTTTTATTTTATACCCAAGGCAAAATGCCTCGGGGAACAGACATGCATTTTGCATGTGCCTCCTGCCACTGCTTCGTTCCAATCTGATCTTTTATTCCTCTCCCTTTCTCTCATTCTCCCCACTGCCTTGTCCTAACCAATCAGAATTTGGCAAATAGATTAGTGCATCTTCATCAACATTTCTCTACGTTAATTACATGTAATTTTTTGCACTGCTGGCTTTTCCCATCCTATTGTTACAAGTGGGCAGTCCATTAAATAGATTGTATTTTTGTTTCTGTAATTTAATTCATGGTAATTCTTTTTTAAAAGTAGTTGCGGATGAGTTATTTGCAGCATACTGTTTTTCTTTATATTATATTGTTGGTAAAATTTAGTGAATTTTATTTTGGGTTTCTTAGTGATAACTTTGTATTTAGCTATAATATTGGTTCCTTCAATTTCTCTGTTATGTAGCGAGATGGTGAATATCCAAGAGATAGTAAAGGTTTAAAAAAAGTGATGAACACAAAACGGTTTGTCGGGAATTTGACCGGAGCGTGACCCCTCCCCGAATGGAAAATTGAAAGCCAACCGGAAGTTTCGGGTCTTGACCGGAACCGGAAGTCACGTGGTGACGTGGAACGACGAAGAAAAATACCGGCCTCTTTTTGCTTTCCGAGGCCTTGGGGACGGACGGACCTCTGGTCCCTAGTGTGGGATCACAGTTATTTAACAGTGTCCTCTCTGTCTTTCCTCTTCTCCAAAACAACCAGCGAGGCGAGCCTGGAAATAAGATAAGCAGCTTGTGACGATATATTCTCGCGTTGTATTTTTTTTATCGACAAGATGACCGCCACGTGCCGAACACCTTTTTAGTGTCGTGACTTTGGCGGCACGTTGACAAGAAACGCTATACGACATATATCACTATTAGAACGTTACATATATCCGTTTTGGTACCGTGAATATACCGCCACATTACATATACAGTTATTTGGACGACGATAGGTCAGTATGGTTGGTATTTGATAAATATATTTCAGGTTTTGGTGTTTACTGAATTCTATTAAGAAATTTGAAAAACGAAGTGTTCCAAAAATAAGATGAATTTATCTATCGACGCTTAAACGTTTGGAAAAAAAATTTTTTTCTATCTCCTGTCATCTACAAAACATCCATCAATTTCTTCACCCCATAATACATCCTGATGAAGGTTTAAATAAACCGAAACGTTTAAGCGTCGATAAATAAGTTAATCTTATTTTCGGAACACTTCGTTTTTCAAATTTCTTAATATTGTCTGATTTATTTCCATATTTACTCCCATATAATATATATATATATATATATATATATATATATATATATATATATATATATATATATATGATTTTATATAATTCATATGATTTTAAATATATGTATATAAAAATCTATAGTTTTTCGAACACTTCAACATTCTCTGTATTTTGGACGTTTTAACTTCAAATATCAAACATTTTACCCTGAGGATGTCTGTTTTCTTTGTATACTTAAATATTTTCGAATTTTCCCTTATTATTTCATTTCATATTTAAGATAATAATACATAGAATACAATGCGTACGTGAACAACCCCCTGGCCGAAACACGTGTTGGTAATTCCTCAAACTAACTTTATCCATTCAACATTTTCATTCCTTCATTTACTTATCCTTTCAATATATTATATATATATATATATATATATATATGTGTGTGTGTGTGTGTGTGTGTGTATGCATGTGTGTATGTGTGTGTGTGTGTCTATGTGTCTGTGTGTATAATTATACATAGATACATTTATATATAGACACAGAATGTAGTTAATCGAAACAGGAAGAAGACACTAGAATATTCGAAACACGTTTTTCTAGAATAAAATAAAATAACAAAATCTTTTTAAAAACATAATTCATTTTGCGGCCCATTTTTTTTAACAAAATATTTAATTTTCTCCCGCTGGACCCATAACAGCACTTTATAAATATA
The DNA here is from genome assembly GCA_023376005.1 of Doryteuthis pealeii. NCBI lineage: Eukaryota > Metazoa > Mollusca > Cephalopoda > Myopsida > Loliginidae > Doryteuthis > Doryteuthis pealeii. Next base: position 13,971,263 of record CM042155.1, read on the forward strand.
TAACCATTATCTGCCAGGAACTCACTTGTCAATATAAGAAATGATTGATTTTCGAGATGTATATTTTTGCTCAAATTCACACTAAAATACGCAAAGAATATGTTCTAACGGGAATTAAACCAAAACACCATGCAAATTTTTAAAAATAATAATAAATAAATAAATAAAACCTTAAGATGATTTATTATATTAAACTATATATCCCTTTAACTGTAAAATCAAAAATATTCTTAAATGCCTAATAAAAAGAAAGAAAGAATATAAAACCTTAGCGGGGTTAAACTGATGTTGCTCAGAAAAATAATCAATTTTCAGCACTTTAAATTGAAATTTTATACGTTGAACACGATTTTTATTGCACGAGAAGAAAACTGAGATAATAGCAAAATAGTGTGTCAAATGTTTACAGGTCTTTATACATAGAAATCGTCGTATATTTTATAATGAAAGACATAATAATACTTAGACATATATTGATAGCATGTGTGTGTGTGTGTGTGTGTGTGTGTGTGTGTGTGAGAGAGAGAGAGATATATATATATATATATATTATATATATATATATATATATATATATAGAGAGAGAGAGAGAGAGATAAGGACTGAGAGCGAGAGAGATGCTGCTGCCTCTGATGATGATGATTATAAAATAAATTAAGGTAATCTGAACATTAGCTACATAAATGAGAATAACCCTCCATTGTTTCTTTCACTTTGAGGAAGCCGTCTGTTTTGGTATACCATTTTCATTCCACCGTAATCAATACAACTGCATGATAAATCTACACTGAAAATGCAAATTTGTTCGAATCAGTACAACTGAATGATTTAACACGAAAATATCATAAAATGTGTTCTTAATAACAATTAAGTTCATTTCAAATAATGCACAAGCACAATTTATGATATTTTCATGTTAAATCATTCAGTTGTACAGATTCGAAGAAATTCGTATTTTCAGTGTAGATTTATGGTGAAATGGAAATAGCCTAATAAAACTGACGGCTTCCTCAAAGTGAAAGAAACAATGGAGGGTTACTCTCATTTATGTAGCTAATGTTCAGATTACCTTAATTTATTTTATAATCATCATCATCAGAATCAGCAGCATCTCAGTCCTTATCTCTTTCTCTCTCTCTCTCTCTCTCTCTCTCTCTCTCTCTCTCTCTCTCACACACACACACACACACACAAAACAGCTTCCTCAAAGTGAAAAGAAAACAAGGGGACGTTACTCTCATTTATGTTGCTAATGTTCAGATTGCCTAAATTAAATTGATGTTTCAGAGAAAACTTATCAATTTTTGGCAGCTGAATTTTAAATTTTATACGTTGAACACATTTTTTTCTTGCACGAAAAGATAAAATATTAGTCAAATTATCGCAAGTCCATACACAAATACATATAGGATATAATCTAATGGCTCTTCTCGTGTTGTAATGGTTAGCAATGTAGACTGGCAAACCAAGACTAGTGAGTTTCAGCCTCGTTAGGTGCTCCATACATTCGATCTCTTGCCACATCTTGTGCTTAGTAAATAACTATTATAAATAATTCTCAATTTACTTTAGACAAGGATCATGATAAAACGCAGTAAAATATTATGCACTAAGAGTCTATGTATGTATGTATGTACGTGTGGGTTTATTTAAGAGAGAGAGAGAGAGAGAGAGAGAGAGAGAGAGAGAGAGAGAGAGAGAGAGAGAGAGAGAGAGTGATGATGATGATGATGATAATGATGAAAAAATAAATTAGGTTTCGGTTTCCTTGTTTAGAGGCAGATCAACATTCGTGGTTTATTTAATGAGAATATCATCCTTGTAGAAGAACAGCAGTGATGCTATTTAACCAATAACTGCAGAGATTAAGGTTTCATGGTTTTCTCGTGTATATTAGCCCCGAAGTGAACGTAATAGCGCGTATGGAGTTCGAACTCACTTACTACGATGTTGCAGTCCAGGACTTTAGCTACTACACTACGGGAACTCCCCACTAATAAATTCTTGAAGATATTGTAAAAATCGTGACAAAACCCCAGCTCACTTTGACTTCTTAATATTCAATAGATGGAATACGCACCCTTCGTGTGTATGTATCTAAGAATTAAGGTATTGAAATGTATTGAATTATGGTTTGGTTTGTTTTGTTTTACGGCATATCAACCTCAGTGGGTCATTTAATGCCGATAAAGTTTTGAAATAAATCAATTCTTAATGCATAATACAATTTCTTTATGAATACATTTTTCTATTTAACCCATAGATGGGACTCTAACAGGTACTACCACTCCGGTTCAGAGTTGACCAGGGATGAATGGGGTGCTCCACATTCCCCAAACCTCCAAAACTGGAACCTCACCATCAGATAGAGTTTAACGTCATTCCCAGGACATGTAGACCCGTAGCTACCGCCTTCTAGCACCCATATGATAAAAAGGGCTTGGGGCTTGCCATAAGGGCAATAGGGTTGGGAAATCATATAGGTGCTAGGGCTTGAGGTGACCAGCCGATTGATCGGAGGGGGCCTCTCCGACCGCCCGTCTAGCCCAAGATAGGGCCAAAGTGGAGTATTGCATGTCATGAACTGCTCATCCACCTGGGCTCTATCCTTAAGCAGCACGGGTCGCCACCCACGGCCAACAGGTGGCCCGATTGGGGGAGTCTTACACCTCTGCAGAGGTGCAGTCGGTGCATTCTAACGCCTCAGGCGACAGGGCGGTATTTGAATTAGAAAGACTATCGAAATTAAATAAGACCCTATATAAATGATTACACTTTTTAAAAATTATTAATTGGTTACTATATTATTTAATTGGTTTCGATATAAAATCATTTATATAATTGATTTTAATACGTTGGCGAATAGAAAAATAACATTAGAAATCAATAACACCTAGTATTTTTTTATTAAACCCAGTCTTGTAAAAAACAGTATGCAAAATAAACACAATATATTATGTAAACCTTTATTACTTAGTGATATATAAGACACATTGCAGGATTTTAAATTCACTATTAATAAGGGCTGTTTCGAGGCAAACCTATCTCAGATTTTTATAGACAACTCGCTATTAAGTAATACTTATTCTATGTATTAATGATTTTGAATACAAAGGAAATAATCATTGATAAACTTACGCAATTCCTGAAGGTATTGTGACGTAAGCAGTGATGTAGTTTTTGTTGCAGACAGACACCGATTCTCTATTATAATAATATTTGAATCTTAATTTTCTGTATAAGACACGAACACAATACAACTCAGCAAGAACCCATTTTACCTCATCATTATCCAGGTTTCCAAAAGGAAGTAATGACACTTATAATTATTATTTTCTGCACAGAAGACAAATTGGAATTAGTTGTGGTTTTTTGCCTTGTGCCACTCCTGACAGTTATTGAAAATTATTAAGCTCCAAACAAAAGTAAAATATTGAATTATGAATAATGGAAGCCAATTTTTCTGAATGCAATTTTGCCTTGAGTGTTGGAAAAGGTAAAAATTAAAATAAAAATGTTCTAAGCTCAATATGATTAATTATAATTTGTAATTGCGATCCTGCCGTCTTGTTTTCACAACTACGTATTCAGCCATGTGCCATTTAATGTTATTTGAAAAAAAAAGTAAAAAGAAAAAAGAACAAGAATGAGAAATAACAAATAATATTTATTATTTGTATCGACGTCAAAATATGAGCCATACCAAATAAAAAAAAAAACAAAGAATGAATATTAAATATTATCCTACAAAAATATAACAACCACAACTTTATGGCATCCGCAAATATATTGCTATATTATACTAGCTGAACTTGGGCATGGCGGCTCATCGTGGCATAATGTTTAACAAGCTAGTCTCACAGATTCATTACTACAGAAAAGCGATTCTCGCTGGAAGCCCCATACTTGCGACTTTCTGTCCCTTCCTACCCCTAGCGAATGATTTATGTAATTTGTGTGTCGTATCGTGGTGTCTAGTCCGTCTCACTCGTATGGTTTGTGAGACGGGGGGCAGGTGGCCATACAGTTGCTCTATTGTGGGGTGCTGTTTCCACGACCTATCCAGGAGCGTCCGTAGCATTCTCGTACAGCTCCCATCTAGCTTATTCTCAAGACGCTTCGTTAGGGTCCAAGTGGTACAGCCATACAGAAGTACCGACACAACCACAGCCTGGAAGAATCGCCTCTTCAGCTTGTTGGGGAGATCGGATTTCCATATGACTGATAGTTTGTTGGTGGCCAACCATGCCTTTGAGACGGACTAGACATGCAGGTCACTGCTGGAGAAGCAAGGACGAGCTCGTAAGCGACGTACTACTGTGAAAGCCAGCGCATGGGCGCGCTAATGTGGGCCGCCCAACCAGG
>CM042155.1:13980627-13998127 GCA_023376005.1 Doryteuthis pealeii
CCTTCTTCTAGACTGGTTACCTAGCTATATCTAAAGAGCCCAGTCTGTGCTGTTATTTACCCATAGCTGGAGGGAAAATATATGGATTCATACATTTCCCAAGGGTATTATCGCCCAGGAATTGAACTCGAGTCGACGAGTCCATTTACTACTACACTAACCATTAGACCTTGCGACTCCATAAGCGTAGTAATATATTTAGATAAAATGTATATATTGAGACAGAGAGAGAAAGAGTGACAGAGAGAGACAGTGAGACAGCGAGACAGAGTGAGTGAGGGGGATAATCCTTATTAATATCCTTATCCGAGATCTTTTTTACAATCTAGATTTCAGGAGTTATACATATGATTGACTATATTTGACAGCACCTGAGCAATGACGTCAGCCAGAACTGGGTGTTAAGGGCATTCGTCGGTGAGGCCCTCACAAACATACACGTACACACATATTGATATATATATCATCATCATCATCATCATCATCATCATCATCATGTGGCGCTATTAGCACGGATATCCATGACAATCTCACTCCAACCGTCCCTATCACTTATTGTTCTCGGGCGCAGCATCCAGTATCCCTGGCGTGGCATGGTGCAACAGTATGAGTATTAACGGTTAATACTCATACTGTTTGAATAAGAGAATTCGTCCGGTGTCGAACTTGGAATGTGTCTTCTTTTTCAAAATCTGTTACATTAAGAGATACATTAAGAGATACATGGATTGGTGACCGAGATATTTGTGGCGGAAGTACTCATATTTGAAATTACAACATCATTTTTTTTTGCAACATCAAGGTTTTCGTTTGGAATTCATATCACAGGACTATGAAATTTTTTAAAAAATCTGTTTTCAAATGCCTTTAAAGTAATATAGAATTCATAATTCGCATCTGATGAGTCGGGAGAGTTAGACACTTTGTCTAAGCTCCCTGAAATAGACTATAATGCTAAATCTCTAATTCTTTTGTTATTTCTTTACTTATATATTTGCTCCGTGACTCTAAAATTAAGAGCACACATTGAGCTCTCAAACTGCGACAGGTTTTTTAAATAAAACACTTGTGTCGTAATGAAGATTTCTTCTCTGGACTTTTGGATTATATATATATATATATATATATATATATATATATATTATGTGTGTGTGTGTGTGTGTGTGTGTGTGTATATATATTATATATATATATATATATATATATATATATATATATATATTGAGAGAGAGACAGAGAGACAGAGAGAGGGAGAGGGAGAGAGACAGAGACAGGGAGAGACACAGAGACAGAAAGGAAGTAAGTAAGGGGAATGACCCTAAATATCCTTATATGAGATCTTTTTTAAAATCTAGATTTTGGGAGCTAATTCAGTTCGGATATTGCAATAAATTTATTCTGAGTCATAGAATAATAAAAATATTCCTCGAGTTAACATTTCTAATTTTGCAGCCTCTTTTTCGTTCAAGAGGTTAAGACAATCAATTTTTGAACGAAACCCACAACCTGTCAAAAAAGCTATTTTAACACGAAGCAGCAAATAACCAGATAGTTAATAAGCAGAGGGAATTGAAGCAGAAAAAGAAGTTAACAAGAACATATTCGCAAGACAAATTAAGCTGGCGACTATATTAGTCAAATTGACCAATATTCGGTTGGGGGGTGGGGGGCGTACGGAGAAGAATGCTGGATGGTGTTGCACTTCATTTGCTGACAGGAAATGTTATGAATGTTTATTTTGGTATTACGTTTAACGAGCTTGGAGTTTTTGACAGTGGGCAACAAGAAAACAATAATGCGTGATAGAGACAGTCGCGGTAACTTTGAAGAAGATGAACAAGAAAACAAAAAAAAAACAAAAAACAAGGAGACTAATACCAAGAATTAAATTGGCATAAAAGCAACGCGGGACGGAATTTGCAAATAGAAAAGCGAGAACAAACGAGATGTTATTTGTTTAAAGAAAAGCCGAGTCTCAACAAATTAGAATATTATCTTTTTATTTCGGGATTATTTTTGTGTCTTTATTTAAAAAAATAGTAATAAGCATATTAATGGATGAATATTTTCATTTAGGAATAAACACGGTATTCGAAACTAATATTCCGTATCATTTAGTCTTGATACCTCAAATAAATTTACAAAAAATTGCAGGATGGTTACATTCAATACAGGTATAGAAATATGTTATTTATTTAAACAATACAATACAATTTCTTTAAACAATACAAGTGTAAGTAAAAGTAAAGTCATCAGGGTGGCCTAAAGTCGGTATCAGCCTAATCAGCGAAGGAGTCTATCCCCTTTTCACTAGTGCTAGACCATATTATTGAATAAATATTTTAATTTAGGAATAAACACGGTATTCGAAACTAATATTCCGTATCATTTAGATTTTATACCTCAAAGAAATTTACAAAAAATTGCAGGATAGTTACACTCAATACAAGTATAGAAATATGTTATTTCTTTAAACAATACAATACAATTTCTTTAAACAATACAAGTGTAAGTAAAAGTAAAGTCATCGGGGTGGTCTAAAGTCGGTATCAGCCAATCAGCGAGGGAGTCTATCCCCTTTTCACTAGCGCTTGACCATATTATTGAATAAATATTTTCATTTAGGAATAAACACGGTATTCGAAACTAATATTCCGTATCATTTAGCTTTGATACCCCAAAGAAATTTACAAAAAAATTGCAGGATAGTTACACTCAATACAAGTATAGAAATATGTTATTTCTTTAAACAATACAATACAATTTCTTTAAACAATACAAGTGTAAGTAAAAGTAAAGTCATCGGGTGGTCTAAAGTCGGTATCAGCCAATCAGCGAGGGAGTCTATCCCCTTTTCACTAGCGCTAGACCATATTATTGAATAAATATTTTCATTTAGGAATAAACACGCTATTCGAAACTAATATTCCGTATCATTTAGTTTTGATACCTCAAAGGAATTGACAAAATGTTTCAGGATGGTTACACTCAATAAAAAAGTTAATAAAAGTAAAGTTGTCGGGGTGGCCTAAAGTCAGTATCAGCCTATCAGCCAATCAGCGCTAGAGCAAGGAGAATGGTTTTGCGTCTGAGGTGGAGCACCACATCTACCATAAACTCCTTAATTTACCGCATGGATCATTGTACTACTCAAACGCTGAGTTGGCGAGGGCTAGTATCGAACTAGTAACCCTGTGGTTTTTAGCCGAACGCTCTACTGACTGAGCTAAAGTAGAAATATCTTATTTCTTTAAACTAATTTGACACAGCTCTAGTCAGTTAAAATAGTTTATTAAAAAGAACAGTTTCCCAATACACTGTCTCAATACTATGAAGTCAATCAATATCGGGAACATACGTTGTATTGAGGCAAATGTAATAGCCGGCAGATTGCTTTTATAGTATTATCTCATTTAAATACGATACTACATCTCCCTGAATCGAAATGGCTTCATGTCGTTCGTAGATCTCTGACTTCTTCTTGGCTTTCAGGGAGAGTATCCTGACTTCTTCTGGCAGGGGATCTACATTTGATATTTTTAATGTTATTTGAGATTTCTTCATACTTTGAATTTTCCAGTATTTTGGGGTATAGCATTACTGATATTTTTGTACGGGTTCACATGCTGCTAAAGCCAAAAATAAATCCGTAATTTCGTTCTCCCCTCCGGAGGCTTTATGGTCTTTTAACTTCTTCATCCTAGCCAATTCTGCGTAACAACGAATCCAAGTTTCAACGAAATCTGGGTCCTCCGATGGAATTAAGGGTGCTATCGGCGACGCCAAATATTGCTATAAAGTGAATTAATCCCGGGAAAGGTTTAATATTTTAAAATGTGTTATTAATGAGTGCATTCCAATTATTTTACCAAGTTTTTATGAACATTTTTTTTCACAATTTTTTTCACAACTAAATGCCGTCTTCGGCATGGAATGATCAAATTGGTTGGCATGCAGTAAAATCCAACCAACCAACCATAACAAAAAACAAAACAATTAAGCATGATTACCGAGCTAGAATAAAACTTAGCTTTAATGTAGCGTAATTATTATGGTCTATGGGAAATTTGGGGATTGAAAAGAAAATGGAAATCGGATTTCTGGAGAAAGAGGGAAAAAAGAAATAAGAAATAAAATAGGTTAACGTTGTGAATTGTAAATACTCAATGGTCTTTTAACTTCTTCATCCTAGCCAATTCTGCGAAACAACGAATCCAATTTTAGACGAAATCTGGGTCCTCTGATAGAATAAAGGGTACTATCGGCGACACCATATTGCTATGAAGAGAATCAATCTCAGGAACATACGTTATATTCAAGCAAATGTAGTAGCCGTCTGTGGCAGACTGCTTTTATAGCATAATCTCATTTGCATATGATACTATACTCACTTAACATCTTACATCATAGTGATATGACATAAATATTAAATATCTAATGCCCAAAATAAATTGCCAAAAAATTTCCGGATGGGTGTTACATAATTATTAGATACCTAATATTTATGTGCAATAGTGTAGAAACAAGATGGCGTTTTAAGTGCAGCTGACGGCCTTGAAGATTGAGTGACAAGCTTGACCTCAGTCCTAAGCCTATCTTCCGGGGATAGCCGTGAGAACTGGTCGAGGACCCTCTCTTCCGGTTTAGATAGTAAGTTTCAGTCAGTTAGAAGGTAGCAGCGAGCTCGAAGGGGTAAGTCGCGTTATACGCGCGTCCCGTCTTTATCTGCGCAGATGTCTGGTTGGGGATTTAAAAATAAAGTAAGATCAAAGCAAATCGGAGTCTTGTGTTATTACCTCTAAAAACTAAAAATGACACAGGGCTTCTGATAAAGAGAAATCCCCAATAGAAGACCAGACCCGAAGTCCCCAATAAAGTCCAGACCTTAGAAGATTCCAGACCAAGACAAGATGTTATAAGATTCCAAAGGCGGCCAGGAGAGTAGAATAAGAAAGAAGTAATGAACAGGGTATACAACATGGGTACATCCAATACAAGAGTAGAAATAAATCACTTCTTTAAACTAACTTGCAAGAATATACGCCCTCGTACGTAAGTACTTAAATTCTAAGTTGTCGTGGTGGCCTAAAGTCGATATCAGCCAACCAGCGAGGAAGTCTATCCCCTTTTTACTAGTGATAGACCAAGGAGACAGTTTTTGCGTCTGATGTGGAGCACAACACCTACCATCAACTCCTTACTTTCGCGCACATATCCCTCTAATTAGAAAGACTAACGAAAATAAATAAGAACGCATCTAAAAAGATTACTTTTGTGTTAATTATATTTTAATCGGTCTCTTAATAAAAATATTCAGATGGATTGATTTTGATACGTTGGAGAATAAAACAATAACATTAGAAATCAATTACACCTACAAATCATTTATTAAACCCGTTTTTTTAAAACCTCTATGCAAATTAACCACACCATATGTTATGTAGATATTTATTTTTTAGGGATATATTCGACACATTGCAGGATTTAAAACTCACTAATCACACGGGCTCTTCGGGGCCTGCGTTTTTTAATGTAAATTAACAGCGTTGATCTCAGGGGGATATCCCTCCAGACAATACCTGCCCCCTTGATTTAAAGGGGCAGAGCTGGGTTTAGTGCCCAGTGCCTGAGGCGCCCCCACCTTGAAGAAAATGCCGACGGGATCAACGATTTTTTGGCACCTACCATCCATGAGTCTCGGCTAGTGGGTGGACCCACAAAAAATGTCCTTGTGTCACGCTCTCATAAGTGGGATAAGAGGCAAATACCCTAATAACATGGGCTGTTTTGAGGCAAATCTAACTCAGATTTTCATAGAGGCATCGTTTATAAATAAGACATTCTATACATTAAATACTCAATATATATATATATATATATATATATATATATATATATATATATATCATCATCATCATCATCATTATCATGTCGCGCTTTCAGCGCGGATATCCATGACAATCTCTCTCCATCCGTCACTATAGCTCATCATTCTCGGGAGGTCCTCTGTGCAGCATCCTGCATCCGCAGAGAGCTGATCAACGTACGTTTTCGCTGGTCGGCCCACACTGGCTTGTCCATGTGCTGGCTTCCACAGTAGGACGTCGCTTATGAGTTAATCCTTGCTTCTCTAACAGTGTCCCGTGTGTCTTGTCCGTCTCACTCGGGTGGTTTGGGTGATATGTGGGAGGTGACCATACTAGCACCATATATATTCATCATATGCCTAGACTATGTACTCAGAACATCACTAGATCTCATAAAAGAAAAAGGTCTCATACTAAAAAAAGCAAGAAGCAGGCGATATCCCGCACATACTATTACGGATGCGGACTATGCTGATGACCTGGCATTACTCGCAAATGCACCTGCACAAGCCGAATCCTTACTAAACAGCCTAGAAAAGGCAGCACGAAATGTCGGCCTGTACATGAACTCTGATAAAACTGAGTTCATGTCTTTTAAAAACAAAAGCGACCTCTCAACCATCGATGGCAAACTCATAAACTCTGTAGAACTCTTAGATACTTAGGCAGTTACATCTCCTCAACAGAAAACGACGTTATTGTACGCATAGGAAAAGCATGGGCCGCTATAAATAAATAATCTATCATATGGAGGTCCAATCTTACAGACAAGTTAAAGAGACAGTTCTTCCAGGCCGTTGTCGTATCAGTACTCCTGTATGGCTGCACCACCTGGACCCTAACTAAGCGACGAGAGAATAAACTAGATGGGAGCTGCACAAGAATGCTGCGGGTGATCATGAACAAGACGTGGAAACAGCACCCAACGAGAAAACTGCTGTACGGCCATATATATATATATATATATTATATATATATATATATATTATTTTATCAATATATACATATCCTGTAATGACCTATGCAAACATTCAGAAGGTTTCTGTGCTAAATGACGTCCATAAAGGAAAGGAAAGCTATTAGCAAATAAGATACTTCATGAAGTATTTAATTGATTTCATGAGGTGTGTTGAATACCCGGGGAGACACGCTAAATGCTGGGTAAATTGACAAATTGACAGATTTATTAATCTGTTTAATTTACGAAAATATTTGCCGAAGTAAAAAAAAAAAAAAAGAAAACTCTTCAAAGCCACGCACGTGACAGTGCAAAGTTATTTTCTAATTGCTATTGGCCTCAAAATTAATTCTTCGCTCACATATGAAATTCATTTCGAATCAAACAGGTTATCATAAAAAATTAAAGGAGGGGCCGCGTTTGCTCAGTCGGTAGAGCGTTCGGTTAGAAACCACAGGGTTCGATACCCGCTCTCGCCAACTCAGGGATCTGTGCGGTAAATTGAGGAGCTGATGGTAGGTGTGGTGCTCCACCTCAACCGCTAAAACAACTTCCTAGGTCTAGTGCTAGTGAAAGAGGGATAGACTCCCTCGCTGTCTGGCTGATACTGACTTTAGCGTATGAGTAGCACAGGGATCTGTGAGGTAAAGTAGTGATCTGTGCGGTAAATTGGGGAGATGATGGTATGTGTGCTGCTCCACCTCAACCGCTAAAACAACTTCCTATGTCTAGTGCTAGTGAAAGAGGATAGACTCCCTCGCTGTCTGGCTGATACTGACTTTAGCGTATGAGTAGCACAGGGATCTGTGAGTTAAAGTAGGGATATGTGCGGTAAATTGAGGAGATAATGGTAGGCGTGCTGCTCCACCTCAACCGCTAAAACAATTTACTATGTCTAGTGCTAGTGCAAGAGGGAAAGACTCCCTCGCTGTCTGGCTGTTACTGACTTTAGCGTATGAGTAGCACAGGGATCTGTGCGGTAAAGTAAGGAGCTGATGGCAGGAGTGGCGCTCCACCTCAGATGCAAAAACAATCTCCTTGGTCTAGCGCTAGTGAAAAGGGGATAGACTCCTTCGCTGATTGGCTGATACCGACATTAGGCCGCCCCAATGACTTACTTTATTATTATTGTAAGCACAGGGCTGGTTTAGCTCTGTCGGTAGAACTTCCGACTAGGAACCACAAGGTTCGTAGTTCGATACCGGCCCTCGCCAACTCAGCGTATGAGTAGCACAGGAATCTGTGCGGTAAATTGAGGAGCTGACGGTAGGTGTGGTGCTCCACCTCAACCGCTAAAACAATTTCCTTGGTCTAGCGCTAGTGAATGGGGGATAGATTCCCTCGCTGTCCGGCTGATACTGACTTTAGGCCACCCTGACGACTTTATTATTGTAAGCTGAGTCAATTTAATTGACTAACCATCAGTTTTTGTGCTTTGCTTACTATAGTGGGAGAGTCGCTTAAAGTTTAAGGAGGCAAAGTGTTAAAGTTGTAAGTTAAGGTGATATTGTATTTTATATACAAACAGTTACTATTCCTAAAGAAGTGTAATTATTCCAGCTTTGCTTACTATAGTATGAGAGCCGCTGTAAACAGTTTAAGGAGGCAAAGAGTTAAAGTTGTAAGTTAAGGTGCTATGGTATTTTTATAGACAAACAGTTATTATTCCTAAAGAAGTGTAATTATTCCAGCTGTGTTTACTATAGTATGAGAGCCGCTGTAAACGGTTTAAGGGGGCAAAGAGTTAAACTTGTAAGTTAAGGTGTTATAGTATTTTATAGACAAACAGGTGTGGTGCTCAACTTAACCGCTAAAACAATTTCCTTGGTCTAGCGCTAGTGAAAATGGGATAGACTCCCTCGCTGATACCGACATTAGGCAGCCCCGACGACTTTACTTGATATCCTTTTCTCCGTTAAGGACGTGTTCCATCCCTATCGTCCTTATGGCAACCCCCAACTCTTTTTAATCTATATGTGGTAGAACGCGGTGGCTGTGTGTCTTATTGTCCTGGATATGACTTAACACTCTATCTGATGGCGAGGTTCAAGATCTAGAGCGCTGGGTAATGTGGAAGACTCCATTCATCGGAGTGGTAGTACTTGTTAGGGCCAAACTATGGGTTAAATAGAACAACATTAGTTCTAAAAATGTGTTTAAAAATTGAGTATAAAAAAAATAAGTATTAATCAAGGAATAAAACAAATTAATTCTTCGCTCAAATATGAAAGTCATTTCGAATCAAACAGTTATCAAATTAAAGGAGATATCTAAGTTAGAATTAGAAACAAATTATCCTTGATATCCTTAAGGATGTGTTCCATCCCTAACGTCCTTACGGCGAACCCCCAACACTTTTTAACATATATGTGGTAGAGTCGCTAATTGTCTTTGGTATAACGTTAAACTCTATCTGATGGTGAGATTCCAGTTCTGGAGCTCTGAGGAATATAGAAGATCCCTTTTTACTGGAATGGTAGTAACTGTTAGGGTCCCATCTATGGATCAAATGAAACACATTTAGTTCTAAAAATGTGCTTAAATAGTTTAAAGAAAGGAGTACTTAGAAACAATGTTTGTTTGTTTGTTTTATTTTACTGCATATCAATTTGGCTAGATCGTTTATTGCCAACTAAATTTTGTATTCGTATCAATAGTTTTGTAGAAAATGTATATGTATAGAATTTAACTATTGTTCAATTACTTTTGGCTACAATCCCTCTTCTTTTATGAAATGTAAAATCCTTGAGGGTCTTACTTTCGTGAAAATGTTTTTTTCAAATTACTTGCTTGGTCGTATTTTGTTCGCATTAGATCAAAGACTATACACTCTAGAAATATATGTTTCATTGTAAATCTCTCTTTGCATGTAGTGCATATTAGGGATTATGTGCCCTCTAGTAAATGGTGATGGTTTATATAGGTGTGGCCTATGTAAAGGCGGGTCAGTACAACTATTCTCTTCTATTTTTGTTTTATTTTAACTTCCATTCTCCAAAGGTAGGTTTAATATTTTTAAGTTTGTTATTAATGAGTGCATTCCAATGATTTTGCCATTTTTTTTTTAATGATAATTTTTTCACAATTTTTTTCACAAATAAATGAATAAATTTCTTCGGCATGGAATGATCAAATTGGTTGACATGCCGTAAAATCCAACCAACCAACCATAAAAAATCAATTAAGCCTGATTACCGAGCTAAAATAAAACCTAGCTTTAGTGTAGTGTAGTTATTATGGTCTACGGGGAATTTGGAGATTGAAAAGAAACCGGTAATCGGATTTCTAGATAAAGAGGGGAAAAAAAGAAAGAAGAAATAAAATAGGTTAACGTTTGGAATTGTAAACACTTAATGGGTGCCAGCCATTGAGCGATCAATGACCCCTGAACTAGATTTCTTTTTTTAAAGTTCCAGGTTTTCTGTGGAGGTCGGAATTGGATGTGCCCTCACGCCGGGACCACAAACGGAAGAAGAGAAAAATCGACCTTTTTCGTCTGGGTCTTTGTCGGAGGCAGACGAGGGTTTATTGGGATCCCACGGTGACATGTCTAGGCTTGCAACGAACAGCGTGCTTGAACGTGATTAACGATAGAACAGCTTGACCTCTCTCTCTCTCTCTCTCTCTCTCTCTCTCTCTCTCTCTCTCTCTCTCTCTCTCTCTGAAAAAGAAACCGCGAGCCTAGAAATAAATAAACAAACCCTTTTCGACTATACGACTTTCGTATGTTGTTTCTCTGAGCTAACGATGGCTACTACTACTAACGACTACTACTACAACTCGACCTTGCCCCTGCGCAACATGTAAGACACAGATCGTCCGATCAAACGTGATTCTAACACCTAGACCAACCTGTCGGCTGGTACTGTTGAATACACCGACTCCACCTCTCCATAAAGTATAAAATCCACCAAATGAGACTAACTGTTGCCGTTGGTGGCGGCACATGATGCTTAAGGACGGAATTCTGGTGGCTGAGCAGTCTCTGAAATCGCACACTTCTCTTTGGTCCTTACTTAGGCTGGGCGAACAGTCCGAGAGGCTCCCTCCGATCAATCGGTTGATCACGTCAAGCCACAGCACCTATATACTTGTCCCAAACCTATTGCCATTATGGCAACCCACTCGTTTGTGCTAGAAGGCGGTGGTTGAGCGTCTTAGTGTCCTGGATATACTTTAAACTGTATCTAGTGGTGAATTTCCAATTGATGAATTAGGGGGAATGGGGAGTACTACTCTATCGCAATTACTCCCAGGCCCATCCTGATCCGTATTGGTAGTACCTGTTAGGGTATTACCCTTTTTATTAATACAATGCTTTATTAGTCGCATCAATTTTTTAAAAATCTCAAATTAACTATTGTTCTTGACTTGCTTTTAAAAAAGATAAATAAATAAGATAAATGAAAATAAACATTGAATCAGGTGTAAAAATAAAACATAAATAACAGACATCCAGGCGTCAATCTCTGAGGAATTAACAAACCCACGCCGACGTACATGCAACTTAACTTACGGGGACGTACTTGTAAACTAACTATAAGATTCTAAAATCATCTTTCACGCAACAAAAGAACAAAAGTTTGAATTTTGTTCGGGCTAAGTCTATTGATTTACTATAAAATCAAAGGTTAAATCGAACCTAACGGACCTAACTTCCACCATCGTTTGTCACCTCGCCGAAAGAAGAAAAAGAAATACCAAAAATCAGGGAATTAACCGAATTTAATGACATTTTCAGTGTTGATATTATACTAAATAAAGGGTATAATCCACAGTTATTTTATTTAAATTTTTTTATATTTTTTCAGGTCAGTTAATTTGATCCACGTATCTTTAAGCCGTAACACAGATTCTCAAATATACGTGTTTCAAAGTTAACTGACCTGAAAAAATATAAAAGTTTTTTAAATAAAATAACTGGTGCATTATAACTTTTATTCATTAATATAAAGTTAGGTCAGTTAAGTTGGATTTAACCAAAACAGATATAGAAAGATTTCACCACAGTTCACTTAGTCACTAAGACCACAGTTCGTCGTATTAGACTACAGAAGAAATCAGTCGTTAACCAGCCTAACGACACGTATTACCGAAAACAAGACAACATATCAACTAAGCAGACTGGTAAAATACAGTTCACTACCACCGTACCACACACACACACAGACAGACACACAGACACACCCTCTCTCTCTCTCTCTCTCTCTCTCTCTCTCTCTCTCTCTTAGATGAATATAGAGAGAAGTGGTGTGGTCGCAGAAGCGATAACGCTAATTTAAGGAATATTTTATAAAACCAGAATGTTCGGTATAATTATTCATTGTTAAATAAAAAGAAAAAATATACTGTAAAACAAAAAACAACCAGCCAATCCCTGGACATTTTCAGGTGTCTTTCTTTCTCATATTTTCACTTGGAAATATAATGAGAGTTGGAATAAACCTTATTTTATTTTTGGTTGTTTGTTGGTTCTCTTTATTTCTAAATGAAAAAAATATTTAACGTATTTCGGCACCTAAGGCACGAAGATTATTGTTGCTTATACAATAACCAACACTAGTGACCGTATTCACAGACGCATATTCCACAGAAGCCCACCTATACTAGCTGTTGCTTATGAAATACATTTATTCTTGATAGGTACTCAATTTTTACAAACACTTTTGTTTCTATTTAAAACGTCCATGAGTCCCTAACAGGTACTACCACTCCGGGTCAGAGTGAACCTGCATGTATTGGTGATGGAGGAGTACTCCATATTTCTCTAACTTCAGAAATTGAAATTCATAATCAGATAGAGTTTAACGTCATAACCGGAACAATAAGACCCTCAGCCACTGCCTTCTAGCTCATATATTATAAAAAGGGCTAAGGTATGCTATAAGAGCAATAGGGTTGGGATAATCATATACGTTCTAAGTAGGAAGCGCGTGGTGTAATGGTTAAAGTCATAGGAAATGGGATCGTCGCTCCGAGTTCAAATCCTGGACATGGTAATTACATTCTACACTCCCTCCAGCTATGGGTATAATAGTAGGGCAGACTGGGCTCTTTAATCTTGGTTAAGCAACCGGTCTAGAAGAACGAAAACTCTGAATTCAAACCTGTTAAACTCCGCTTAAGAAATTGACCTTGTGTCACATCCCGCTTGTGTGGAGGGGTTGGTAAATATATGTACGTTCTAAGGCTTAACATGACCAGCCGATTGATTCGAGGTGGCCTCTAAGGGCCAAAGTAGAGTGTTGCATTTCATGGATTGCTTAGTCATCAGAATTTCATTCTTAAGCATCAATGGCAACCGGTGGTTCCACTGGGCGGGGCTTACCCTCTACAGAGATGCAGTCGGTGCATTCTTATGCCCCAGCCGAAGGTTTAGAAAAGGAAGATTAGAGAAAAAAGCCGAAGACAACAAATAGGCAATTCATAATTTTAAAAAAAACCTCTCTACCCAGGCCACACCGTGTAGCCGCTTTAGTACATATATAAATAAATCTATTTAAAAGATTTTAGTACAGTTGGTTTATTTTAACGCGGTCCTTTAAAAAGTATGAGCATTCCCTGTCTTACCCTGCTAAAATGATGTTAGCTAGTTTGAATCAGGTGAAGATTTCCACAAATTTACCAATTCAACAGAAATCGAACCGACAACTTGCAGACAATATAGAATAAATATATATATTTACCAAACCCCTCCGCACGAGCAGGATGTGATACAAGGTCAATTTCTTAGGCGGAGTTTAACATGTTTAAATTCAGAGTTTTCCTTCTCCTAGACTGGTTACCTAGCCAAGGTTAAAGAGCCCAGCCTGCCCTACTATTTATCCACAGCTGGAGGGAGAGTAGGATTCATACCTTTCCCAAGGGTATTAGCGTAAAGTGAAATGCAATTACCACAACCAAGATTTGAACTCGGGGCGACGAGTCCATTTCCCATAACTTAAACCATTACACCACGCGCTTCCTATATATAAAGAATAAATATACAGATAAGGGTTAGATTCTGATTAAATATTTTTGTGTCTGAATTTTTTAGATGTGACGTGATAATTTCTATTATTTAGAGTTTTCAAACTATTTTTCTCATCTTTATTGCTATATACACAACACTTCTGCTGATATACCGTCCAGCCTTCTTCGGGTGTTTCCTGTAGTAATTGGGAGCATTTACGGAACTTTAAACCAAACCCATTATTTAATTCATAATTGTTATCATTCCGTTAACCATTTCCATGACAAATAAATACAACTAAAACGGAACTGAATAAATTGCCTATCTTCAAACAGTAGACAAAAAAGAATAACAATTGACACAAGAACAAGTCAATGCTCGATGAGATTTGGACATAAGAACGATTACTGCAGGACAAAAGAGCAAATCAAAACAAAAGACGAGAAAGAAAAAGACACATACATGGACACACAAGAACAAGGCTTCAATCAAATGGATTAAGGAATGACTCTAAAGAAGACAGAATGAATGATATAAAGAAAACGTCAAGCGCTAAATAAAAAAAGAAAAAGACGATCATCTCAAATGGTGCAAAATGAAAGAAGAATCGTATGAAGAATTGACGAGGAAAATTAAATCAAGTGACATGACTGTCACAGGAACGAAGAACAAACAACGAAACATAAGTCTGATTTGGGGAAAAGGCAATACGATTGACACACAGATATATATATATATATATATATATATATATATATATATATATATATAAATATGGCTATTTTCAGCCGACAATATTTGGGAGAATATGTGCTTAATTGAAGTCGAACCTAATTTTTTGAAAATGAATTCATTAATAATTAATTAGGCGGGATTTAACTATTTAAATGTAAGGCTAAACAAACCGAGAAAAAAAACCTCGGTAAGACGCTTGCTTGTTAATTTGACAGACAGGTCTCGAATCACACACGGGGCGGACTTCGTATCTATAGCTCTGCTGATGAGGCCTAATTGGCCGAAATGTACATACAGAGATTGATTTTTCTCGGTTTGTTTAGCCTTACATTTAAATAGTTAAATCCCGCCTAATTAATTATTAATGAATTAACTTTCAAAAAATTAGGTTCGACTTCAATTAAGCACATATTCACCCAAATATATATATATATATATATATATATATATGTGTGTGTGTGTGTGTGTGTGTGTGTGTGTGTGTAGTATATTAAGAAAAATTGAAAAAACACAGGTTTAAATGAGTTGAGTGGTAAGTTTATAGGCCGACGCTGCAGTGTTTCGATCTATTATTTAGATCATCTTCAGGGCGTGTGTTGGTATCTGGAAGGTGATAAAAATTTTTTTATCACAGAATAACGAGAAAAGCCGAGTAATAGTCCTTGTTTATCAGTTTGTTTAAAAATTGAAGTCTGAGAAAAAAAGAACGTTGAAAAAATGGGCGGTTTGAAATATACCAACAAATGCCCTGAAGATGATCTAAATAATAGATCGAAACACTGCAGCGTCGGTTAATAAACTTACCACTCAACTCATTTAAACCTGTTTTTTTTTCAATTGTTTAAAATATACTACATACCGTCGGATTCACTCCCTTTTCTTCACACACATATATATATATGTGTGTAAAGATGAAACTGGAAGTGAATCCGACGGTATGTTGAAAGAATGAATAAAGGAAAGAAAGTATAGAAAGGATAATAAAGGATAATTTTAATCAATATCACTTACACGTGTTTCGGTCAGGAGTTTATCTATGTGTAAAGTAAAAGTAAAGTAAAGTCGACGGGGCGGCCTAAAGTCGGTATCAGCCAATCAGCGAGGGAGTCTATCCCCTTTTCAATAGCGCTAGACCAAGGAGATTGTTTTAGCATCTGAGGTGGAGCGCCACACCTACCATCAGCCCCTTACTCTAGCGCACAGATCCCTGTGCTACTCATACGCTGAGTTGGCGAGGACCGGAATCGAACTAGGAACCTTGTGGTTTCTAGCCGAATGCTCTACCGACTGAGCTAACTCGGCCCATTTGTGTACAATGTTTAAACTATTATTATTTTTGAATAAACAAATGAAATGAAATCTTATTATAATGGAGATTGTGTGTTTTTCTGTCTGTAACCGAAACTATATTCCTACTCAAGTCACAATTCTCTTAGTTATTGACATCACATTCTCCATGATTTTATTTTTATCTAAACCTCAATTATTAATAAAATTGTCTTACATTATTAATACTGTTAACTATGTCTACATACTGTCAACATGCAATTGTATTTATATATACAACAAAATAGCGGTTTACAGTGTGAACGGGAAGGCTAATTTGCATATTAATATTAAAAAATCGAATTTAATAAATATGTGCTTAGTATTATTGATTTCTAACTGTTTGGTTTTATTTTAATGAATATAAGCAAAAATCTCTTCAATGAATCTTAAATGAAATCCATTAATAAGATAAAATAACTGTCATTTTATTCTTTACTTCCTCTTATAACTAAATACTTAAATTAGAAAAAATAACAATGAAAGACGAGAGTGATGAAAGAGTAAGTTTCAGTTGTTCCATTTTTTATTATACTCCCTCTGTTTCAAATCTTTTATTATACTCCCTCTGTTTCAAATCTTTTTATCTGTATTCTTATTTAGTTCCGTTAGACTTTCTAATTTAATATGATATTTTATTACATTAAAAACTTAAATACTTGCACCCGGAGGGTGCATCTATTTGCTAGTAATAATAATAGAAAAAATGTAGAAGTGTTCCGCACATAAAGAAAATTCGACCTTCATCATAATGATAATGGTGATAAGATCCATTGAAATTTGGTATGCTCCTTGGAATTATTTTTTCGTGGAGGCAATTTATTAAGAAATCCATTTTATTTTTTGCGGAATGTGCTGCAATTAGTCAAAAACTCCGTATTTTAATTTCGGTTATCCATTTCTATGGTGTGGATGTTATGAGTTTATTTTCCTTGGGGCACACCAATTTTCAATGGATCTTATCACCATATTCACTCAGATGAAGGTCGAACTGATTAAAATTATCCTTTATCATCCTTATTCATTCTTTCAACATATATATATATATATATATATATATATATATATATATATATATATATATATATATATATATTTATCTCTCTCTCTCTCTCTCTATATATATATATATATATATATATATATATATATATTATATATAGAGAGAGAGAGAGAGAGAGAGAGAGAGAGAAAGAGAGAAATAGATAGATATTAACATTTTGAGATAGATAGATATGAACAAACTGAGATAGATAGATAGATAGATAGGTGATCACACGCGGATAGTTAGTTAGAAAGATTGATGAGTAGATATGAAGATATTTAGAATGATAGATAAGAAATTAGTGATATAGATAGATAGATAGATAAATAGATAGATATTCAACAGATGTAAATAGATAGACTTTATAAGGTATTCCTATATAGACAGATAGATACTAACAGATTAAGAGAGATATTTAAAAAGAACTGTTAAAACTTAGTTTTTTTTTTTTTTTTTTTTTCCGGAGTGGTGGACTCTTAGATCTCACCAGAGCATCCACCTGCGTTCCCCAAAGTCTCCTAGTCATCTTGCCCCGGCTTGTCACTGATACTTGACTTTGGGAAGGAGAGCATGCGGTGCGTGTCGCACAAGCGCGCAACATGTAAAACAAAAATATG
>CM042155.1:14003127-14008127 GCA_023376005.1 Doryteuthis pealeii
TGTATGTTTATGTCTATGTATGTGTGTATGAGTGTGTCTCTGTGCGTGTCTGTATCTCTGTGTATGTATGTAATGATTATGTTTTTGTATGTGTGCATGTGTGTATGTGTGTGTGTGTGTGTCTTTTTCAGTGTCTGTGCGTGTCTGAATCTCTGTGAGTGTATGTGTGTGTGTGAGTCTATCTGTGTATATATATATATCTGCGTGTGTATGTGTATGTGTATGTATGGCCCTCTGTATTTGTGTGTGTTAGTATATGTCTGTGTCTCGGTATATGTATATGTATGGCTACGTCTGTGTGTGTGTATGAGTATGTCTCTGTGTGTGGCTGTCTCTCTGTATAAGTATATGCATGTATGTGTCTTCGTATGTGTGTATGAGTGCATCTGTGTGCGTCTGTGTCTCTCTGCGCGTCTTTGTATGCCCTAAGGAATAAGTCGTATTAATTGTAGACATTTTGTTTATTAAGATTGCGATCCTCGCCAATGAACTTAATTAAATTTTGAATTTGAAGCAAATAAACTGAAAAGCCTGCAGCAGCCGTTACAGTTTAATATTCAGCTCAATAATATAATGTCAAGCTAAGGACATTGTGTATGTAAAAATGAGGCTCCTTGCATGTCATGTGATTTTCTTTTCAAGGAGACAATCATCCAACGGCTAAAAAGCAAGGATACATCTCGCATATAGATCAGCACATCATAAAAGAGGATGAAACAAGACAGAAATGTAGCCATGGAACAAATAGATAACAGAAAGATGTATGTTCGTCAAACTTGGATAATTAAATGTCTACAATGTCCAAGATATTTTCCGACAAACTCATAAACCTCATCACGAAAGCCATGAATAACTATCATCCGCAGAAAAAAACCCATAGCAGAGGTTAAAATCCAGAGAGGAATCTTCTAGGGAGACTCCCTCTCACTACTGCTATTTGTTATAGAAAGGATGTTACTCAACAACTTAGGAAATGTACAGGGGGCTACAAATTTACAAATTCACATGAAAAGGTAAATCCCTTTATGTACATGGATGATATCAAGATTTTTGACAAAAGTGAAAAAAAAACAAAAAAAAAACAAACAAAAAAAAAACAAACTAGAAACCCTTATACAGAATATACAACTAGGATATAAGAATGGAATTTGTAATCAAAAAGTGTGTCATGCCCGTGATGAAAAAGTGGAAAAGAGAAACAACGGAGGGATTTAACTATTGTTACATAATTATTGGATCCCTAATACATTTTTAAGGTATTGTAGAAATCATTATTGCGATCAGTTCAGCTGATGGCCTTGAGAGTGAGTGACAGCGTTTGACCTCACACTGACCTTGCTTTCTGGGGATATACCGTGAGAAACGGAACCCCGATAGAAAGCCCCCTTCCGGTTTAAGGAGTAAGCAACTCAGTTAGTCAGTTAGAACTTAGAAGCCGAGCTAGCAACATGTAAGCCTCATCTGCGCAGATTGTCTGGGTGGGAATTTGGAATAAAGTAACATCAACATAAATCGAAGTCTTTATTACTAAAAAATAACAATGACACAAGGCTTCTGATAAGGAATGATCCCCAACAGAAACCAGACGCGGAATCCTCAATAGAAGACCAGACGAGACCTTAGAAGATATACCAGACTAAGATAGATGATAGACGATAGAAGAAGCAAAGCCGGCCAGAAGAATAGACGACAGAGTAAGAAGTAAGAAAGGTATATAACGTTATATGATTTGGTACTGTGAAAAGACCAGTATATAACATATACCTATTTAGTGCCGGTAAAGAAGGCGCTATGCAGCACTATCAAATCAAAAAAATATAAAATCACTCAGAGAAAAAGAGTATTGAAAGTTCTTGGGAATATTGGAAGTGGACAACATCAAACAAACAAAAATGAAAAGAAAAAGTACATCAGAAGAACAAGAACACTGTTGGATATTGTACAAACGGAAATAGGAATTTCCGGTTGAATTAAAAAGAGGGGGGATGACGAAGATCACAAAGGACTTTGTCCTGGTGGTAGCGAACAAAGAAAACGTGTAGGCGTTTGAGAGATACAAAAGACAGCACGGTCAGTGGGGACAGTCAGTCCGGAGAGAGACAGCTGACGAGAACGTACTTGATCGCGGTCACGCACCATCGCTGCCAGCGGGCAGTGAGTTTCATTCACCCCTCTGTGCCTGAGATCCCAGCAGTAGTAGTTCCCATTGTCAACGCCGCCACTCGCCATCCACCACGTACAGCCGAGATGAAATAAATAAATTCAAATCTCCTACTACATAGAGCATGCCTTGTGATTTCATTTAAGCGACCACTAGATACATCGTCTAGGGGTTTGAAACGATCTCCGCTGTATACCAGCAACGTATACGATTCAGAGTAGCGAAGAAGGGCTATGCAACAACACTTCTTGAAACCAAAAATAAAATAAAAAATAACAAGCTACACTGATGTTTCTCTATTGCAGTTGCCCAGGTATATGAGAAACTGTTTCTGGTTTTTAGTTCCTGGCGATTTAGATAACAAATGAACAGGTTAATTGTTAATTGAAAAGGTAATTCCGGTTTTTTCTTTTCTTTATTTTTTTAATTTTTTTAATTTTTTACTTTCTTTCTTTTTGACACGTCTTCATTTTCTCCATTGCACAAAGATTTGTCTCTTTTGTCTTTGCTTATTATTTCTTTTCTTTTTTTTTCTTTCTTTCTTTCTTAGTGTTTTCTTTTCTCCTTCTCTAGGCTCTTCCTTCTTGCTTTATTCCTTCTTTATTCTTGCTTTCTCTTTTTCTTTGCTTCTATTGTTCCCTATACTCTTTTGTCCCTCTCTTTTTGCTCCTTCTTCTTCTCTCCTTCTCTCTTGCTTTTTTCTTTCTTTCCTTCTCTCCTTTTCTTTGCTTCTTTTGTCGTTATACTCTTCTATAGAAGGGGGGAAAAGAGATGGGGGAAAATAGATATTCGAATCAAGAAGTTTCTGCTGAGGGGGGACCAAAAACAAGCGAGTTCACCGCCCTCTCACAAGCCAGACCTTTCTCTGGTCAACACATTCTTCGTCTAGCAGCTGGAAAATCCGTCGTCGTAGTCAAAATAAACTTTAACAGTTCAAAATCGCAATTCTTATTTAGTTTTGTTTCTGTTGGACTAAAATCCATTTCTTTACTGGGTCGTTCGTAAAGCGCGTCGTCGTCGTCGTCGTCAACTACTTTTGCTGCTGCTGACTGCTCAGCGCTCGACTCACTTGTCATTAATGGACATATTTACCCAAACATCCGGGCACATCAGTCGAACTTCGCATCCGTCCAGTGCCCAAATCGCATTTGTTTATGCATGCGGGAGGACGCGAGTTCGATCCCGGTAGGCAAGACAATGTCTTGCTCTTTTTCCTTTCTCGTTCTCCGTCACATCTTTATCCACTTATAATTCACGAAATAACTGTACGTTCTTACTATTAGAGTTCTGGAATTATTGGCCGTTGTTCTAGCAAACTTTCAGAATTAACCATGGTTAACCTTTAAAAGTTTCTAACCGGTATATAGCCAAGATCATTTTATTTTGTTTAACCATTGTGGCGAGACGAACCCCGCACGTGGTAGCTCAAAGCGTGTGCGGATATGTCTGGCGTGCATAATGAAATCAGGGGGTAGTGTAGCTGACGATTGGGGAGATTGAACTCACATCCTCGTGATCGTGGGTCGTGGCTTGACGTCGGACTAGCTCTTTGGCACACATGTAAATTACTAAACTGTGCGATTGACCCGGATGTGGGATTTTAGTATGATTATTTAAGACCTGCCTTAACACACCGGGAAATTGCGGTCCAGTCTTCTGGCGAGAGCAGTGACGTACGACGAGGGACGAGAGGCGAGTGGCCTTTCGTGTAGAAAAGATTGTTGCAGGCGAGGACTTGGTCATGAGAAGCTGGGAGAACATTTGTTTTTGGTAGAGAGATGCGGCTGTCCAACTAGACGGATTTCCCATTAATTTTTTATACTCACCAAAATTAAACTGCTTCATATGACAATAAAGCTTAAACTATTCCCAAAGTAGCGAATATTTCCTAGTAAGTATGCCTCTTTCTAGTCACGTTGAAATAAGAAGTCTCGTGATATCTCGTTGTTTCTCTCTTCCGAAGTTTTGTCATGCATCATTTGTAGGATACACTGATGATTCCATTCTCACTATTTACGACAAGTTTTGTTGGATTATAAATAAAATAAGAAAGTGAAATATTTAGATTAAGTAGTGTAGTCTATGTAATTATTACCCTCAGAAAATATAGTGAGATGGGAAAAAGAAGAAAAGTATGGTATATAAGGAGTGCTGAAGATCACAACTTGAATTTATAAACTCTTCAAAACAGTGTTGGTTGAATTGGCCAAACAAAACACTCGAACATGTATTTGATTTACTATTTAAAGGCGTTGATATATTGTCGCACAATTGCTCGTTGGATGTATAGACGAACGGGAAAGGGGTACACGATTCTTTAACACGGACCAACTGACAGGTATTACACGATTCTTTAACACGGACTAACATATGAGAAGTATACAATTCTTTAACACGGAACATCTGACAAGGATTAAATCTAATACTACATCTTTCTACTTCAAGAAAGATCAAACTTGTGCTACAAGGAATCTCCACAATAAAACTGCTTTCAGCAACATCTCTAAAATTGCCACGAATTGTAACAAAGTCTAAGTGGACGAGGGTAGATTTCTGAAGAGAATTTGACTCCCGCCACAAAAGCTCATGGGATTGAATGTCCTACAAAACTTTATGGAGGTGGATGGGAAGGATGTGGAGTACCTTAGGAAATCCCTAAGACCAGAGTACTGACCATCGTTAGGTTGAGCCGAGTATCTAGGAAGCTAGAGAATTGATCGCTGATACCACTCACGAGTTCGACCCGCTCTCTTCTGGTTACGGAGGAAAACACAATGTCAACTGTTTCTTAGAAGGGTGTATTTGTATTTTCATACATTCGTAGGAATCGCGTGGTGCG
>CM042155.1:14013127-14025627 GCA_023376005.1 Doryteuthis pealeii
ATGATGCGCATTTTATTGATACTAAAGCCGTGAATACATAATTTTTTTCAGAACCCCATTCCCAATTATAATTTTGTATTTTATGAATATTTCTTTATTGTTTTCCTCAGTAAATATTAGGCTTGTTGTTATTGTGTCTGATAGAAAGAGGCGCCTCTCATGTCTGCACGGATCAGTATCAATTAATGTAATTTAAGTTCCAATTATGTATTTATTGATTATTTCTAGAGGGAAAATTAGAACGCTGTTCTATTTTTCTGTTTTAAATTTCAGTTGCTTTGACCAATTAGTTTTATTTGTATTATTCGGACTATTGTCCTCATCTTCATTGTTATCTACACAACATTTCGAGCGATGTGCCCACCGGCCTTCTCCAGGTCTTTTTTGTCGAACTCGAGAACCTTCTTGTAACTCGGGAACCTCCTTGTAGTAATCGGGAGCCATGGCGGAACATTGGACAGAACCATTTATTCAATCTACGTGGGTAGACTGTTCTCAATCTGTTGACCAAGACCGGGTACAAGTGTTAAGCTGTTTAAATTATTCTGTTATAATCGCCCTTGACCAGGATTGAACTAGCAACCTAGATATGATTTTCATTTAGAACTGTATTAACTGAACCCTTATATTCGCTGCGCCATATGTACAACTATACAATTCAGAGTGGATTTTTGCAACCTATAAACTCAATGTCCTATTACCTATAATACTTATGTATGATGTTTTACCTTGACTCATATTGCGTTGTTTTATCTAATCTCCCCCTTTTAATTATAGGTTCCCGTATTATATTTATCTCTATACTTGGTCTACCGAAGAGGTTACTATAGCCTAATATATGACCTGATTCTTTGAGACATCTTTTTCTTTAATAAATGGTTGGGTTCAAAGTTCCGTGATTGCTCCCGATTACGACAAGAAGGTTCTCGAGTTCGAGAAGGCTCCCGAGTCCGACAATAAATACCTGAAAAAGACCGGAGGGCACATCGACCAAAACGTTGTACAGATAACAATAAAGCTGAGGACAATTGTCCGAATACTCCAAATAATATGTATTTCCCAAGGGTAGTAGCACAATGTGAAATACACAGTCTCACCGAAGATTTTATCTCGGTTCGCCGTGTCCTTTTCTCTACGACGATAACCATTACACATCAGACGCCTCAAATGCGTAAATGCGTAAATAACATATCAGTGTTCAATGTAAATAACATACGAGTAAATAGTATATTGATGTCCAAGGAAAGTTGAGATGACTGTAGGAAAATAACCTACTGCATATATCATGCAAACTTTAAGTCTAGTAATGTCAGAAAGAGTCCAGACGGTTCCTGTTGCGTCTATGTGCTGATCTGATCTTCCATTGTAGGCATCACCGGTGTCATCCATCATATTTGAATTGAAGCTGACACGACCACTCCTTTCCATCAATATTCTTGTTCCTTAATATTCCGACCGTTATCATCTTGGAACAACCTCTGGTTAAAAATGAGACCGTCCATATCCCCCAAGATGAAATGCAAAAAAGAAATATAAATACTAATTATTAGTTGTTTCTAATTATAAAAGGAAGAAAGGGAAGAAAAAAGGACATGCTGCACAGAACAAAACATAGAAAGAAAGAAAGAAGAAAAGCAGGGAAAAGTTATAGAGAGAAGATGAGCGAGCAAAAAATGTTTCAATTTTTCAAGAAAAAAGAATAAGAGAGAGAGAGAGAGAGAGAGAGAGAGAGAGAGAGAGAGAGAGAGAGAGAGAGAGAGAGAGAGAGGGGGGGTAAATCAAATCAAGATTTTAATATTTTTTTACATATTGAACAATCTTAAATAGCTCTTAATTAAATATGTAATAAGAAAGAAAGAACGATTATAGGGGAGTTTGAGAGAGGTGGTGTGTGCGCAGAAGCGATAACACTACTCTGTTTTTATTGAGCATAAAAGATGGACAGAAGGACATTGTCCACCCTTTTACAAGGATTTATTAGACCAATTTATTTCAAAATTTACCCATGCTTCGCACTAAATCCCAAAAATATATATATAATACAAACATATATATAGAACATATATACAGCTATAATTTATACATTGAAAATTAGACTCATCAGATACATACGTGGACTCCACAAATAAAACACACACACATACACACACACACACACACACACACACACACACACATTTCGGAGTTACGTGTGTTTTTTAATATATATGGGATTTTATCCCGAAAATTTAGGAAACAGGTAAAGAAACATCAATTTCATCACTTATCGTTTTTCCATTGCATTGCCTTCTAATTTCTATTTTCTTTTCTTAAACACACACATACAATGATTGAAGCAAACTATAAAACCCTTATTATATATATATATATATATATATATATATATATATATATATAAAGAGGGAGATAAATATAAAAAAGATATATATATATATATTATATATATATATATTATATATATATATGTCATCCATAGACACGTGTTTAGACGTTTACGTATCATCAGTGCTGTTCGACGTTTTTAACAGCTACCTCTAGCCGGGAACAAAACCCGACAGAATTTTCGTCAGCCAAGTTCCTTACCCTTATGGCTTCAGCGACTGTCAGTCTGGGGTGAACAAATAATTGATATATAAAAGTCGTCGGGGCGGCCTAAAGTCGGTATCAGCCAGTCAGCGAGGGAGTCTATCCCCCTTTTCACTAGCGCTAGACCAAGGAGAGTGTTTTGGCGTCTGAGGTGGAGCGCAACACCTACCATCAGCTCCTTACTTTACCGCACAGATCCCTGCTCATACGCTGAGTTGGCGGGGACCGTTATCGAACTAGGAACCTTGTGTTTTCTAGCCGAACGCTCTACCGACTGAGCTAACCACGGCCCCTATGATACTTACAGGATATAAGTTTTTTATAATCACCAGAGAACACAAGTCTGCAAACAACAAGCGAGTAAAGATAATTTTCAGTAAAAAAATTTACACTTGGCACATTTCATTGTAGTTTATTGAAAATATCCTGACTAATTTCTGTTTTTAACTGTTTTGCCTTTCATCCTATTCTTCATCAACCAGTTTTCCCTTCATCAAGCATCACTCATCTCACCCCCCACTCTTTTTATCTCACATCTACCTGATCGTTTCACTCATATGTCAGCACCAAAAATCGATACGTCGAAAACATTTAAATTTATCTGTTTTCCTATTTTTTGCACGTATTAATGCGGCAATCTTTTGCGAGGAACCATCTTATCTTTGTCGAATCTTCAGACAAGTTCAGTCGTTGAGGTCGTCGGAAAAGGGCGCGGACCGTCAGACGCTAAGCGGCAGGACTAGTGGCACCGTCAAAATCGATTGGCGCGATTTTAAATTATGGAATTGCGATAGGAGTTAAGGCCCTGCTATCAGTTTCCGAATCTGACCAACAAAGGTGCGTGTTTTATTTCTCTGTTTAATTATCCACCCAAAACAGATAAGACCGTAATAGAGAGAGAGAGAGAGAGAGAGAGACAGACAGACAGACAGACAGACAGACAGAGAGAGACAGAGACAGAGACAGAGACAGAGAGAGAGAGAGGGGGGGATTGAAGAAAGGGTGTTTATTATTGGGTTGAACAATTAATCACTTCGAATTTATCGATCCTTGTTGAATTTCTTTCAAGTGATATGTTGTTTTGATTTAATTGCCAAATGAAATATATTTCTCTCTTTTTCATTCTGTTTACTTGAGGTCTTTAATCAAGCCTATTCTAAAGAGAAAGTTATATGCATTGAATGTCCAGTCTTCCTATTTCATTAACTTATAAAGAGAACTGATATTAATCTAAACAATGTAGTATTATGTTAAAAAGGCGTAAAGAAAGGGGGAAAAATCGAAGGAGAAATTATGTGTAATGTAATTAATTATTAATTGAATCGAATCAAATCATAATACAATCAAAACCACATACTCAAATACGTTAGAAAAATGTTTGAGTATCATATATATATATATATATATATATATATATATATTAACAATGGAAAGGAGTAAGCTACTCGAGTTTCATCGATTGATTCTTCAGGGTTACTTTAAATTAATCGAGTTTTCGATTGATCTTAGGTGTTATAAACATGCCCGTTGGAATGGGACTTAACGTTAGTAGAGGAACGCTTATTTATATTTTCGTAGATCAGGAACGGTTTTTGTTTATTGAAATAAAAATTTGGATTAATTTATGGGAATTATTTTTTCAATTATTATTTAATAAAAGATATGTTATGGGTCGTATTAATAGTTAAAAGGTGAAAAGTTAAAATTATTTAATAACTAGTTTAATTTGGTTTGAGAGTATTTAAAAAAAAAACAAAAAAAAACGGTTGTATATGTTACGATAATAGAAGTTTTGGGTAGTTAAATATAGTTAATTATATAAAAAATAATATAAAGAGATAAAAGTGATAATAAAAGTAACGGTAAGCAAAAATGTATTAAATAAAAAATAATATATATTATATATATATATATATATATATATATATATATATATATATATATATATATATGCAAGTTGAATATGGAAATGAATCTGACGATATGTTGAAAGAAAAAATAAATAAAGGAAAGAAAATGTTGAATGGATAAAATAGATTTAATATGAGTTACTAACACCAGTGTTTCGGCCAGAAGTTTGTTCATGTACACATGTATTCTATTTATTATTATTTTAAATATAAAATAAGATAATAATAATAGAAAAATATAAAATAGTTAAACATACAAAGAATAACGGCCTTCATCAGAGTAAAATGTTTGATATTTGAAGTTAAAAGGGTCAAAATACAGATAATTTTAATTCTTTGTATAAATATTATATAATATTGTATATGAACAAACTCCTGGCCGAAACACGTGTTCATAACTCATATTAAATCTGTTTTATCCATTCAATATTTCCTTTCCTTTATTTATTTTTCCTTTCAACACACACACATGCACACACATGC
Organism: Doryteuthis pealeii; assembly: GCA_023376005.1. Classification (NCBI taxonomy): domain Eukaryota; kingdom Metazoa; phylum Mollusca; class Cephalopoda; order Myopsida; family Loliginidae; genus Doryteuthis; species Doryteuthis pealeii. The sequence continues at coordinate 14,018,107 of CM042155.1, forward strand.
ACACACACACACAGAGCGTTGGGCTAGAAACCACAAGGTTCCTAGTTCGATACCGGCCCTCGGCAACTCAGCGTATGAGTAGCACAGGGATCTGTGCGGTAAAATAAGGCACTGATGGTAGGTGTGGCGCTCCACCTCAGACGCAAAAACAATCTCCTTGGTCTAGCGCTAGTGAAATGGGGATAGACTCCCTCGCTGATTGGCTGATACTGGCATTAGGCCGCCCCGACGACTTTACTTTTTTACTTTATATATATATATATATATATATATATATATATATATGTGTGTATTTTTTTTGGGGGGGGGGGATATGTGCTTAATTGAAGTCGTACCTAATTTTGAAAATTAATTAGTTAATAATCAATGAATTTAGGCGGGCATATATGTTCAAATGTAAGGCTAAACAAATCGAGAAAATGTCAATCCCTGTGTGTACATTTCGACCTATTAGGTCTCATCAGCAAGGTTATAGACATGGGAGACTGCTCCATGTGACTCGAAACCTCGACTGCCAAGCTGACAGGTTTCGAGTCACACACGGAGCAGTCTTTGATCAAGATTTATTTTTATCATGCTATGATTCAATCTCAGCGGAGCACGTCTACTCTACTTCAGTTCTCAGGTTGAAACTGAATTTATCTCTAGATTCGCTCCTCTCTAGGAGTCAGTTGGGGTCATCCAACGTATATCTACGCGCCTGCACTTTCAACTGAACCTATATAAAACTAAATACAGGGTCTTATCAAAAACCCTTGACACCCCATAATATGTAACATTAGTAATACGCAGAATGCGGTGAGGAGTCGTATAAGAAATATGATGGCGCAGTGATGTAAACATAAAGATAACGTTTGACACTTTTTGTTGGCTTCAACTAATTTTTAACGAAAAAGAAAAGTGTACATTTTTTTTTGTTGAGGTGCAGGATGTAAAAAATGAAAATATCATATACATTTTCGTTTTGCGTATTGTTTTTTTACATAGAAGAAAAGGTTGCAGTACTGACCTAAAGTTGAGATGACATGTTTATCTAACCGTTATCTAAACTTGGGTTTTCGGGGCTGGGAGCTTTTAGCACTTAGTTGACGTAAGTCACGATGACAGATATAGATAAAATTCTTTTTATAAAATGCTCGCTTTGAAAACTAACAGAAAGTCAGTTACACGGGGTAGTTGGAGTTCGGATATCAAAAGCGAAATTCGTCACAGGTCACGGGGAATTTTAAAAAAAATAGACTTTTGCCGCTAAGATTAATTCCATAATTTCACATAAGACAAAACGCCAGACAAAGCTCCTCATTGCTGTCTTTAAAAAAAAATCCAAACTAGTGTGCAAAACATACTCATACATTACTCCTATTCATTATGCATGAATAAAATTAGTATTATCTGCGTTATTCGGACTATTGTCTCCATCTTCATTGTTACTTGTACAACGTTTCGGCCGATATGCCCTCCGGCCTTCTTCAGGTATTTCTTGTCGGACTCGGGAACCTTCTCGGACTCGGGAAACTTCTTTTCGAACTCGGGAACTTTCTTGTCGTATTCGGGAGCCATCACGGAACTTTGAACCTAACCCTTTATTTAGTCCACGGGGGTATCCTGTTCTCATTCCGCTAACCATATATGGCGTAGGAGTTGTGTTAATTAATTATTTTTCGAACTGCTTTCACTCAGGATTGAACTCGGGTTCCAGAGATAACTGTCACTTAAAAAAAACACCAAAAAAATATGAGTCTAGGTAAAAAAATCATACATAAGTAAATAGGTAGATATTCTAGCCAAATCAAGACATTAGGTTTATAAGTTCCCAAAATTCCCACTCAATTGTCCAATTGGACACATGGCCTAGTGGATAAGGTAGTTAGGTTAAGATAGTTCTGAGTGAAAGCAGTTAGAAAAATAATTAATTAACACAACTCCTACCCCCGTGGACTAAATAATGGGTTAGGTTCAAAGTTCCGTGATGGCTCCCGAATACGAGAAGAAAGTTCCCCAGTCCGAGAAGGTTCCCGAGTCCGACAAAAAATACCTGCGGAAAGCCGGAGGGCATATCGGCCGAAACGTTGTACAAATAACAATGAAGATGGGGACAATAGTCCGAATAACGCAGATAATACTAATCTTCAAGCCTCATCTCAAACATTCAGAGAAATAATGAATAAAATTGTTATTGTTGATAACAGTGTGTTATATTATTTGCACTAATTTTTCAACCCGTCACAAAGTCACTCTGACCGAAAGAGGAGCTGGCCGGAGACACTTGTGGTAGTCACGGAAATAACTCATACCGTGACCAGCAGACTTCCACAACGTCACTGGACTTAATGTGACGAATGACAATAAGACTGCTTTCAGGTGAACTAGTAATTCATTCTTTCTTCATTGCTGTCTTAGTAAATCCATCTTTAATCTGAAGAGTTTTTGAATACACCTCGTATTTCAGCATGACTCAACGTATATAAGGGTTGGGTTAATACAGTTTTAAGAGACTATCATCTGTGGGTTGCAGGTTCAGTCATGACTACAGGCGAAAATAACATAGAAGACTTAACAAGGCTTAACCCTTGTATCTGGTCATGTTTAACGGAATGAGATTGATCTACCCTAAAGGATTGGGTTCGAAATTCCAAGAAGGCTTCCGATTACATGGAGGCTCCCAAATCCGACAAGAAACACCTGAAGAAGACTGGAGGGCACATCAGTCGAAACGTTGTGTATATAAAAATTAAGAGGAAGACAATAGTCCTAGTCATAGTTAACGGAATCAGAATAATCTGCCACAATGGATCTAATACAGTTCCGTGTGTGGTACTATGCTGGTCATCGTACCAAATATGGTAATATCATATACCCAGATTGACATCGGGTATATAATTGGTGACAGTGAGACTTCAGAGAGAGAGAGAGAGAGAGAGAGAGAGAGAGAGAGAGAGAGAGCGCTCGGATGATAGAGAGAGAGAGAGAGAGAGAGAGAGAGAGAGAGAGAGAGAGAGAGAGAGAGATCACAGACTTACTTGGAGAGGAATGGTCTTCTTTATAACCTGTTGACATCTTTACTCTTTCAGTTGGCATGTTCCTGTCTTCTATTTCTACTTCTTCTCTGGTCGACCTCTCGTCTAGTTGGGTTCTTCTATCTAACTTCTTCTTCTAAGGGATTTGCTTTTAGGCTGATTTTGTTTTCAATCAAATTAAATGACACCGGCTCCTCGCCAACTCAGCGTATGAGTAGCACAGGGATATGTGCGGTAAAGTAAGGAGCTGATGGCAGAAGTGGCGCTCCACCTCAGACGCAAAAACAATCTCCTTGGTCTAGCGCTAGTGAAAAGGGAATAGACTCCCTCGCTAATTGGCTGATACCGACATTAGGCCGCCCCAGTGACTTACTTTATTATCATTGTAAGCACAGGGCTGGTTTAGCTCTGTCGGTAGAACGTCCGAGTAGGAACCACAAGGTTCCTAATTCGATACCAGCCCACGCCAACTCGCCAGCGTATGAGTAGAACAGGGATCTGTGCAGTAAATTGAGGAGCTGATAGTAGGTGTGGTGCCCCACCTCAACTGCTAAAACAATAGACTCCCTCACTGTCTGACTGATACTGACTTTAGGCCACCCTGACGATTTAGTATTGTAAGCTGTCAATTTAATTGAACTAACCATCAGTTTTTGTGCTTTGCTTTCTATAGTGGGAGAGTCGCTTAAGGTTTAAGGAGGCTAAATGTTAAAGTTGTAAGTTAAGGTGCTCTTGTATTTTATATACAAACAGTTATTATTCCTAAAGAAGTGTAATTATTCCAGCTTTGTTTACTATAGTATGAGAGCCGCTGTAAACGGTTTAAGGAGGCAAAGAGTTAAACTTGTAAGTCAAGGTGCTATGGTATTTTATAGACAAACAGTTATTATTCCCAAAGAAATGTCATTATTCCAACCTAAAATTAATATCATATCACGCCACAAACAGATGGCATGTGCTCCCGGGATATGGAAGCAGGCTAACATCATCGTGTCAAAATCAACGTTATACCATATCATTATGGTTTGGAACCTGTGTTGATAATGGTGTAAATCTCGGATTGAGATTCTAAATCAACTCAGGGGAATTAGTGTCAGTAATTTATCATAACACACGGGATTCCTTTGTCTGCACGAGCTGAAGTTTACAAAAATAATCATTTCAATGTTGAATCATATGGAAAGTTGTCTCCGTTTCTTTGCTGAATTGCACGTCTCTGTCTTTTTTTTAAAATGCTCATTTATTCATGAAATTTGAATATTCCGTTATTAAAAAGTAAGACTCAACTTGTGGGTTCATGTATATTGACATCCGCTTGGGGAAAATATAAATAATTATTAGGTAGGCTATAGAAACTAGCAACAGAAAAAAATACACTAAAAGTTATTTTTTGAAAGATTTTGTCTGAGAGGGCGGGAGATAAAAATTCAGTGTCAGAATGTTTGTATCATCAAATCCATTAAAGGAATAAAAGAATAAAACAATTTGAAGTGTAAAATTTAGTTCTGCCCCCCTCTCCCAATCAAATGTTGCTTGCATCTATTAATTATTAATTAAATACTTATTTTGAATATTTTACATAAATTTTACACAAAATAGTAGGTATTTAGTTATTTGCAAATCTGTTAGTTAACCTTTTGATACTGAAAAAAGGACTATATCCTGTTTGTAAATAATTTTCCAGTAAAACTCTATTTAACTTTAAATATATAGTAAAATAAAACAAAGTATGTGTAAATATATAATACCGGGCATATTGTTGTACCGGCCGTTCCTACAGTGGAGAACATGCACCGGTTCTCACTATAAATAGTGAGACACCGAGTGGAAAGGGAGGACTGTTCCCGTTAACGACAAGCTAGTCGTACATGTACCATTAATTGTAAATACACTTGTCTTATTTTACCCCATCTCGACTTGACTTCTTTTTACTGTTGGGACTAACATCACAACACATATATTCATTAAAACTTGATTAAAAAAAACAATAAGGACCGTCTAAGTTCGCCAACTCAGATTTTGTGTGTATCTAATATAACGTTGTTCTTTATTCTATGTATTGGCGATTTTGGTTAATGTGACGTTAGCAGTGACGTAGATTCGGTTACAGGAAAATTAAAACCGAATCTCCATTATTAATAGATATGGCAACATAAACTATTAATCAATTCACTTAATTGCCACCATATAGAGCTAGAGGGTGGAACATGACCGCACCCCTAAAGATCTTTTGTATGGAATTAGTAAAAGGCTCCTGATCGGTAGACCACGCCTACGCTTTAAAGATATCTGCGGGAGAGACATGTGGACATGCCACCTAGACACAAACACGTGGGAGGTAGATGCAGAAACCGAGCGGCCTGGCATCTTAACGTTAAGCAAGGCACAAAGAGGGGTGGAGAGGAGAGGAGAGTAGACTCGACAGCAAAGAGAGCCAGAAAGAGGGAGAAAATACAGCAGCCCTAGAAAGTATCACAGTTTGTGTGTCACTCAGCCACTTGCGCAGATGCAGATAATTTATTTGTTTGTTTATTTTTTGGACACTAAACCATCGTCCTTAGTAGACGGAAAGGCGCCAAAAACAACAACAATAATAGACCGGTTTTTAAGCCAGTGTTGGGATTATCTTCCCTTTGCCTGGAAGAGATATCTTCCCGCTGGGGTTTCCGTGCCGACCACCAGGAGGTATGGTATTTAAGCGCAAGGTTCAAACCCTTCGGCCTCTTTTGGTGCTTCGTCACGAACGAACTCACATGGCTGGACACTGTCTACCCCTCTCTTGGTGGGGGCTTCTGCCCCTCCCCATCACTAGTAAGTGAATTATACTGCATGGACTATCCATTAACTCCTATATTTTATATGTTCATTTAGGTATCTCTTTTATACCTAAACATTGTATTTCCATTCTTGAATGTGTCCTTTTATTATTTCTATTTTATGTCTTCTCTACTATCTATCATGTATTTCATGTTATATGTTATTCTATGTGCCTGTAATTAAAGTCCATCTTGTTGTATGTTTGTTTCATTTCAACAAGTTATAACATTATTATAACCTTGAATCTTACACCAGTAATGAATTATAGTCAGTGATTCATTTACCTTACTGGAAATATACTCAGACTGGTATTATTTGGATTATTCGGACTATTGCCCTCATTTTCATTGATATCTGTACAACGTTTCGGCTGATGTACCCTCTGGCCTTCTTCAGGTATTTCTTTTCGGACATGGGAACCTTCTTTTCGAACTCGGGAACCTTCAATTCGAACTTGCGGATCTTCTTGTCGTAATCCGGAGCGATTACGGGACTTTGAAACTAACCCTTTTATTCAGTCAACAGGGGTATCCTGTTCTCATTCCGCTAACCATAACTGGGGTTCAGGTATTAAGCTGTCATTATCATTTTATGTTACTGCTGTTCCTGAACAGGATTGATAGAGATAACTGTCACTTAGAACTGTCTTAATCTAACTCCTTTATCCACTAGGCTATGTGTTTAATTGGAAATTTATATTGGGAAGTTATAAACCTAATGTCTTCTTTTTGCCTAGAATATCTACCTATTCACTTACGCATGGTTTTTTACAGATATATTTTACAGATAACAATGAAGATGAGGACAATAGTGCGAATAATCCAAATAATACTAATTATCAACCCTCATCTAAAAAATTCCCAGAAATACTCGGACTGATTTAATTTTAATGTTAGCAAATCAGCTGAATTGAAAGACAACTACCAAAATCACAGATTTGTTTTTGTCATTAAAAAAAATCATCGTTTTGTAATCGATATTTAGCCGAGAGTAGTTTTCTATACTTAATTGATTTTTTTTCTTCTCTTTTTTTGTTTTTTTCACATATTGGTGGTATTTCCTTTGATCTGACAGGAAGCAGACAAAGAAAATAACGAAGATTGACATACTTAAGAATAATAATACTAGAGATCGAACCGGAGGGCAAAGACCCACCGGTTGAAACAGTCGATACTAGGATAAACTATTAAAAATCAATAGTTTCAGTAAGAAATGAAACTATTTCTATTGAGAAATTCTGTCTTTTGACTTATTAGCCTTTCGTGCCATGTAAGCCCCTTCGCACGAACTAGATGTAACATTTATTAAGGCAAAGAAAAATATTATTTATAAAAAATAAACACTAAAACACATGACAGGACATTATTCATTACATTTTATTTTATTATATTTATTATATTTTATACAATAGTGCTATTTTTCTTATTTACACAAAACTAAATATATAATATATATATATATATATATCGGTGGCTGTGACAGTATAGTTTCTGACTATCCTGCTGATGTCCCGGTTTCGATTTCGTTAGTATACATCGCTGATGAGACTTAATAAAGTCGAAACCGCTGCTGTACGATTCACTTGCGAGATTCACTTGTCAATGTTATTTATCTTCTATAATTATCGAATTTTATGCGATATACCTCACTGTAATTGCCTTCAAGCAAAAATATAAATACATATATA
>CM042155.1:14028127-14045627 GCA_023376005.1 Doryteuthis pealeii
TTTAAATCGAGGGAACAGGTATTGTCTGGGGAGCGACGGCCCCACGGGATCAACGATGTTAACTTGTACGGTCCAGGGTCGAATCCACTAGAGGCCCCGGTCTAGTGGATATATTGGACATATCTACAGACTAATAAAATTCAATTGTATTTATATATATATACAAAATAGCGGTTTACTGTGTGAACGGGAAGGCTAATTAGCATATTAATATTAAAAATCTGATTTTAATAAATATGTGCTTAGCATCATTGATTTCTAATGCTTTGGTTTTATCTTAATGAATATGAGCAAAAAATCTCGGGGATAAATATTAAATGAAATCCATTAACAAGAAGAAATAACTGTAATTTTATTATTTACTTCCTATTTTAACTAAATAGTTCAATTTGGAGAATTTCCTAATGAAAGACGGGAGTGACGGAAGAATATGTTTCTGTTGTTTTATTTTTCGATTATACCCCCCCCTCTGTTACAAATCTTTTTATCAGCATTCTTATTTATATATATATTAATTCATTGCCAACATTAAGCAACTCACAGTGGCTCTCCCACCATTTTGATCCTACTGTAAACTACTGGCAGCGGTTCTTACACGTGTCAAGCATTCACACTGAAAATTCACTACCTAAACACCCCTCTCATTTTTTTTGTTTTCCTTTGAACCAACTGGTACGTGATACTTTTGCCATAGGGAACCAGTTGAATGGAATAATCCAGAGCATCTGTTGGGGAAATTTGGTAGCCGAACAGTTAATCATGTTTATTTGAATACTCTCTTTCTCCTCTTCTCTTTCTCCTCTTCTCTCTCCCTCTTCTCTCTCTCTCCTCTTCTCTTTCTCCCCTCTCTTTCTCCTCTTCTCTCTCTTCTTCCTTTTCACATTCAACCTCAACCAGAAAAAACATAATCGGCAAACTGAGTTCAAATTATTTCTCTGAATCTTTTACACATAGCGTAGTGGATATAGGCGTTGGGTTAAGACAGTTCTAAGTGACAGTTATCTATAGGGTGCAGGTTCAATTCTTGCCAAGGGTGATAGTAACATAGAATAGTAACTAACACAGCTTAACACTTTTACCCAACAATGGTTAGCGGAATGAGAACAGGATACCCCGCGGATAGAATTAAGGGTTGAGTTCAAAGTTCCGTGATGACTCCTGATTACGACAAGAAGGTTCCCGACTTCGAAAATAAGGTTCCCGAGTGCGACAAGAAATGCCTGAAGAAGTCCAAAACGATGTGCAGATAACAATAAAGATGAGGACAACAGCCCGAGAAATCTAAATAACACAAATCAGTTCAAATTCTTCAAAACTATTATGATTAATGATTTATTAATGATTTTCATTTCCTTACCGTCAGACCCTCAATTTATTTTTTCTTATGTCGCAGATCAAGTGGTATAGTGGTTAACCCATAATTTCTTTTGTTTCCAAGATCATCTTCGGGGTGGGGGGGTATTTAATGTAACTTTTTTTTCGTGTAGCATTAGGTTAATTCGGTTGGGTGCGTCTATTGATTCTTTTGTGTTAGCGATGTCTATTCAGTTATGAGGGTTTATTTTAGGTACGAGTGCTATGGTTAGTGTTTTAGTTATTAAAGATATCGAAATGGAGTTGTCGACCAGAGTTCAAATCCTAGGCAAGACTATTTGTATTTTCAAATACTTGGAAAAGGTATACCTCCAACTACTCCCCCTTCAGGTATGTTAAATACTAGGGCAGACTAAGCTCTTTTACTTTGGATAAGTAACAAGTCTAGGAGAAGGAAACCCGTTATATATATTTACCAACCTCTCCGCATGAGCAGGAGGCGACACAAGTTCAATTTCTTAAGCAGAGTTTAACGGGTGTTATTTCACGGTTTTCCTTCTCATAGACTGGTTACATAGCCATGTTTAAAAAGTCCAGGCAGTCCCGCTATTACCCATAGCTGGAGGGAGAACTGGATTCCTACCTTTCCCAATGGTATTAGCGCCATGTGAAATGCAGCTTCGTCCAGGAATTGAACTCGTCGACGAGTCGTTTCCTACGACTCTAACCATTAGACCACACGCCACCTTAAGGAAACCTCTTATAACCTGGTAGGACATAATAGACTATTTAACCTTGGTGAAGGCAACCAATTTAGGAGAAGGATAACTCTGAAATGAAAAATTTTAAACCGCACTTTAAAAAATTGACCTTGTGTCATATCGAGAATTATTAATATATAAAAACAAAAACAAAAATAATAACAACAAATAATAAATAAAAAAATAAAAAAAACAAAAACACTATGCCTTTTGCAATTTAAATATTTGATTTATAATATTTAATCTATTTGAAATTTAAAAAGAATAAAAAAAAATAAATACTCGTAAAACATAGAACTATTAATATAAAGAAAAGAAATAAAAAACTATTATTTTAAAGAAAATACTCATTAAACATGGAACTATTAATATAAAAAAAAGAAATAAAAAAATTTATTTTAAAGAAAATACTCATTAAACATGGAACAATTAATATAAAAAGATTTTAAAAAATAAATAAAAAAAACAAAAAACACTATGCCTTTTCTAATTTAAATATTTAATTTATAATATTTAATCTATTTGAAATTTAAAAAGAAACTACTCATAATACATAGTTTTCTTAAATTTTGCATCAATCCTAATATATAATTATTATATAATATTTTAATATATAATTACTATATAATATTTAATCTATTTAAAATTTTTTAAAATACTCATAAAACATATTTTTCTTAAATTGTCCTCCAATCCTCCTAATATATAATTAAAGATAATCTTTTATTTACTTATTTACTGGTCCATTTAATCAAATGAATACATTTTATTTATATATATATATATATATATATATATATATATATATATATATAATGTGTATCATAAAATTATCGAGAATAAAGCTGTATTTTCTAAGATAGAAATGAAAAATTAATGGAACGTTAATTTCTTTTCAGAAAACAAGGTGTGTCATAAAGGTGCTGTTTTTGAAGCTATATTTACCAAGATGAAAATGATGAATGAATTGAACGTTATCTTTTTTCTGAATACAAGGTGTGTCAAATAGAACAAAAAGTCTCGGGATTTTTTTTTACACATATTATATATATATATATATATATATATATATATCTTATTATAATGGAGATTGTGTGTTTTTCTGTCTGTAACCGAAACTATATCACTACTCAAGTCACAATTCCCTTAATTATTTACGTCAAATTATCCATGGTTTCATTCTTTTAAACCTTCAATTATTAATAAAATTGTTTTACATTATTAATACTGTTGACCATATCTACATACTAATAACATGTGATTGTATTTATATATACAACAAAATAGTAGCATACAGTATGAACGGGAAGGCTTATTTGCATATTGATATTTAAAATTTGATTTTAATAAATATGTGCTTGGTATTATTTATTTCTAATTGTTTGGTTTTATATTAATGAATATGATCAAAAATCTCTGAGATAAATCTTAAAAGAAAATTATTTACAAGAAGAAATAACTGTAATGTTATTCTTTACTTCCTATTTTAACTAAATAGTTAAATTAGGAAAATTTAGTAATGAAAGACGGAAGGGATGGAAGAGAAAGTTTCAGTTGTTCTATTTTTTGATTATAGCCCCTTCTGTTTCAAATCTTCTTTTTTTTTTCATTCCTATTTCGTTAGTCTTTCTAATTTAATATGATATTTTATTACATTAAAACTTAAGTACTTGCACTCGGAGGGTGCATATATTTGCTAGTATATATATATATATATATATATATATATATATATATATATATATATATATATATGTAATGTTTACTTGATATTGCTTATTTTCTCTACTTCAGTAATGTGCATCCTTTTCAAAGCAGAAAAAAGCGGGGGAAAACGAAAACCTGCATTTTAAAGACATCTTCCACAGGCGATGCTAATACAGATGTGAAGGTTTAACAGTTATAATCTCACGAAGCATGAGTTTCGTGCTAATACCTAAGGAAACTGGCTCTGATCGTCTTACTTAGTACTGCAAGCCCATGGGTTGATTTGGAAACCCTCCACAATAATGTTCAGTTTAATACCCGACATGGAGAACACGTCCTGCGAACCTTTCTGCGTTTCAAAGTCGATCAAAGGCTAAGTAGGTCCTGGAGGTCCCTGTTCTTGAAATCGTGGAATTACAGATTTTGGGAATATGCCACGTAACCCTTTTCATATTCCTTTTAACTCGGTGGTCATATGTGCAATATAAACCGAAGGGCATGTATCTGTACATTTCTTGACTGGAGTGAAGCTATGCACGCTGCTCTTCTGTTGCATTCGTTTACATATATTTTACGCAAAAAAATTTACTGCCGTTAAAGACGCCGTTTATAGACGAGAAATCGAAGAATTAGTCTTATACTGACAAAAACAGTTTGAATTAACTAAATTTCTTCAAAATAATCATGACGTCAGTGAAAATATGTATTTCTATGAGATTCTACTATGTCTAGGCACTAGATTTTAAAAAAATACTGTGTACACTGAAGTGTAGGTGACAAAATTAACTGATAATTTATCTATCTATCTATCTATCTATCTATATAACTATCGATCTACCAACCTATATATATATATATGTATATATATATATATATATATATATATATGTGTGTGTGTGTGTGTGTGTGTGTGTGTGTCTGTGTGTGTGTGTGTGTCTGTGTGTGTGTGTATTTGGGCAGCATTCTTTCATTTATGCATATTGAATTAAACGAAACACACATCTGTTTAACAATTATATATTATATATATATATATATATATATATATATATATATATATATATGTGTGTGTGTGGTGTGTGTGTGTGTGTGTGTGCGTGTGTTGAATTAAACAAAATATAAGTCTCCTGTTTAACAATTTTATTTGGGATATTTTCAAGTTTTCTGGACAAGCTAAAGGGTTGTAGATAGGTCCAAGGGGAGAAAATTGAATATTTTATAATAAAAAAAGGGTCCGCAAAATGGATTATGCTTTTTTTTATTATTATTATTATTTTACATTAGCGATTCGTGTTTAAATATTCTGATACCTTATTCAGGCGTTAATTAACCACAAGTGCTTAATTAACACCTGAAGAAGATATCAGAAGAACTGAAACACATGTCGCTAATGTAAAATGATAATAGTTTGTTTTTTAAAACATAATACCTTTTGCGGCCCTTCTTATATATATATATATATATATATATATATATATATATATATATATATATATATATATATATATTGTTATTGTTATTGTTATTGTTTTTGTAAGGGTTTCGTGTATGCTTCGTATATTTGTGTATTAAAAATAAACATAAACAAAGATATTGTGTTTTTTGCAGCTTAAAAAAAGGACGTTAATTTTCTTATTCTTTATAACATGGGCAAAACTGGTTTCCGATTATTATTTCATTTTACATTTTAAATAATTTTTAATAGAATGTTGTATATGTAAATAAATTCTCATCAAAACACGTGTCATAAATTTCATCCATACAAATATATATTTTCCATTTATATTTCTAACATATCTTTTGGATTGATGTGTGTGTTTGTGTTTGAGTTTAAGTTTGTGTGTGTATGTATGTATACTATATTACTATGAACTGGGGCACCGTCTCACTGTATGTATGTTATAGAGAACGATGCTCCGGCTCAGTATTACAGTCGTCGAAACCGCCCGTTCCAACCTCCCGTTCTTATGTTGTCTGTTGATTTACAGGAAGGCTGAAAAAGAGCTGGTTTCGTTCCTTTTACCAACTCGGCTGAAATAGGATTAAATAACCAAAAGCTGTCAACGGATCAACAAAACAATTGAACACAACGCCTTTTTTATGCTTATGTACAACTTATATACATTTATTTTACAAAGGAGCGATGTGATTTCTTGTCAGCTGATTGGCGATCTACAGCTAGTTTTTGGCTAAGTTATCAATTCTGTACCGAGTGGCAAGGCATCAGGGTGTATCGGTAAAGTTTTATCAAGGATCCAGAGCCATGGCAAGCTCTCTTCTCCGGTCTTCGTTCTGTCCCGGTCTCTCCCGTTGTCTTGCTTCTGACTCGTCTGACGGTCTGTTATTTATGGGATCCAGACCTCCCCACCCCTAACATATGTCTCTGATTGGCCAGCCACTCGATACTATTGCCTATGTGTCTAAATGGCCTTGTGCCAGCCTAGCTTGTATCTTTCCATTTGGAGTCAAGGCCAACCATTGTTTTATTTATCTAAGTTTTTGAAATTGTTGACGAACTTTTCAAAAACTGGAATCTTATTTATTAAATTATCATTTTATTTTGGCACAATTTGAATGATATACATCAAATTCCATAATCTAAATAATTTATGCTTACGTGATGATTTTTCGTTTAGATAAATTTATACCTCCAATATAAAACATTATTATTATTATAATTATTATTATTATTTTTACTTTTACTTTTAACAAACCACCATAATTAATAATTAGGGTAGTTTTAATTAATTAGTAATTAATTAATAGGTCGCCAATCAACCCATAACACAATAGTGTTACACTACATGTATATATACGTGCGTGCGCGCGCGCGCGTGTGTGTGTGTTTGTGCTGTTTGCATTTCATATAGCGCTAATAACTTTGGAAAAGTTATGAATCCAACTATTCTCCCTCGAGCTATTGGTAAATCGTTGGGCAGCCTTAAACAGGCAACAAGTCTAAATTCAGACCTGTTAAACTCCACTTAAGAAATTCACACTGTGTCACATATCTGTTCGCGCTGAAGACTTGAAAAAATATATGCATATGTATATCTAAATGTTCAATTAAGTTTGAGGATTAAATTTCGTCACTTCTTTTATCTCACCTCGCATCTTCAAAGATTGCTTTAACTTTATGTAAGTTTTTAATTAACGCTCTTTTATTTTCTAAATCTCAATATTCATGCTATTAAATTTATCGGACCATATTACCTTTAGGCACACCTTTTTGATCTCGATTAAGAAAGGACATGTTTTTCATTTACACCGTCAATATATGGTTGTTTGTTAGGGTTAGGGGTAAGGGTTAGTGGTTAGTTTTATAATTAAAAAAATAATAATCTAAAAATCGTCTGTTAAAACAACTGGATATTGACGGTATAAATGAAAAATATGTCCTTTCTTAATCGAGATCAAAAAGGGGTGCCTAATGGTCATATGATCCAATTAATCAACTGACTCGTTTCTTTATACGTTTTAAATTGATCAGGAGGGAAATCCTCGTGGTGTAGAGGCTAATTGAATGGACTACCTCATTGTTGTGAGTTCGAACTCCAGTCGTGCTATACAGGTAAAAATTTAAAAAAATAAAAATAAAAACAAGAAAAGTCGGTATAACAGTGGGGAAAATGTGGTATTCAAAGTGTTAAGAAATATCCGACGGAAGAAGTAACGCAGTTTGCAGCTTGGAAATTCAATACTAATTACAATAAAGCAAAACCACCAGTCGACGAGACAGCGCATGAGTAGCACTACGTTGATCTGCGTGGTAAAGGGAGTACCTGATGGTAGATATGGTGGTCCACCTCAGATGCCAAAAACAAATCCCTGGTCTAGTGCTAGTGAAAAGGGGATAGATTCCCTCGGTGGACGTCTGAAACCGACAATAGGCCACCTCACCTACTTTAACTTTGCAGACACAGTTGTGTGATTATCAACATTTCCGTCAATTTAAAACGAAATTAAAAACAATACCGGTTGTCATTTATGTGCTGATATGTTTAGGTCTAACAAAAACACTGCCTATATCAAAATTCTTAGATGGAAGCGCGTGGTGTAAAGGTTAAAGTCGTGGGAAATGGATTCATCGCCCCGAGTTCAAATCCTGGACGTGGTAATTGCATTTCACTTAGCGCTAATACCCTTGGGAAAGGTATGAATCCTGCTCTCCCTCCAGTTATGGATAAATAGTAGGACAGACTGGGCTCTTTAACCTTGGTTAGGCAACCGGTCTAGGAGAAGGAAAACTCTGAATTCAAAACCTGTTGAACTCCGCTTCAGAAATTGACCTTGTGTCACATCCTGCCCGTGCGGAGGGGTTGGTAAATATATATATCCAAAATCTTATCTATTGAAGCAGCCCTGGCGGCTGATGTTTTAGAGTACCCCAACTGAACCTCTGCAGAGGGGTAACCCTCTAATCGAGCCACCTGTTAGTCGTGGGTGGCGACCCGTGATACTTTATGATGGAATCTTGGTGGCTGAACACTCCATATTGACACTTACTTGTGCTCAATCGGGGGGGGGGGGCATCTGATCAATCAGCTGCTCACGTCCAGCCCTATCACCTATATGATTGTCCCATTCATATTGCCCTTATGGCAAACCTCAACCCCTTTTATCATATATGTGCTAGAAGGCAGTGGCTGATGTTCGTCATGTCCTAAGCGTTAAACTCTATCTGATTGTGAGGTTCCAGCTCTGGATGTCTGGCGAATGTGGAGCACTCCTCATTCACTATTGCACCCAGGTTCACTCTGAGCCTGAGTGGTAATATCTGTTAGGGCCCCATCTATGGGTTAAGTAGAAAAATGTGTTTAAAGCAAATTGAGAAACCATCAGAAATGTCTTCGGCATAAAATAACCCATTGGACTGAAATGGTTACATAATTCGTAGGCTCCCCACGAATTATGTGTGTGAGTGTAGTAAAATTCAAATTACGGTACAGTAAATGGAAAGTTACCATTAACTGTTATAGGAAGAGTGACAAGCGGTTCATTTTTCTCTGACCTGGGCGCCGATTTCTTATTGGCTGAAGGAAAGGCGTATGAGAGGGAAGTGACTTGATTATTTAGATGTTGACCGTTAGCAGAAAGGAGTAAACGTGAGAGTTGTTTTCTCCCATGATGCCAGTAGGGCTAATAAAGTCGTCTTGTAGAACAATCAGGTCTTGTTCAATTATTACCAACCCTTTTACCAACAACTAATACAGCACAGAAATCCCGGCTCAGCATCAGAGGGAAGAAATCAGTACAGAAGAAGGGGATGGCAGTGACGAAGGAGAAGCCGGTAAGAACCCTTCAACTCTTGTAGCGAGATGGTGAAGGTCCTGAGTTTTGGGAGGACTACTATAGAAAAGAGAGGAAGAAGAAATAAGAGAGAGTAAAGGTTTGTTTTTTTAAAAAGTGATGAACATAAAACGGTTTGTCGGGAATTTGACCGAGGCGTGACACCCTCCCTGAATGGAGAATTGAAAGCCAACCGGAAGTTTCGGGTGTTGACCGGAACCGGAAGTCACGCGGTCACGAGGAACGACGAAGAAAAATGCCGGTCTCTTTTTGCTTTCCGAGGCCTAGGGTACGGACGGGCCCCTGCTCCCTATTGTAGGATCACAGTAATTTAACAGTGTCCTCTCACTCTCTTTCTCTCTGCCTTTCCTCCTCATCCGAAACAACCCACGAGACGAGCCCGAAAATAAGAGCTAAGCAGCTTGTGACGATATATTTCTCGCGTTGTACTTTTTTATCGACAAGACGACCGTCGCGTAAGAAATACCTTTTTAGTGTCGTGAATTTGGAGGCACCTTGACAAGGCCCGCTATACAACATATATCACTTTTGGTACTGTGACCGTATATCGCTATTACAACGTTACACTCTCCAATATCTCCTCCCCATTATATACCCGATGTAAAGGGGTATATAACAACATGCCATAAAAGCCACCCAACCAACCAACAACGATCTATTGAAGAAATCGTTATTGAATAAACTGATTCCAGAATTAGTAACCCTACTAAGATTGAGAGTGAAGTATCTTTAGAAAATACGCTAAGTACTAAATAAGATCAAAATTACTCGGTGTCATATCTAGTAAGGCATTAAACGTGCATTTATAGGCAAGAAACTCTAGTCTAATGGACACAGCGACAAAGCGATGTAAAGAAATCGCCATGATTTATCGACAGTAGCATCATCCTATTTTCAGGTGGGACTAGTTTGCAGGCGTCTTGTCATGAAAAGGTGATTTTAGACTTAGTTTATTGGTGTGCCGGGAGGATCGGCCAGTTTTGTTTACTGATATGCAAAGTTCATTGACAGGTTACGCTGTATTTATGTGGAAGGGGGTTTCAAACACCCAGCCGTTATCACCATTAAGGAATCTTCTGCGTTCAAAGCCTTCAAATCTACAAATCTATTTTCTTTATAATAAGGTCTTAACAAATGCCAACAGTTTTACAATACGATGTAAAATTCAAAATGGTTCATACATAACTGTGCAAATTCAATTAAAACGAGTTGTAACCAAAAGTAATCGATACAAGATATCTATTAATAATGGAGATTCGCTTCCGGTTTTTGTCTGTAACAAAAACTACGTCACTGCTTACGTCACATTACCCGAAATCGTCATAATAGAATAAATACACTCAAAATTTGAACATGCAACATTAGACAGTTATCATTGTTTTGTTTTTTTAAACAAGTTTTAATAAATACATGACTGGTATTATATATCTATATATAGTTTGTTTTATCTGAATACATATTTAAAGTTTACATTTCAAATTGTTTTATTTTTTAATCCTTTAATGAATTTGATGATTTTACTTAATTAGGGTACAAACTCGCTGACATTGAATTTTTACTCCCACCCCTCAGGCAATATGTTTCAAAAATGTATTTTTACATCGACCGGAGGGTGTTTTTTTTCCTCTCATGAGCCCTCAAATGACTCATCAAACCCGCAGCAGATCCCCAAAGTTTGCTGTAAATATGACATAGGAAGGATGTCCTTCCCGTTGTATCAGATGAGTCAGATTATAAAATGTGATATTTATGCACTGCCATATGTCTCTTAAGACCACAAGTTTACTTACATAGTTTGTTACAGATTGTACAAGACACACTGTTTGTTCCTGGAGATTGCATGAATTGTCCCTGATCAGATTTTCAATGATTAACATATCCAGCCTTAGAGAGCAGAATTCGACCACATGTCTGATATTTCCAACCCTCCATGTTCTCTCCAATATGACAGGTGTATCCCTTTCGGAGTTGACGTTTGAGGACGCCATCCTCAAAACTAGTACAGCCTTCATCCTTATGAATTCTCCAGTCAGTTCTTTTCAATGCCAGCTTTTCCCAGTTCTCAAGGTTCCTAGTTCGATACTGGCACTCGCCAACTCAGCGAATGAGTAGCACAGGGATCTGTAGGGTAAAGTGAGGAGCTGATGGTAGGTGTGGCGCTCCCCCTCAGATGCAAACAATAATCTCCTTGGTCTAGCGCTAGTGAAAAGTGGATAGACTCCTTCGCTGTATGGCTCATACCGACATTAGGCAGCCCCGACGACTTTACTTTATTACACACACACACACACACACACACACACACATATATATATATATATATATATATATATATATATATATATATACACCTAAGCACACACACACTGTCTAAATCGCTTGTTTTTAACCGTTCCATTTACCGGGCCAATCTTTTAACATTGGGGTTGTATTTGTTTATGAGTTCAGAGTAATTTTCCCGAGTACTTTCAACACTACAAGAGCCATCTTCAGACAGATGTATTTGAGACGTTTTGCTCACACGTCTATTTAGACGAAGACATGTGGATGACGGAACAAATAGAATAGGGACGAATTAAAAGGACAACTCACAAAAAATAAATACAGATGTGTGAGGGTTAAGAGGAGAATTCACGGGAATAATGGCTGCTATATTCGGAATTAATCTTGTTTAAGGTATTTTTTAAAATGTATACGGCTTCGAGAATTTTTACTTTTTGATTTCTTCTTTCGTTGAGTAATTCGTGGATGTTTTGAGTAAACATTGAAATCAGAAATAAGCAAAAACATAAAATTCTCGAAGCCTTATGAGTAATTCCATGCCAAATCATCCAGAAATAAGTAAAATTGTCACTCATCTACTTCAATTTTTCCATGTTTGGATTACGTTAACATTAGACAATCCCCAAAATTTGAGCTTTCAATTCCGAAAATCGGCGGAGTTGTGTCGATTTTTACCTCTCCCTATTTGGTGGGGTTGGCGAAAAATAGCGACATTTTGTAATGTATTTTTGTTTTTTAAGATGAGTTCTAGAGCTTCCTACTACTAAAAATTAAATTATAAAAGCATTCTTGCCTATAAAATCCCAAAATGCTATCAAAAAGTCTTAAAATTTATAAATTTTAAGTTATTGATGATTTCTGATTGTTCTTCTAGCATTGCATTTTTGGATTCCACGGGCTAAAATGCTTTTATAGACCAAATTTGAGGAGTAAGGAAGCTCTAGAATATATTACACGCCAATTTTTTGGAATTGGAAGCTCAAATTTTGGGGATTGGCTAACTTTATCATAATCCACACTTGGACAAAATTTCAGAAAAAAATTGAAAGGGTGTGATATAGCCTGGATGATTTGGCATGGAATTACCTTTATACATTACCCCCCCCCTATATCTAGTTTAAATACAATTAATCCCCAATATTGCGGCAATAGTCTCGCCCGCACGTTGCATGGAGAGTTTGTAACCACGACGAGTTCCAATGCTAGTTGAGTGATAAAGTGGGGAACTGATTATATGAGTGGGCTCAGCCTGAAACACAAAATCGGTCTCGTCGGTATTGCGCTAAGGAAAAAGGGAGAGACTCCATCGATGTTTTATTAGCGGTAAGTGAGAAATCAAACACCCTCTTTTAGAATTTCAACCTAACTTCCTGTGTCTATTTTCTTCAACACTAACCGTTACCCAACCCACGCCTCGCCGTGTTAACTATTTTAGCCGGCTGTCTTCATCTCGAAATTCTGTCTAATTATTTACGACTGTTGGCACGTTGACACTCGTCACATCTCTTTTGACAACGTAATGTCGTTTCTTGACCGCACAGACAAATAGTTTAGCACGTTGAATAGACAGTGTGTCACTGTTCGGCCTCTTTATGAATGTTCCTATTTCACGTTTGACAGAATGTGAAATTGATGATTTAATTAAGCTTATTGACAGCCAATACGTTATTTACTGCCTGACGATAAGTTTGAATTTTATAGAGACTTTCACAGAAATGATACTACGGCATCAGTGCATATTTTACATAGATTACACACACACACACACACACACACGCCTATATATATATATATATATATATATATATATATATATATATATATATATATATATATATATATATATATGTATAATTTTTGTTTGTTCTTATAGTGTGTTAGAAGCATTAATTATAAATCTAATACGATATATATATTTTTTTTAAAGGCAAAATAATGCAGATTTATGTTAAAAAACATATTTATTTAAATTTTCTTTTTTTTTGTGCTCTTAATTTTCGGATTAAATCCATCTTCAGAGAGTTTATTATAGAGTTGAAAATATTCCATCTGTCTTTGTTAAAGTCAACTGGGTTCTAATTCCGTTGAGTTTGATGGAGATTTGAAGTTCGGAAGAGATCGTAAAGTTCCGTTAAGATTTCAAATTCGGCAGAGATCGTAAAGTTCCTTTAAAACCCGTGAGTTGTTGCATTTGCGGGAGTTTTGAAATCATTTAAGATATACATCAGTGTATATTTTACATAGATTACACACACACACACACAGAAACACGCTTACACACACTCACATTCGCACACATATATGTAAACACACACATACATTTATATGTATACACATATAGTCATATACACAACTCCCATGAACCCTCCCTCACATATATAAGAGCATTACAAAAATAACCCACCTCATAGAGGTTCTTCACGGAACAAATGGACATGCTACTACTAACACACTTGTCTACCCGGATTTTAATAGCATCTCAAATCCACAAAAACACTTCAATTTTTATAGTTCTTCTATAATGCTCCCTTTCAAAAAAATCTATAAACAATTTTTTAAAATAAAATTTTTTCTCCTGACGATGACCTAAGGTCGAAACTAGTTGAGAATAAACAACATATAAGAAATTTCCTGCTTGTCTTATTACTTTCTGTTCCTACTATAATATATATATATATATATATATATATATATATATATATAAAATCAAAGGTTGAATATTATGGATATAATATCCCGTAACTACAGTTCTATGCGTACTTGCAATCATCAGACGGTTAAATTGTTAAGATTTTAAATCTTAACAATTTAACCGTCTGATGATTGCAAGTACGCATGAAACTGTAGTTACTGGATATTATATCCATAATATTTAACTTTTGATTTTAATTCTGCTCTGCGATTCTAGCATTGAGCGCCTTCATATGGTAATACTTTTCACATTCATTTTACATTACATTATATTGCATAATATATATATATATATATATATATATATATTATATATTATAATATATATATATATATACAGGGTGTGTCAAAACTGTATCGAGCTTTTTTTATACTTTTTGACATACCTAGTATTCTGAAAAAAGTAATGTTCCATTCATTAATCTTTTTCAGAATACAAGGTATGTAAAAAAAAAAAAAAAAACGAATTTTAAAGCTGTATTTACCAAGATAGAAATGAAGAATGAATGAATATTAAATGTTGTGTATTTTGGCAGCAAGTTATTTTTAGGTATGTGCTATTGAACAACACGGAGTATTCTTTCTTCATATTTTGGATTTGTATTTTTCCAGTTGTCTGGCGATCTTTTTTGAATTTGGATCCAATTGGTATATAATATTTCCCATACTGTTTATCCCGAGCGCTTTCAACTGTTTCGCCAGTCGTCATCATGGGGTATATAAGTTGGTTTTAATTCATTTTTTTCTTTATTTCTTTTATCTATGTTTTTATTAAATTTGGAGAGTCCATTATTTTTTTAAGAAAGGGGTGTAAGTTAAGTGTGTTAGTTATTAAAGATATTTAGTACGTTGTATCCGACTTTAAATGCTATTTTGTTTTATTTTTTATGCATATGGCTTCAAGGATCTGTAGGCGTTTCTGCTTATTATTTTTGTTGATAATTTTAGTATTTTCGGTTAAAATTGTCCTAATATCAGGGGAGGTGGATTTTTCTGAGTGTTTTTTTAATTAAGTGTTGTTTTATGGCGCTAGTGTCGGAGATATGGTATGTGAGGCGGCGGGACAGTGTTGTAGTTGTATGGCCAGTGTAGCTATTAATGGATAGTTTATTTTCTGAGAGGCACTCTCGGGATGGGCAAATTATATATATATATATATATATATATATATATATATATATATATATGTGTGTGTGTGTGTGTGTGTGTGTGTGTGTGTGTGTGTATGCGTGTGCGTCTGTGTCTGTGTTAAATCACCCAGTCTACAGATAGCAACAATTACCTGTGGTTTTAAAATAATGTAAATTAAAATGTTCCAGCAGAGGAATTGTAATACCAACTTTCAAGTTAATAATAATGTGTTTATTTGATCTGCCATTTATGTTAATTATAACAGTCCGATAACTATTCTCTCTTAGACTTTTCCAAGGATGCCTACAAGTCAGAAGAGGTTTGATGCTGGCGTTTATTTCTCCATTTTTGATTTAGGGGTTAACTTCACCAAGTAGGGATGCCTTCAATACGACTTTGTCTGGAGCTCCTTTATATAGTTAGACCTTTGTCTATTAAAGATACAGGTCAGCAGAGTTTTGATGCTGGAGGTTCTGTGCCGGAGAACGAGAAAGGAAAAAGAGCAAGACATTGTCTTGCC
Source organism: Doryteuthis pealeii (assembly GCA_023376005.1). Taxonomy (NCBI): domain Eukaryota; kingdom Metazoa; phylum Mollusca; class Cephalopoda; order Myopsida; family Loliginidae; genus Doryteuthis; species Doryteuthis pealeii. The sequence goes on from CM042155.1 coordinate 14,043,845, forward strand.
TACCGGGATCAAACTCACGTCCTCCCGCATGCAAAAACAAATGCGATTTAGGCACTGGACGGACGCGAGGTTCGACTGATGTGCCCGGATGTTTGGATAATATGCCCATAGATAACCAAAACGAGTCGAGCGTGCGATGACAAGCAGAGAAGCATTGGGGTTACGTGAGACGGCAGTTAGAAAAGATTATTTTGACGACGACGAGGGATTTTCAGCTGCTGGTCAAAGACGAAGACTGTGTTGACGAAAAGAAAGTTTGGCCTGCGAGAAGACGGTGAACTCGCTTCTTTTTGGTACCCCACCTCAGCAGGAACTTGTTGACTCAAATATCTATTTTCCCCCCTCTATTTTCCCCCTTCTATAGGTTCCTTCTCAAGTTTTGCATTTATTGCTTAAATTCTCCAATAACTGTTGCCTTTACTATTACAAGTTTTACTATGAAAATATCCTAGTTTCAAGTTTTGCAACGTTCCTTCAGGCTTCATATGAAATTTACAAACTCAGGAACTCAGTAGAAGCCTTTCCAGATGTAAACCATACATCGAAATATATTGATACTAACATTTCCTGTATTCAAGTTTTGCAATGATCCGTCAGGCTTCATATGACTTTTACAAACAAATGTAGTGTTGTAGTTGTATGGCCAATGTAGCTATTAATGGATAGTTTATTTTCTCAGAGGAACTCCAGACGAAGACCACACGGATATGCCCAAAGTCTAGCTTTCTTATTACTCCCATAACCACACTGATCCTGGGTGATAGTAAATGTTATGGTCCCAAGTAGGGGTCAAATGAGTTCGAATTCTTTTTATTAGATAGGTATACTTTATATATTAAAATACGCTTAATTACCGTATAATATCCTTAATTCCCTCACCCAGGTAGAAAATAACTCCAAACGTGTTGACATGTCCTTGGAATTAATCAATTGATACCTTAGAGCCGTTTCCCTTAATAGGGCTAGACTATTTTATCCTATAGCTAAGGGAATGAAGCGAAATAGATGGATTCTCAACGGTATTAGCGATAAATAGTCTGTTTAGCTCAGTTGATAGAGCTTCTGCGTTGGTATTCTCAAGGTTCCTGGTTCAATACAGGCCTTCTTCAACGGAATGTGAGTAGCATAGCTTGGGTCATCTGATATTTTGATACTAAAATGTCCTGTATTTTTTTATTCAGTATTTTAATCACGTGTCTCTGAAATATATTTATCATTGTCCCACTGCCTCCTGTTGTGGTATTGTGATCGACGGTTGAACCTGATCATACCATTTTGCTTGCAGTGGAGTCATTACACCATACATTTGAGCCCATCTCCTCTATTTTTGTCACTTCTGACTCCAACTCAACTAAATAACTGATTATACAGTGCATACTCCTTATAAATAGATTATAAAAAAAAATAATGATTTTATATTTCTATGAATTAATTACAGAGGATGGAGAATAAACATCATACTCACCTTCATAGGAAGGCTCTGACTAGCGTCCAGTCACCATACAAAAAAGACAGCGTAACCCAATACTCCCTGTACCAACAGCCTGAACATAGTCAAATGTCTTGTATATATGAATAAATGTGTCTGAATTTAATAATCTTTTTTTATTTTTTTTTATTCAGACATGTTCCTGGCCCTCTGAAATGATATTGATTTTATAGTTATATTTATGATTACATATGAACAATCCAAACCCACTATTATGTCACGGTCTGTTGACGCAGACAAAATCACTTTAAGTTAGAGATTATCTGTCGCGTCATAGATCAAAATTATATTGTC
>CM042155.1:14048127-14065627 GCA_023376005.1 Doryteuthis pealeii
CCACTTGTGTATGCGTGTGTTTTTATATCAGCGTGAATGAATAAAGCCCACATAAACATATAAACCTATCTGTTTTCGTCTATTCATATGTGAAGGCATTTATATTTCCATTTCTATGATTGCATAGGTCAACACAGGAAATACAAATCATATTTTATATACATCATATACCAAGAAATCATTTATCTTCTGGCATGTAGCCCCATGTCTAGGGAGAAGAGTTCATTCCAGAACATCTTGACCACATACATGGAACAAACATCAATCATGGCGCCCCCTCCCCCCTTAGCCACTCCTAACCCTTGTCATTGGCAGCCTCAACCCAGCCTTGTCCAATGACCAGCCATGACTGTGACTTTCACTCCTCTGTGATATACAGTGTCTACAAAGGAAATAGACAGTTTTCATAAACATTAAAGGTATTGACACTTTATAAACTTTTCTAGATAACCTGTTGTCTTTTGTTATTAAAGATTTTCGAAGCAGGGAATGTATATTTTTTTATTAAATCAAGATTGAGAAAACATTTGATGTGGGTTAAATCGAACTTAACGGACCTAAAGTCCACCATCGTATGTCACCCCACGGAAAGAAAAAAAAACAACCAAAAATCAGGGAATTAACCGAATTTAATGAGATTTTCACTATTAATATATTAAGAAATAGGCACATTCTCTCCGGATGACCCCAAAGCCAAATATATAACACATCAATAACAAACAAAACAAAATATGGAATTGGACTTCTCGTCGGTTTTGCTATTGGAACGAGGAGCATTCTACAGCCCGTTCGCTTTCTGGTAAGTTTCCGTTACTTCTCAAGTAACTTTCTTCATAAATAAAAGGTTTAATTCACCAGTTATTTTATTTAAAAAAATTTATGTTTTTCAAGTCAGTTAACTTTGAAGCGCGTATCTTTGAGAATCTGTGTTAAACCTCAAAGATATGTGGTTTAAAGTTAACTGGCCTGAAAAAATGTAATATATATATATATATATATATATATATATATATATATATATATATATATATATATACAAGTAATGGGTAATTTGCTTGAAGCATTGTTTAGTATGTTATTATATATTAATGATTTGAAGGCAATTACAATGCATATAAAAAATAAAAACAAAAATATGTTTTTTTGTCTTATTGATTTCAAAGTGAACTTTATCTTCCGAGACGATATTCAGAAATGCACGCGTTTTTTTGTGTCGTTATTTTTTTTTTATGTTATAAACACGCGTCTCGTGGTGTCATTTTTTTAACGCCACGTGATAGTCGTAATAGCCGTTGTTCACTCAATTTCAATTTTATTATTTTCATGTGTTTATATATTTATGTATTCATGTATTATTTATCATATTTATTTGATATATGTATATATAGTAAAATATACATACTATGTATACTATATACTATAAGGAACGTCTATTTTAATTAATTATGTATTCAGTGTTTAATTCTAATCTAATGTTTATACAGACAGACAGACGGACAGGCAGACCTAATTCAGCTATTAATAAACTTTCTCTAACTCTGAGATTAACAATGTTGCGTATTATTGTCTCTATCTTAACGAAAAAAAACTATTGTCCTTATTTTTGCATTTGATTAAATGTTTATGAAATGAGGATTTACGTGTGTGGATATGTTCTTTGATTCTATTGTGGGGGGTTTACTTGTACTTCCTATATAGAAATTAAGGCATTTGGAGCAAGTTAAACTGGAAATTGTATAAGTTTTTTATATATATATATATATATATATATATATATATATATATATATATATATATATATATATAGTAAGAATTAATGGAGAAAATGAATGGCATAAAGAATGAATGAAATGAATGGAATAAATGAAAAGATATTTTTCAAAGGACCTCTCTAAAAAGAAACAAAAATCTTTCGAGAGAAGTCCCTAATTGAAAAGCCTTATTCATTTTACTGGACTCTTCTGGAAGCATTAAATTAATATAATTATTATATGATTCAGAGAGAGGGAGAGAGAGAGACAGACAGCCAGACAGCCAGACAGACAGACAGACAGACAGGACAGGACAGTAAAATGTACCTATGTAAAATGCCATAAGCCTTATCTGAGAACAATATTTCCTAAGTGGTAATTGGAGTGAAAGAAACAAGAAATTATATTCAATCGATTCGATTGAAATATATTGAAATAGTCTAATTGGTGTCAGCGGACTGAAGAGGCTCTTTTAACAAATACAATCATTTTGAATCATTAAAAAACATGTAGGGAAAATTACATACAAAAATTCATTTTACACTTACTCAAACACTCATGTAGACACGGGCACTTATACAGACACGCACCCGCCCCCATATATATATATATATATATATATATATATATATATACACACACACACACACACACAAACACACACACATATATATATATATATATATATATATATATGGAGAACACTTAATTGTCCTCCAGAGACACTGAAATAAAATTTTGAATGGCAACTAGGAAATTTACTACTGACACCTATTCGGGGAAAGGTATGCTATTGAAATAAAAATAAACATTTTAGTTTCTCATAGGAAAATTGGTATACTTATATGAAAGTGGTTTAAGCCTATCAAAAATGTTTAAACACTTATTATTGACGGTATTATAACAAGCCAAACATATGTGGGTATGATTAGGGTATTTTTAAGAGGATATTCAAAGCGTTTTGTCTTGAATATAAGCGGATTACCAACTACCATGAAACCAATGGTAACATCTTTTAACTTTTTTTTAGAAAGAAAATTAAATAATCTTTCTAAATATCTAATTTGTATGTGGTTTTATTGATTGAATTATTTTTTTACAGCGAAGTAAATAACAATAATAAACGAAAACATTTAATTTAATGATTAATAATAAATCAACTTTGTTTTTATTATTGATACTTTCATTTTAAAATAAGATATATCCATATTTATTCAGTATTAAATTTTTCGTATGTACAAAAGTGTTTTAGAAAAAAAAAAAAAAAGAAATTGTGATACAAACAATTGTAATTCTTAGCATTCTATTGTTACATTTTAATAAGGTAACAAAAAGAAGAAATCAAACGGATACTTTTCATTTCTACCAGCAAGGGAGTTCACTTAAAAAAAAGTGTTTTAAAATGTAAACAACAACAACGACAACAACAAACTATTCTTAAAATAAACGAATATTGAAATACACGAATTCTTAGTTTCTTTATTTATTGTTAAATCTTTAATAAAGTTTAGGAATGCATTTTAAAAAAATATCTTAAATGTAAACAAATGTTTTAAAAATTCCTTAAATAAACAAACATTCTACTATGTAAATTCTACGCGTTTTTTTTTTTTAATTTGATAAAACATTTAGAAAAATATTTTCTCCCTTACTCCTTTGTTCTCCTCACTCACTCTCTGGTATTCCTAATTTTGTTTTTAGTTCGGTCATGGACCGGGTACTTTTGCTAGTTCCTTATAAATTATGAAAATCATAGTGTTATACCTATTTGTAGACCATAATTTGTAGACCATAAAAGAGGTGTTGTAGTCGGATTCAGATTTTCCAAAAATAGAGGAGTTAGAGTGGGGGTTGATTTTTTTTACCCATTCCACAACCCTGATAAAAATTATATCTTTTCATTTAAATAGTGAAATATTTGAATATAAATAACTTTTTTTTAACAATAAAAAAACATTGCCAGTACAAACAATAAACGTTTCTGAATAAAAAGATAAGATATTAGCTAGATTGAGCTACCATTATCAATTGCCTTGGTTCACATGCACGACAGAGGTTACGGTTAAAAATGAACCCTGTAGAAATAGAAATATAAGTTATAATAATTGAATAAATAGTGTCATTGTTAACATAATTAACCATTGTTTTCATAACGTTCGGAAATCTTCAGAGTTAGAGGCACTTTTAACCCATCTGGAGATTGTTTATTAAAATCTTCCTAATTAACTCCAAGTGTCTTGTTGTTACCCTGAGGAACTGTCTTTTTCCTGGTCCCCGGGCTCAGTAACTTTCACACCCTATCCATAATGGCGTTAAAATTCTCCACCTCGGTCTATAATATGTAGAAAAATTAATCGTTGAACACTGGTGACCCAGGTAGAGCAAGCCGACGAGTCGGGGTTGCAAAAGGAATAATCTTTTGCGACCCACTCCTGCCTAGGGTCTGGTAACAATTGGTAACAAGTAGTAAACACTCCGTAAAAAACTTCTTTAACCGTAGTTGATCACGGGAGCGAAGAAGATAGTTGAACGGGGAAGGAAAGCACATTATATAGGCGCTGCCATGTCTCCCCACCCCTCCAACTTCCGACAGGAAAACTACATAATGCAATCTCTCTCTGGTCTCGTGTTCAATCACAAGAGTCAGAACTTCCTCAACCCAACCAGCAGCTCCAGACGGTAAGTCACCAGTCCTCACCCTTTTTTTCTCAAATAGGATAAAACAAATTAAACTCTGGAAATAAGAGATATTTTCTTGTAAGAGAATTATTAGTCATCTTGAAGTGTAAAATAGTCGTAATTGTACGAAGAATCAAACTAAAAGAAAGTTTCTACCTTACTCCTGTGTCTTTCAACAGAAATTACAAATATACAAATAGACAAATATAAATATAAAAATAAATACGTATTCGAATAAATAAAAGACCAAATCATCTTCAAGTTTTCTTGTTTAAACATTCAATAAAACACAAAATTTATTCACGTTTTCATGTAGTAAAAAATCGATTACTCCCGTATAAATTTCCTTGCAAATAAGTTGTTGTTTTTTTTTCTTCAAAAAGTGCCTATGGTTATTATCTGCAGGTCAATCAGAAATTCTTAAATAACAATTTGCAAATGTGCTCTCTTTATCGATCGATGAGAAAAGCAAATTTTATTACATTTTCAGTATTATTTATATAATGTAGACATTTAAGGTTCGTATAACGAATGCGATTGGTAGAACTATTTAAATGGAGAGATAAAAAAAAAGAAAAGAAATGAGAAACACAAAACATCGCGAAAACATCGCCCCGAGGTGAATTGAAGTAGATGATTCTTTTGGAAACATAACGGATAGAAGAATATTAGATTAATGACAAATAATGAGTAATCGAGCAAAATACATATATGAACAAAAAACTTAGAATGGAAGGAAGAGGTGGGGGCTGCTGTGTAGTATAAGATGCACACAGAACCATGAATGTTGTTTGGAAAATAATGTATGTTATATTAGAAAGTTTAAATTAAATTTGGGATTTATTTACCAAACTATATAATACTCCCCACCACACATATATATATGTATATATATGTGTGTGTGTGTGTGTGTGTGTGTGTGTGTGTGTGTGTGTTTGGGTTTGTCATAGTCTGTGTCTATGTGTCTGTATGTTTATAAATATAAGTGTGTAAGTGTATACATATATATATATATATATATATGTGTGTGTGTGTGTGTGTGTGTGTGTGTGTGTGTGTGTTTGTATGTACATACCTTTTTTGTGATATCTTTTCAAGTGTAAAGACAGAATAAAGATAGCATACACCTCACTACATTCAAATTAACCTTGACGTGTCAATACATATATGTATATATGTATCTGTGTATGCATATATATATATATATATATATATATATATATATATATATATATATAATATATATATATATATATAGATGTGTATGTGTGTGTGTGTGTGATATTGGTCAAGTGTAAAATTAAATAAAAACAGGATAAAACCATTACACTCAAATTAACGTGTCGACACACACACACACACACACACACACACACACACACACACATATATATATATATATATATATATATATATAATATATATATATGCGCGTATGTGTGTGCATGTTTGTGTGTGTTTTGTGTGTGTGTGTGTGAGTGCCCGCGCGCGTGTGTATGTTTATGTGGGTGAAAAATAGAATAAAGACAGCATACAAACCCATACATTGAAATTAACATTGCCGTTCCTCAGAAATTTTCGGGCATGTCAATACTGGCTTACAATAGAGGAAAGATTTTGATATTGCTCAGCACTATCCTGCACATAAATTATATTCTATTGTTAAAAAATTCATATATATATATATATATATATATATATATATATATATATATATATATATATATATATATATATATATATATATATATATATGAAAATCATAACCATTTTTACAGGCACATGCTACCAACATACACACAGGTGCTCATACACATACGCACGCACGCACACACACACACACATACACGCAATATATATATATATATATATATATATATATATATATATATATATATATATATATATGAATAAAGTAAAATCGGCAAAATTTGTCTCCTGCCTTGTATTTGTTGCATTTCGTTATTATTTCTCATATTAAGATGGAGTCTATTTCTAGTTCTTCTGTTATTTTCCACACATGACTATATAAGCTCGTATTATGTCTATACTTTTTATTTACGGGACTAATTTTGTGGTTGTAGAATCTAATTTAAAGGCTCCTTGTGTTGATCCTACGTATACCTTTTATTAATTCGTATTTCTATCGTTTTGTAAAATTGATATCATAATGCAGTGCCGGAAAACCTTACTATACTTCGAAGAAAAACATCTGATAAAAAAAGGGACAAAATAACAACTTTGATAATCTCATCGGGCCTAAGATGCGGCAGATATCTCTGAGCTGATTGGTTGCCAACCTGAACAAAATTATTGACCCGGAAAATCACGGACTTTATCGCGAGGACGGAAGTCTAATAGTGGACCAATATACGCTTAAAAGAGATTAAGAAGTTTATTAAGAAACAAAACTAAATTGGTTATTCGGATTTAAATTAGACATACAAACAAATTTTTAAAATAGCGGATTTTTTTAGGCATAACACTAAACATACAAGATAGAATAGTATCACCTTTTAGAAAAGATTTACAAAAAACAAGATATATTGACATAGGATCCAACCACTCACAAAAGTATTTGAAAATATACCTATTGGAATAATGATTAAATTACCTACAAACTCGTCCAATTGCAATATATTTGAAAAAAAAAAAAGAATAGAATATGAAAAAGCACTTAAGGATACCGACTATAAAACTAAACTAATATATAAAGACCCAAATGGAACATCCAAATATAAATAATAAGAGGGAAATAGACCAAGAATAATTTTCTTTTTTTTACACCACCATTCATGAATGATAAACTAGGCAATGATTTTTTTTAAAGTAATAAAAGACACATCTCCCCACTGTAACATATTACACAAAATCCTTAATAAAAGACAGTCAAGCTTAGCTATAGCAGAATACCCAACGTTGGAAACTTGATTAATAAAAACAACTGTAAAAAATCAACAAACCCCAAAACAAGTCCCCTAATTGTAACTGTATTAATAAGACAGGATGTCGCTTGAAAGGGAAATGACAACAGGAGTGTATAGTATATAAAGTGTAATTATGTACCAATAGACCAAACGATCAAATAGGAATAATAGTAAAGATATCTATCAATCTATCTATCTATCTATCTATATATATATATATATATATATATATATATATATATATATACATATAATATATATATGTATATATATATATATATATATATATATATATATATATATATATATATATATGGCCACGTTCCGGAGAGTCGTAAACGTGGTAATGAAATGCTAAAGCAAAACAACGAGGAATAGAACGATGTCGTACGCCCAGAAATATATATATATATATATTATATATATATATATATATATATATATATATATATATATATATATATATATATGGAGGATATGTGCTTAATTGAAGTCATATCTAATTTTGAAAATTAATTAGTTATTAAATGAATTTTAGGCAGGCATATATGTTCATATGTAAGGCTAAAGAAATCGAGTCTCGATTTGTTTAGCCTTACATTTGAACATATAGGCCCGCCTAAAATTCATTAATAATCAACTAATTAATTTTCAAAATTAGGTATCACTTCAATTAAGCACATATCCTCCAAAAATTGTCGGCTAAAAGCCATATCAAATAAACACATTGTTTATTTACTTACTCTCTCATATAATATATAATATATATATTATATATATATATATATATATATTATATATATATATATATATATATATATATTGCTCCCGGCTAGGAGTAGCTGTTAAAAAGTCGAGCTGCACCGATGAGACTTAAACGTCGAAACATTGTCTGTGGATGGTTTATAATATATATATATATATATATATATATATATATATATAATCACATGGAAGAAGTCTTTATACTCTCTTCTGAGTGTATGTATACTTAAAAAATCAACTCAGCGGTCCAAGGTAGACTGTTATGGTTCGATTTTCTATAGCTGATTAGATTATGGAAATTATATTAACCTTCGGTTCCGACTGTTCAAATATGGTTGTCCCCTGCAGTAAAATTCGCAGACATCAAATTAACTCGCCTCAGAATCAACAGTGGATCTTTTCGCTGAAATATTCGCATCTTTGTGTTTGTCTAATTCATCGATTCTGCGTGGTGCTCCCCTCAGTCGTAGTCGCCTTTGTTCATCTTATTTGCTCACTTTTCGTTTGTCGTCCATTTAATTCTGAATGAGAAAAAAAATTGTGATCAATTTATTCGATTGCTGGTTGACTACTTTGGAGATTAAAACTGTTCGAATCAGAGGGAGAGAAAATACGAGAAGGTTTCAAAATATATCGAGAATAAAGCTGGATTTATCTAGACTAGTATGACCAGTGGATATACCACTGTATGATAATTAATTGTTACAACATTAATTATATATTTATATAATTAATGAATAAAAGAAAACGTCTTTAGCATAAAATGAACCAATGGGTTGTCATGTAAAAAAAAAAAAACAACATACAACCAACAAACAAATAAACCAACCAATTGAAAACATGAAAATAATTAACATAGGCATTAAAAAAGACCAAAAAAAAAACAACTGAACTTCATACATACGCATACATACGCATCTCTCTCGCTCTCTCTCTCTCTCTCTCTCTCTCTCTCTCTCTATATATATATATATATATATATATATATATATATATATATATATATATATATATATATAAAGTGTTGTTCTGGTTCTAACGGGAGAAAATTTAATATTTTATAAAAAAGAAGGTCCGCAAAATGGATTATGTTTTTAGAAAAACATTTTTATTATTTTTATCTTACATATGTGACACGTGTTTCAGATCTTCTGATATCTTCTTCAGTCGTTGATCAATCATATGAAAATAAATGTGTACATGCATGTATATATACATGCATGTATATATATAATTTGTACATGCATATATATATATATACATATATATATATATATATATATATATATATATATATATATATATATATATATATATATATATATATATATATATATATATATATAATATATATATATATATATATATATATATATATATATATATATATATATATATATATATATATATATATATATATATATATATATATATATATATATATATATATATATATATATATATATATATATATATATATATATATATATATATATATATATATATATATATATATATATATATATATATATATATATATATATATATATATATATATATATATATATATATATATATATATATATATATATATATATATATATATATATATATATATATATATATATATATATATATATATATATATATATATATATATATATATATATATATATATATATATATATATATATATATATATATATATATATATATATATATATATATAGTGTTGTTCTGGTTCTAACGGGAGAAAATTAAATATTTTATAAAAAAGAAGGTCCGCAAAATGGATTATGTTTTTAGAAAAACATTTTTATTATTTTTATCTTACATATGCGACACGTGTTTCAGATCTTCTGATATCTTCTTCAGTCTTTGATCAATCATATGAAAATGACTTTGTATTAAAGTGGTCTTCATTAAGAGCGAAATGTTTATGATGGACAGACGGTGTGAGTAAACCGTTACAAACAAAAGTGGTACAAACAAACGTTCATGTTCGGATCCGGATTTTTTTTTAATTTTGAAAATGCATATTCTATTTCTAAAAATAAAATGAAAAATTTATTTTTTAAAATCAGAAGCATTATAAACAACAAGAAAACTCATAAGAGTTTGTTGTAAAAAAACATATAACAAATGTATAAAAAAGTATCAACAATGTTCATGAATCCAGCCACTGCAGACCACATTAGCTTCCAGAGATATAGAAATCCAGGTTATTTTGTTTTCTCAAAAGACAATATGAAAGTTAATGGAAGTGAATCCGACAGTATGAATTAAATATTTTGAGAATCGACACTTTTTTGCACCCGCCATACCAAGAGATTCATCTCGTGGGTGGTCCTACATTAAAAGACCTTGTGTCATACCCGCATACGTGGGGTGTGAAGTAAATCCCGTAATAACATGGGCTGTTTTGAAGCAAATCTCAGATTTTCATAGAGACATCGATAAAAATAATATTTATTCTATGTATTAAGGATTTTGACTATAAACTAAATACTTATTGATAAACTTACGCATTTCTTGAGGGTATAGTGACGTAAGCAGTGATGTAGTCTCGGTTATAGACATACAGAGTCCGAATTTCCATTATATTAAGATTACAATATAATTAACGAATGACGATTTCGTTTTCTCATTTCGCTGTATATCATTTATTTCTAGTTAACTACACTACACCCAATCATGGCGATATTCCTGCTACTGAGATTGCCAAATTAATCTGCTTCTCTCTAACAGTAGAGATGTTACAACGTTGAATCTAATATGAAATATCAAATTTACACTTAATTCTGGTTTAATAGGGCACCGACTACAAAGAATCCAGAGTTCACTGCAGACACGGACTCGACTCATTTCTTGATGTCGGTTAATTTCAATGAATTATTACCTTCATGAATAGAATAGGAGCGTTTCCTCTTATTGTAATACGAAGCCTCTAAAGCACACGATGTTTCCTAATGAATATGAGGAATATTATTAGAAATAACGTTGCAAACCGAAGATAATCAAAGAGATATTTCTATGTTAGTCGTAATTCCACCGGCGACAGTGTTGCTACATTTATAAATAGGTTGAGATGGTTTAGAATATTTGATTCGGATTCTCAGTCTGTAACTATTATCATTTAACAGGATGTAAGATTCAAAGGTAATAACAAAGTCATACCTCGTTGAAACGCAAACAAACTCCAACACAGGTTGAGGGACAAAACATTTTTATATAACAGCACATGAATAAACAAGGTACATAATACATAGAAGAGTACATGAAGCATACATACATATACAATAGTAATATAAACATAAAAGCAACAGACATGAGACTAAGAATAGTCCATGCTGGGAAATCACTTACAGTAATGTAAGGGGGCCAAAGCCCCAACAAGAAAGGGGTAGTCATAAGACTACCTCATTGTGTCTCGTAGGTCAAGCATCAGGCAAAGAGGGAGAGAAATTCGAAACAGCCGCTTAAATACACGAGGCCCCTAGCGGGAAGCAGCGACACTAAACGGGCAGACAACTCCCCAGGCAAATACGAAAATAACCCCCACAAGGAAAACGGATGGTGAAGTAATAATGAATTTACCATCCGGATCAATATTGTAAAGATAGGTCCGGTTTAGCTCAGTCAGTAGGGCTTCCGACTAGCAATCACATAGTTCCGAGTTCGATACCGGCCGTGGCAAACTCAGCGTCAAAAAAATCTCCTTGGTTTAAACTAAGAGAAAAGGGAAGAGACTGTTTCGCTGTCTGGCTGATACCAATTTTAGATCACCCCAACGACTTACATTGCTGGTTTCTCGAAATGCAAATCGCCCTGTCGGCAAGCCTTAGAATATGCTGACTGTATCGCTCCAAAATAGGATGGTTGTGAATTTGATATTAATCTGAATCTGATGGTGAGACTCAGTTTCTGGAGGTTGGGGAATGTGAAGTACCCATTCATTGCCAATACTCCTGGCTCCACTCCGATTCAGAGAGTAAGTACAGGTATATAGATCCTTTAATAAATAATTATTCCTGTTATTACATAATCAATAGACATAGCCTATCATTTTTATAAGGAAGTGTATTTAGAATAAGAATGTAACGGTGAAACTGAAAAACACAGTAAAAGTAAATTCTATTCAATTAAACATTTTTTCTTAGAAAATAAGTTAGTGATTTAGCTTTAGAAAAAAGGGCAAAAATTTTATTTATTTATTTACGAGACTTATGTTTCAAATTGTAAAATGTCCAACTACCAGAAAAGTCAGAGTATCGATTTTTTACATATATTTTGTCATTGAATTATATTTCCAAAAATGCAAAATTCATTTTATTCCACAAAACAAACAAAATACTAAGAAATTTGTAATAAAGAAAAAAAATCTTTTCAATTTAGAGTAAACATTTATTTACAATAAAATGTATTTTATTACATCATATACCAAAAGTGTTATTAAAATCGGATAGTTAATCTGTTTAGAGTAAGCACGTGTATTTAGAATAAGAATGTAACGGTGAAACTGAAAACACACAGTAAAAGTAAGTTCATAGGATTTGAATGGCATCAGCCTTCACTCCGGGGCCATAGGAAGTGGTACTCTTAATTCTGAAGGATTCACGTGATTGGATGATTCTGGGTAAGGAAGATTTAGAGTTAACTCTCATACAGGGACCAGCGCCATTGGGGTCGGACGTTTCTGTCCGTTCGTGCTCCAACTGATTCTTCCCACGTGCAGTTTATGATAGTATCGAGAAATAAAATTTATGTGCACACGAAATTAAGTCTTTGTGTCCCTGATAGAATAAGAAATAAACAAAGACGGAATCCACAACCAAAGACAGATCACCCCTCCCCGATGAAGAAAGATGCCCAGCCCGATACAACCTGATGAAAGATGTCAAAAAGAGAAACAGAACTTGATAACAACGAATGTAAGCAGACAACATATAGCCTAGTGGATAAAGGAGTTAGGTTAAGACAGTTCTAAGTGACAGTTATCTCTGGACTGCAGGTTCAATCCTGGTCAGGTGCAGCAGTAACATAGAATAATAGTTAATACAACGTAACGCCTCAACCCCAGCTATGATTAGTGGAATGGGAACTGGATACCCCCGTGAACTGAATAAAAGGTTAGGTTCAAAGCTCCGTGATGGCTCCCGATTACGACAGTAGTGTTCCCAAGTTCGAAAAGAAGGTTCCCGAGTCCGAGAAGGTTCCCGAGTCCGACACGAAATGCCTGAAGAAGGCCGGAGGGCACATCGGTCGAAACGTTGTACAGATAACAATGAATATGAAGATAATAGTCTGAATAATGCAGATAATACTAAACAGACATAGATACAGACATATCCCCTAATCCCGTCCAGGGACCCGACCGAGTATTAATTGACAAGAAGAAGAGAACCTGTCATCTCGTGGGCTTTGCCGTCCCAGCTGACCACCGAATGAAAATGAAAGAAAGCGAAAAGATAGACAAATACTTGGACCTTGTCAGAGGACTGAGAAAACTAAAGTGAAAGTGAAGGTTGTACCAATTGTAACTGGTGCCTTGGAACGGTCCCCAAAGCTGTGGAAAAGAATTTGGATGAATTGGAAATCAGAGGAAAAATCGAGACCATCCAAACTACTGCACTGTTGGGATCGGCTAGAATACTCAGATGTGTCCCGAAGACCTAAGGAGACCTGCTGTCACCCAGCCTCCAGTGAACCACCTTCCTCAGTAGCTGTGAAAATCTCATGATAATAATAGACAAATACCTAAACCTTGCTAGAGGATTGAAAATAATTGTGGAATATGAGGTGAAAGTGATAGCAATTGTAGTTGGTGCAATTGGAACGGTCCCAAAGCTTAGAAAAGAGAATAGAGGAACTAGAAAACAGGAAAAATTGAATTCATCAAACAACAGCATTTTTTAAATTAGCTAAAATACTCGGGAGAGTCCTGGAGACCTGACGAGACTTGTTGTCACTCAGACTCCAGTGAATGATCATCAACTAACGCTGGTATGAAAAACTCTCAAGAAATTACAACAACGACGACAATAATAATAATAATAATAATAATAATAATAATAATGGTGGATAATAATAGTAACAATGGTGGATTTTGCAGTGCCAGCAGATCACAGGGTGAAGCTAAAGGAAAATGAAAAAATAGACAAATATCTGGACCTTGCCAGAGAACTAAAATCTTATGGAATATGAAAGTGAAGGTGATACCAATTGTAGTTGGTGCACTTGGAACAGTCCCAAAATCATTGGAAAAGCGTATGTAATGTTTGGAAATCAGAGGAAGGGTTGAAGCCATTCAGAAAATTGCACTGCTGCAATCTGCCAGAATACTCAGAAGAGTCCTGGAGACCTGAAGAGACTTGCTGTCACTCAGACTCCAGTGAAAGACCATCAGCTAATGCTGATGTAAAAACTCAAAAGGAGCAAATAATAATAATGATATCTACAACAACAAAAACTTTTAGATACAAAGGAATCTCCCAATTCAAGTCAGAAGATCTGAACTAGGTTTACTCAACAAAAGGAAAACTTGTTAACTGGTGGACCTCACCGTTCCAGCAGATAATAAGAGTAAAAGTAAAGGAAAACGAAAATTACTCATATTAGTGACATCGTGAATAGGTAAATATTAAGAAAGTTTAGATTTTGACTCCTTCAAACGAACGGCAATTTAGACCGTTAAGAATTATCAGCATTCAATATGCTATACTCATGTAAAGTGGGCGTAAGTTAGAATCTTACCATTTACTTATCTTCTTTCATTTCTTATCGGTGATGTTTTCTCGTTGATAGAATGAGTCAGTTGCAAAACGAGGAAAAAAAAAAAAACAAAAAATAATGCATTGCCAGAAATTGAAAAAACAAAGTGTGGAATATGAGGTTGAAAGTGATACCGATAATCATTGGTGCACTTGGAACGATCGTAAAAAAAAATTAGAAAATAGACAATATGAATTGGAAATCGAAGGAAGAATTGAGACCATCAAGAGAAAAGCTAGAATACTAAGAGAGTGATTTAGACGTGGAGAGACTTGCTGTCACTCATACTCTAGTGAAATATCATGAGCTTAAGCTGATGTGAAAAACTCGAGGTTCAATAATAATAATAATAATAATAATAATATAATAATAATAATAATAATCTATTGATAATGGAGATTCGCTTCCGGTTTTTGTCTGTAACAAAAATTATGTCACTGGTTACGTCAGATTATCCAAGGTCATAACATAGAATAATATACTCAAAATGTGAGCATGCAAAGTTAGACAATCCTCATTGTTTCAATAAATACATGCCCGGCGTTATATATTTATAAATAGATTGTTTTATTCTAATATAATATTTACAGTTATCGGAACTGTTTCCATTTCAAATTGTCTTTCTTTTTTTTTTTTTCTTTTTTTTTTACTCCTTTAATAAATTTGAAGATTTTACATACTTATGGTACACACTCTATGACATGAATTTTCAGCTCCCATCCCCTCAGACAATATCTTTCAAAATTATTTTTACATCGCCATAATAATAATAATAATAATAATAATAATAATAATAATAATCGGCTAGAATACTTAGAAGATTCCTGGAGACCTGACGAGAATCGTGGTCACTCAGACTCCTGTGAAAGGTCATCAGATAACGTTGTTTTGCAAAACTGAGAAGAGGTGATTTAATAATAAAACAATTACGTGGAAATTACTAACAACACAGGAGAGAATGGAACTTTATTAATCGCTTAAACGCCGGGATTTCTTTCTGAATACAAAAAAGATGCCAGAAATGAACTAATGTCACGACTGACCTACTATAAATTAATCACCAAAGGATAAAAAACAAAAGAAAACCAAAACAAAAAAGAAATAGAAAACAAAGAGTAAAAATCTGGGCCATAGACGGGATAAACGTTTACGTGATGATCATGCAACAATAGATATATAAGAATGCATAAAAATGTTGAAAAATCCAAGAAAATAAGCAACTTCATTACGATAACTATGGAAACATGAAAGTAGAACTAACACGAGGGAAACGATTGTGTGAAAAAAGTGTTGAGATTTTTGTAATTTTTGACACACCTCGTATTCTGGAAAAAAAAATAACGTTCGATTCATTTCTTTTTTTTTTTCCAGAATACAAGGTGTGTCATAAAAGTGCCGAATTTAAAACTGTATTAACCGAGATAGAAATGAAGAATGAATAGAACGTTATATTTTTCAAAATACAAGGTGTTCAAAAAGTAAAAAATCTCAATATTTTTGACACACTTTATATATATATATATATATATATATATATATATATATATATATGTGTGTGTGTGTGTGTGTGTGTGTGTGTGTGTGTGTCTGTCTGTGTGTATGTGTGTGTGTGTGTGAAGAAAAAAGGCTTAAAATCGGTCCTATTAGCAGTCATAGATCAATTTCTACGTATATGTATATGTATATGTATATACATAAGAGTTTCATCAGACCGCTAAATCTTTTAGAAATTGATAGAATTTAGCTGACTGATAGCCTGGATAGAAACATAGAAAAATATATGTTCCAGTGTCACCTCTAATATTCGTCAGAGCAATGGTACTTTTAAATGATGCAGAGGATATTGTTGAGAAAAACACAATAAATCATCATCATCATCATGTCGCGTAATTAGCACGGATATCCATGACAATCCGTCTATCAACCTTCTCTATCATTCATAGTCTCTGGAGGTCCTCTACGCAGCATCTAGTATCCTCGCAAAGCTGATCAATGTAAGTCTTGCTAGGTGGCCCACATTAGCATGTCTATGTGTTGGCTTCCACAGGAGAACATCGCTTATGAGTTCGTCCTTGCTTCTCCAACAGTGTCCAGCATGTCTTGTCCGTTTCATACAGATCGTTTGTGAGATAGGAGACAGGTGGCCCTACAGATGCTTCCTTGTCGGGTGTTGTTTCCACGACTTGTTCAAGACCGCATTCTTTGCAGCTTCCAACTAGCTTATTCTACAGATGCCTCATCAGGGTCTAAGAGGTGCAGTCATACAGCAGCACTGACACGACCACAGCTTGGAAGAATTGTCGTTTTAATTTGACAGTGAGATCGGACTTGTTTATAGCCGACCATGCCTTCCCTATTCGTGCATTAACATCGCTTTTTGTGGATGAGATATTACTACCTAATACACTATATTTACAGTAGTATGCTGACTTACATGTACCCCCAACTTACGGGCTGTTAAACGATTGATATTTTGATATCTGTTGGGAATCTGACAAACGAGCGAGCTTCAGATACGCTTATGTGAATAAGTTCACTAAAAATATTCAAGATTCCAAATTTGTTTTGCTAAAGAAAAAACATTATTTAGTAGCGGGAACTGTGGTT
>CM042155.1:14068127-14113127 GCA_023376005.1 Doryteuthis pealeii
ATGCAATCCTGTAGATATATCATGATAAAGACAACCGTCAAGACTGTGTGAACACACACACACACACACACACACATACACACACACACACACACACACACACATATATATATATATATATATATATATATATGTTTTGTTAAACTGTACAGACAATTCCTGTCGGACAAGCTTTTCGTTGATCCGTTTCAATTTTCGGGCCATCTTTCTGGTATAACAGTCCCCCAAAGGTTTCAAAACGAGCGCTTTCGGCAATACAATTTGCCATCCTCATGTAGGAAACGATGGTATGATTTCGTGTCATGTTTTTAACGAGAACGAGTAGTAGCAAGGATTTAGAAGTGGGAGGTAATGACCATAGGTAGTAGGAGGTTGTAGGAATGGTAGTGGTTTGAGCGAGCGTTTCAGTAGTGATTTTATGTGGAAGTGGGGCACAAGTTGTGAGAAGGGGCGGGGTAAACAACCAAACTTGTATAAAAGAAAAAATGCTGCCAAAATACATTTATTTTAATATATATATATATATATATATATATATATATATATACACACACACGCACAAACATATATATATAAATATATATATATATATATATATATATATATATATATATATATATATATATATATATACTCCTTATGAGATTTTAATTACATTTTCAGTAATTAAGGGCCGGTATAGCTTAGTCGCTAGAGTTCGGAACCACAAGGTTCAATACTGGCCTTGTCAAATCAGCGCACGAGTAACAAGGCTTAGATATATGTGGTAAAGTGGATAACTGATGGTAGGTGTGGGGCTTACCTCAGACACAAAAAAATTTCCATGGTCTAGCACTAACGAAAAGCGGTAGAATATTGCTGATACCAACAATAGGTCACTCCGTCTACTTTACTTATTATTCCCCTACTTTCTTTCTTTCTTTCTTTCTTTCTTTCTTTCTTTCTTTCTTATTGTAATTTTTCTGTGTATCATATCGTTTTTCTTCCTTTTCTTTATTTATATATAAAAGGAATGTGTCCATTATAATTAGCTGAGGTGACCACACTCATATGAAATAAGATCTCGGTGGATAAGCGACATCAGATAATCAGGATTTACATTTTTGCATTTCATACTGGATGAGTTGGACTAACTAAGTTTTAAACAGAGAATATTTATTGCATGGTGATAATGGTCGGAGGATTTAGTAACAAGAATATTATTATATTAGATATTTTTACAATTAGTAATTTTAAGGGAAATCTTTTATTAATATTTATGTCCACTATAAGAAGAATTATGAAAAACTCGTTTTATTTTATAGCATTTATTTAGTACAAGCCGGATTCAACTCTCTTTTTTTTTTAAAATGTTTTTTAATACATTTTTCATCTTTAAATAAATATGCCGTAGTTTCGTAGTAAATATTCGTGCGTATATGAAAACACTATGTTTAAAATAATTTTTTCGAATGTTTGAATGAGTAGAACTTATTTTGATTCATATAATTTTAGTGTATGCAAGATAATTGAAAGAAGAACAAAAGAAAATCCCTTTCTTATAAATGAATAATTGGATAAAGTTAAAATTAATAAAGAGGTGGGAAGGAAAAGAAAAAGAAAAAAAAGAAAAACAATCTTATCACAGCCTGTTATTCCTGGTAGTGAGACCAAACTCGATTAATGCATTTAAGGAACCATATATAAGAATAACTCCATTGTCATTTGTTGGAGGTCACATGACCAGTAATATAAAGCGATGGTCAATAGGAGGCGAGGTTAGTGAAAGCCAGTTGCTGATTGGGGAGAGTTGGGTTTGATCAGCCCTGATTGGTTTCCCGGGGGAGGAAATCCGATGTTAAAAGACCAGAAATTTCCAGTGATCCCAGGGGTACAATGACGACCCCACCTCAATCATCTAATGGATGTATTTTGTGAAACTCATTCTTTTTTTTTCCTTCTTTCCTTCTTTTCATTTTTTCATTATGTTCGATTAAAACAGATTAGCGTTATCGCACTTACCCCATATCTCTATCTTTCCTCTACTCTCTTTTTGACCTAGCCCTTCTTTTTTTCTTTCCTTCTTTCTTATAACATTTTTTCGGTGTAGCATATCTTTTTTCTTCCCTCTCTTTCTTCATGATAAAACGGAATGGTCCTATATTTAGCTGAAGTGAGGACACATATAAAATAATAAATCTGCGGATAAGTAATACCAGGCAATCAGGATTTACATTTTTGCATTTTATCTTGGATGATTTGGATGATTTGATTTTTAATCAGATGAATTGCAAGATGATAACGGACTGAATATTAAGGAACAAGAGCATTAATATATAGATATTTTTGCAATCAGTAATTCTACGGGGTATTTTTTATACAAAGAAGTTTTGTATTTTCAACGAAGAAATTATTGTATTAAATATTCGTATCTAAGGAACTTATATCATTAAATGTTTCTATTTATAGCCCAAGACTTGATTTATTTTTCTATACGACAATACAGATGACTACAGTCCGAATAATAAAAATAATACATGTGTAAGAAAGCAGACATCTTCACATTCGATGGTAATCTTCTAGAGCCAGTAGAACAATTCATGTATCTAGGTAGTAATATCTCAACCACAGAAAGCTATGTTAATGCACGCATAGGGAAGATATGATCTGCTATAAACAGATTTTCAGTCATATGGAAATCTGACTGACAAGTTAAAGCGATAATTTTTACAAACCGTAATTGTATCAGTGCTACTGTATGGCTGTACCATTTGGACCCTAACGAAGCGCCTAGAGAATAAGCTAGATGGGAGTTGCATAAGAACGCTGCGTGCGATCTTACACAAAACCGTGGAAAAATCACCTTACAATGAAGCAGCTGTACGACCACTTGCCCCCTATCACACAGACTATCGGAGTAAGACAAAGAATACGTACTGGACTGCTGGAAAAGCAAGGACGAACTCATAAGTGACGTTCTCCAACGGAAATCAGCACATGGGCATGCCAGTGTGGGCCATCCAGCAAAGACGTATATTGACCAGCTCTTCACGAATACTGGATACTGCACAGAGGATACTCCGAGGACAATGAGTGATAGGGGCGTTTAGTGAGAGAATGTCATGGATATCCGTGCTACTAGAGCGACACGAAGATGATGATTCTCTCTTTGTAAATGTTTTTACACGACAGTGGTATTTCAGGTTTCTAAGAAAATATATATCTTATTTTATATCTAAACTATCTTCTAAACAGACGTGTTTTATTTCTCTTGGTAGATAAACTCAGTCACATAATTACCTCTGTTTATTTGATATATGACTTTGTAGAATGGCGCTGAATAGGTTATATATGATGAAACAAAATACATCGAAAAACTTAGTCACATCAAACTTAGTAACATTGTTATTACTTTCTTATTGTATTCTAATTTCTTTAATGTGTTTTTTTTTAAATTTCCAACTATTTCCAACTAGAAGCGGCTACCGGCATCGCCTGGCTAGAGGTGGGTAAAAAGTCTCGCAGATCCGATATTGTTGAATTGCGAGTTGGATCCTCGCAGGATGACCCATTAAAATCGCTATGTAAAAAAGACGGTGCGTTGATCCAGACACTCCGAAAAGAAAAATTAATTCTCCTATTTAAAATACTAAATGAAAAAAAAATCCATGCTGTTATCATTTAAATTTTATTTTTTTATCTTCATGAATATAAATAAAATGTTCGTTATTTTTGTTCAAACACCATGATCTTGTGATACTTAATGTGTATATATATTTACTTTGTCGTTAATTGTTTTATTTTTGAAGTTTCCTTCGGACATACACATACAAACAATTGCCCTTTATATATGTATAGATTACAGAAACTTAAAAAAAATGTAGAATCATTAGGTTACTACCAGGTAAGTTTATAACAAGTCATGTTGTTTTATTAGATAATCAGGGGAACGGTGAAGCTAAAAGAATGACCTTATTGTATAATGTACACATACGACAATGCATGGGAATATACATATATATATGTATGTATATATATATATATGCACAATCATATATTACACATTATATATACATATGTATAGACACACAATATTTATAAAGACTGCTATGGTTAAAGTAGCATTGGAACCGCAAAGTTTCATCCTGATGATGAATTGGGTTCACTGGTTTCGGGGGAAAGCATCATTACCTAACCCCCCCAAAGCTATCTAATACTACCAGACTGGGTTTTGTAAATATAGGACTGCCTAGCTGATGCGGTTAGGCTTTCTCCTGAATCTTTTTTAAATTTCCTCTTGTCTGGTAAGAAATCCTTTGTGCAGGGTTGGTTAATAATAATATATATAATAAAACAGGGTAGCGAAGACATGAAGTCAACCTCGCCTACCCAAAGCCGATGACTTTGTCTTGACTCCTCTTTTTAACTTGTGTAACTTTTTCTAAGTTTTTAAATGATATTTAAAAAATAAACAAGGTCAGTAACGTAATCTGAAAATTTACAACATAAATGAGAGTAGCCTCCCCTTGTAGTAGATTTAGTTTACCGCTGAACTTCAAGTGCATTACACAACATCATCAACAACAATAACCGTCTGCTACTTAGATAAAAGTTAATGACTTTGAATAAAATCACGTGCACTGATTCGGAAGTTGTACACCAATATATAATACGAAGTCTGCTTTCTGAGATATTACTTTCTGTCCATCGTATACGATGATGACACCACGCGAATCCGTTTCCTCCAATAGATTCGGTCTCTGGTTGCGTCTTGCCAACGGCCTATGGGGATATTAAACGATCCAGGTTTCTCTTGATATTATCTTTGTACCTGAGCTTTGGTCTACACTTTCCACGTGATCCCTCTCACAGTTAAGTGTACAGAATCTGCTTTTTTTTTTTAGAAAAAAGAAACTTCTATATATAAATATATACACATATATATATTTAAAAATTTAAAACACTGCTCCTTAAAGTCAGCTTTCGGTGGCCGTGAGGTTAACAAATCGGGCTGATAAAAAATCAGTCGGCTTTCGCTACTGGTTGGATGTAGTTGCTGTGTCTAGCCACACTGATGAGACGTGAAACATCGAAACACGGTGTCTGTGGATGATATATATATATATGGGGGTGTAAGCTGAAAATGGAAATGAATCCGACGATATGTTGAAAGGAAAAATTTTAAAAGAAATATTTTTCGAACACTTCAAAATTCTCTGTATTTTGACCGTTTTAACTTCAAATATCAAACATTTTACTCTGATGAAAGCCGTTTGTCTTTGTACGCTTAAATATTTTATAATTTTCTATTATTATTATTATTATTATTATTATATATTCAGAATAATAATAATAAATAGAATACATGTGTACGTGAACAAACTCTTGGCCGAAACACGTGTTAGTAAAACTATTTTATCCATTTAACATTTTCTTTCCTTTATTCATTTTCCCTTTGAATATACATGTATATATATACACATATATTTATGTGTGTGTATGTATGTGTGATGTGTGCATGTGTGTGTGTGTGTGTGTGTACGGACAGTTTTCATCTCAATAAAACAATGTTTCACTGCACTAGCACAAAACGAGCCTGATACCGTCAGCTTAAATGGATTTAGTTCACATCTAAAATTTCCTTCTAGACATCACTTATCTCATCTGGGCTAAAATGAATATGACGGATTTCCCATCTGTGCCGTATGTCTACTCACTACATATTATTCCTATAAACTATAGCAATCCATAAACATCTTTATTCCACTGCTTTGATAAGGTTTATTCCCGGGAGTTTGGATCTTAAAGGATCTGATTGCATATGATATATATCATTTTGACATGTTTGTCTACTTGTTGTCTATTGTGTAGATTTGCATGATATATTAATGTGCTTTAGCGATACGCATTTATTTTTGTCGAAAACCCACAGTTTTATTGCAAGAACAAAATGTTCATGCTCACTGTTTATGAGACGACGGACTGAAATTGCCATATAAGCACTCATCTTATAGATCCTGATTTTATTTTATTGGAATTTTATATTTTTATCATTTCATTATTTTAAAACCGATATCTATCTTTTATTATAGAATGTTCATCGATTTCTGTTCCTCAGTCTCTTTGTTTCTTTGATTGTTTCTCTCTGTCTCTGTCTTTCTCTCTGTCTGTCTGTCTGTCTCTCTCTCTCTCTCTCTAGACACATACACACACACACATTTATATATATATATATATTATATATATATATATATAAAGTAAAAAAGTCGTCGGGGTGGCCTAAAGTCGGTATCATCCTATCAGCGAGGGAGTCTATCCCATTTTCCCTAGCGCTAGACCAAGGAGAAGGTTTTTGCGTCTGAGGTGGAGTGCCACATCTACCACCAGCTCCTTACTTTACCGCAGAGACACCTGTGCTACTCATTGGCTGAGTTAGCAAGGGCCGGTTTCGAACTAGGAACCTTGTGGTTTCTAGCCGAACACTCTACCGACTGAGCTAACCCAGCCCTAACTCACTTAACCATTATCTATCTCTCTAATATTTTTGTATTTCTATTCAGCATACAAATATCACAATTTTTGATTTTTTTTTCATAAATTCCTCTTTATTTTATATATTCATTTCTATATACTTAATATGTGATTGTTTGGTCGACAGCTTTTATAATTTTCCTCAGATTTGTGTCCGCTTTGTCGGGTGGGGCTGTAGAATACACCGACTGACACTCTACAGTTGAATAAAATAATCCCAATGGGCGTGGATGGTGACCCATAATGCTTAAGGACAGAATCCTGACGAATGACTATTCCATGGTATGACACTCTACTTTAGGCTAGGCGATTGGTCAGAGAGAGCTCTTCAATGAATCGGCTTTCACGCCATAGGATCATATGATTGTTCCATCCCTATTGCTATTATGACAATCCCCTAAAACTTTTTATCATCTATGTATGTTAAGTATCTGGCCGCCATCCTTGGCCAGTTGTAAAGAACTTAAAATAAATAAGTAAGTAAGTCCTGAGTTATAGAATCCTTTGGTAAGTGAATAAGACCTGAGTTATAATCCTATGTTCCGTCAACCACGAAGATCCAAGTAATGTGTGTAGGTATGACCAGAACAGCCAGTATAAATAATAATATCAGCAGCAGAGTACTGCCAGTGGTTGGCCAATAAGTTGGTCACGTGGTTATCGGCGAGTCTATAAGTAGAAGTGAGCATTATTAATGGTTAGCAAGCTCGCTTCGCAAACCATTGTTAGTGAGTTCGATTCTCATTGGGAGCCCCATACTTCTGGCCTTGTGCCATATCTAAGCTAAGCTTAGTAAATAACTATATCTAAAAACGCCAACAATGTGCTAGAAGGCAGTAGCTCAAGGTCTTAGTTTTCTGGGTATGACGTTAAACTGCATCTAATGGTGAGGTGTGGAAACCCCTCCATCCTCATTACTCTGACCTTGTGTGGTATTACCTATTAGGTTCTCATCTATGGGTTAAATAGAAAAAAATTGTTTTAACATTTTTCTAATAAACAAATTTATCTACAAATCCTGTTACCTAGTGGGGTTACAACAGGGTAATGTATGCGACCTTCATTAATGATATATTTTAGTATCTGTATCCGTTTTTTGGAAGTACATATACCAGGTTTGGGCATTGGTGTGAAGCATTAACGTGCTATATTATGATAATGTTGTTACCATAATATGTTAATCTGGGAATAAATATCAGAAAACTCGGTAGTTTTTTGTTAGTTTCTTTTATTTAGACGGAAATTTTCAGGATAGTGACATCCCTTCTTCAACCCCAGGAACAGTAGTCTACTATTCCGGGTCTTGAATAGTAGACTAATATTACGGGTCAAAATTTGTAATTACTTTTCATAATACAATGAGTATGGCAACGCACGAAAATCTTATTATAATGGAGATTGTTGGTTAGTCTATCTGTAACCGAAACTATATTACTACTCAAGTCACAATTCCCTTTGTTATTTACATGGCATTCTGCATGATTTTATTTAAATCTGAATTATTAATAAAATTGTTTTACATCATTAAGACTGTTGACTACATCCACATACTAATAACATGCAATTGTATTTATATATACAACAAAATAGTGGTTTACAGTGTGAATGGGAAGGCTAATTTGCATATTGATATTAAAAATTTCATTTTAATAAATATATGCTTAGTATTATTGATTTCTAATTGTTTGGTTTTATCTTATTGAATATGAGCAAAAATCTCGGGGATAAATCTTAAGAGAAATCCATTAACAAGAAGAAATAACTGTAATTTTATTGTTTACTTCCTATTTTAACTAAATAGTTAAAATAGGAAAATTTACAAATGAAAGGCGGGAGTACCGGAAAATGATGGAAGAGTTAGTTTCAAAGTTGTTCTATTTTTCAATCATACCCACCTCTGTTCTAAATCTTTTTATCTGCATTCTTATTCAGTTTCATTAGCCTTTCTAATTTAACATGATATTTTATTATATTAAAACTTAAATACTTGCACCCGGAGGGTGCATATATTTGCTAGTACATATAATCCATTTCCAATGATTGACTTTAATTGTTCAATAAATGTATTTGTAATAAATTAATTTTCCTTCAAAACAAAACATAATCATTTAGCATTTCTTTAATTTTTTAAACAATCCCATTACTTTTTTATTAGTTAAAAATAAAAGAAACCTTTTTTCTTCTACTGTGGAATGGTTACAGGTTTCCTAAAAATATGAGGAAAAGGCCCCCATGCGTTAAAGAAAGTTTGAGAGCCATTGGTTTAGAGAGTCCAGTCTGTAAACATTATTCAGAGAAAGTGTCAATTTATTTTAACAAATGCATATATAGCTATACTTTTAAAAAATTCTAAAGTGTTTATCCTGTATTTTCTTTATAAGAATGAACAGAGTGTATTTTGTCTGATGAATACATAAAAAAGCATGGAATCTGGGGTCACAAAGACTTCCATATATATATTAACCAACCCCTCCGCACGAGCAGGATGCGACACAAGGTCAAGTTCTTAAGCGGAGTTTAACAGGTTTGAATTCAGAGTTTTCCTTCTCCTAGACTGGTTGCCTAATCAAGGTTAAAGAGCCCAGTCTGCCCTACTATTTACCCATAGCTGGAGGGAGAATTGGATTCATACCTTTCCCAAGGGTATTAGCGCTAAGTGAAATGCCAACAGCTTCGTCCAGGAATTGAACTCGAGTTGACGAGTCCATTTCCTACGACTCTAACCATTAGACCACGCGCCTCCATATAATAAATATATAATGTATATGTATTCTTATATAGCACCTTTATCACTGATATTGAGTACTTCACTAATGATACCGTAAAAAACTCAATTATAAAAGTGAAATCTTTTTTTATATATATGTTCTTATTTAATTTTGTTAGAATTTCTAATTTAATATTTTATAGAGTAAAACTTAAATACTAAATTTCTAAATGGAATTCTGGGTGAGAACAAGAGCATTAATAAATATATAAACAAGATCGAACTTTTATCTCCTGTTCTAATGTAATTAATTTCCCACGTTCATTAGCGTGTATTGGTCATTAATATTGTTTGTCTCGATGAGAACATTCCACCTGTTTTTTCTTATTATGTTGTATTTATTCGTGTTACTAGGATGTGTCTATATACAAATGCCCATCCATATAACATCCCCTTATTTATTGGATAATGTAGCATAATGTATAATATATAGCACAAGTAGACTGCAATATAGTATTAAGTTATTACAAAAATAATGACCGATTGAAGTGCTCGGTTTTGAAATGTCATTTTAACATAGAATTTGTTGTTTATTTCAGGTGAATTTTTGCATATATGATAATTAATGTGTGCTCAAAAATAAAATTTAATTTCAAATTTGGCTCAAAAACTGTCAGCAGTATTTTACGGGACATGGATACATTCTCTCATTCGAAGGTGGAACATTGCTATTGAGAGAAACGGTGACTATGTCGAGAAGTAGAGATTCATTTTGATGCATGATACACGTCTCTCTGTCCGCAATTATACCTGTCCTAAACAAAATGGCATTATTTTTTACTCAACCTCGTACTTTACTTTGGTAAATCATGAATCTGTGTGAACCCCGGTTAGGAACCACTAGTCTAAATAAAAAAAGAAAAACATTAAAGTATTTTAAATCTAACCCGGCAAATTATTAGTGAAATAGATCACTAATTAGGATTGAGTCAATTCCAGTAGTGACCACCCCAAGCGGAGTTTAAGAGGTTTGCATTCAGAGTTTTCCTTCTCCTGGTTAAAGAACCCAGTCTGCCCTACTATTTGTCCATAGCTGGGGGGAGGATAGTTGGATTCCTACCTTTTCCAATGGTATTAGCGCTATGTGAACTGTATCTTGGTCCAGGATTCAAAACTGGGTCGTCGAGTCCATTTCCTACGACTTTAACTATTACACCACAGCCTCCAACTAAAAAAAGCCATTGCTGTCCTTTTTGAAAGACTGTATAGAAATAGTAATTTACCTAGTATTTGAAGTTGACGGTACTCAAGCTAAGTATATCTGTATCTTAAACCGAATACTTTACTTTTATTAAAGTATAATTATTATGTATAACATGAATATAAACAGAAAATAAATTCCCCCTTTAAAATTTAATGTGCTAAGCTTCCCAAAGTTTCAGCTTGAGGCTTTATATTTTTAAACTCTCAACAACTCTACAATAAAATGGTATGTTATTCTTCACGCCACCGGATTACCTTGCTATTGTTTACACAAAATTGAAGAGCCTGAAGACGGTCAGGCTACATTTTCAAGAAATTCTGGAAGAATATTCTTCTTCTTTTTTTATTCCTCCCTCTTCTCAAATAAACAAAAGCTGATAGGGAACATTTCCCAACAATGACGGTAAAACGATTAAGGGAGAGAGAGAGAGAGAGAGAGAGAGAGAGAGAGAGAGAGAGAGAGAGGGAGAGAAAGAGGGAGAGAGGGAGAGGGAGGGAGGGAGAGGGATGGAGAGAGAGAGGGGTAGGGGATATTGAAAAGAAAGAAAGAAAGAATGACAATACATAAATACGCGTATTAGGAAAACAATATTTTATAAAGCGATTACATCATTTGCTCTGAGCATATCACGCAAATGAAGAAATGTGTTTATAATGTGAGTTCCTAGCTTGAGGCAGATTTTCTCTAGGGTATTCTTAAACATACACACATATATACATACACACAGACACAACGACACAGAGCCACACACTCACGCAAACACAAACCAACACACACACACACACACACACACACACACACACACACACATATATATATATATATATATATATATATATATATATATATATATATAAAGAATCTACGCTCCATGAAATTCCTATACAGTCATTGTGGTAATATATCCTACTCCAAACTCTATTCTTCCTTTTAAAGTTAATAAAAGCTAAACTTCTTTTTCAAAGCCTTATATGTCTACTTGTGGAAGCGCGTGGTGTAATGGTTAAAGTCATGGGAAATGGACTCGTCGCCACGAGTTCAAATCCTGGATGTGCATTTCACTTAGCGCTAATACCTTGGGAAAGGTATGAATCCTCCTCTCCCTTCAGCTATGGATAAATAGTAGGGTAGACTTGGCTCTTTAACCTTGGTTAGGCAACCGGTCTAGGAGAACTCTGAATTCAAACCTGTTGAACTCCGCTTAAGAAATTGACCTTGTGTCACATCCTACTCGTGCGGAGGGGTTGGTATATGTATATATATATGTCTACTAGCAGAAATTCAGGTGTACGCCTACTCAGATGTCAAGACGTATATGGCAGACGCGGTGATGCAACAAACACTTATTAAGAATATGTATTGTGTTTATGAAATTAAAAATGACATTTAAAAGCTGATTCATCTTTTCAGAAAAAAACAACATTTTTTTTCAGACAATGAATCAAATGCTAAAGATGAATCCACTTTTAAATGCCATTATTAAAACTGCTTTGCAATTAGTTCATTTTTTAAAACAATGTTTATTTTATCTATTTTAGATATTCTAGATGGTTCATTGTTAATAATAATAATAATAATAATAATAATAATAATAATAATAATAATAAAAAACTGCGACAACAAACATATATGTTAAACTGCGACAACAAACAAATATGTTAAACAAAAACACAAATACACATGTAGCTAAAAAGGTTAAAAGACAACAGCAAATTAAGTCGGAAGAAGTAAAACAATATATATCGGCTATAGAAGGAAAAAGATATCGAGAAAGAACTAAACAGTAGAAACAAAATAGGACCTTCCAAAACAATGAAAAGAGATTTTACGAACAAATCAATGGAACAAAAACAAACATTAGTGAACACCCAAATGCAACAGAAGCAGAAAAGTTTTGGAGTGATATATAGATTCGAAAGAACATAATAAGCAGTCGAAATGGATAATTGTTATTAAGAATGAACTGGTGGAAATTGAGGAAGGACCTGTAGCCAGTATTCATGTAATCAAGCTTAAATCAGTACTCAAAAAAGTAGCAAATTGGAAAACACCAGGCCATGATGGCATACATGGATTCTGGTTCAAAAAATGTACGTCTATCCACAAAAATGGCCCAGCAACTGAACAGATGCCTACAAGAAACGGACGTACCAGAATGGATGACAAAAGGGATAACTACACTAATCCAGAAAGACCCACAAAAAGGAAACGTCCCTAGCAATTATAGACTAATAACTTTTCTACCCATGATGTGGAAAATTCTAACTGCTGTTATAAAAGAAGAAATATACTTTTCACTCAATTGGCGGAAACTTCTCCCAGAACAGAAAGGATGCCACAAGAGAAAAAGAGGTACCCATGATTTACTTTATATAGACCAATACATTCTTAGAGAAGTGAAAAATAAACGGAAAAATATTGCAATGGCCTGGATTGATTACAGAAAAGCCTATGACATGGTCCCACATACTTGGATTTTAGAATGTCTACAAATGTACAGAATTTCCAACAACATCATAAACTTCATTAAAAAAGCCATTGAAAACTGGCGAGTTCAATTAAAAGCTAGAAAACAATCCCTGGCAGACGTAAAAATCCATAGGGGTATCTTCCAAGGAGACTCGTTATCACCACTACTCTTTATTATAGCAATGATGCCGCTGAATCATATACTTAAAAAATGTACAGGGGGATACAAATTCACTAACTCACAAGAAAAGATAAACCACCTTATGTACATGGATGACATAAAAAAATTTGCAGAAAATGAAAAAGAATTAGAGAGCCTAATACAAACTATTAGAATATATAGCCAAGATATAGGAATGGAATTTGGAATTGAAAAAGGTGCTATGCTAGTAATAAAACAGGGTGAAAGAAAACTAATGGATGGAATACAACTGCCAAATCAGGAAACTATAAAATCAGTTGATGAAAATGGAAGCTACAAATACTTAGGAATCTTAGAAGCGGACAATATCATGCAAGCAGAAATGAAAGGAAAAGTTAAAAAATATTATCTCAGGAGAACTAGAAAACTTCTAGAAACCAAACTTAACAGCAGAAATCTGATCAAAGGAATCAATATCTGGGCCGTCCCCATTATAAGATACTCAGGGCCATTCTTAAAATGGACAAAAGAAGAACTCAGACAGATTGACAAAGAACGAGAAAGTTAATGACCATGCACAAGGCTCTTCACCCTCGAGATGATATAGATAGATTATATGTGTCAAGAAAGGAAGGGGGAAGAGGTCTTGCCAACATAGAGGAATGCGTAGAAACCACAATCCAACAACTTGAAGATTACACAAGAAAGAGAAAACACAAACTACTTATGGCAGCCAACAATAGTAGAAACGACCGATGGACAAACAGAAAAAACAAAAAACAAAAGTGAGACGAAAAACAATTATATGGACGCTTCAAACGACAAATAGAAGAGGTTGCACATGAAAACACTTGGACATGGTTAAGAAAGGGAAACCTCAAAAGAGAAACTGAATCACTTATAATTGCTGCACAAAATAATGCCATAAGGATAATCTATATCAAAGCGAAAATTAATAAGACCCGACAAAATAGTAAATGTAGACTTTGCGGTAATAGAGATGAGACTGTTAACCATATACTCTGTGAATGTACTAAACTAGCACAACGAGAATACAAAACTAGACACGACTGGGTTGGGAAGGTAATCCACTGGGAATTATGCAAAAAATTAATTTTTGACCATACAACAAAATAGTAAATGCATAAACTAGAATCTGTTCTTGAGAACGAAACGCATAAAATTCTCTGGAACTTTGAAATAAAAACGGATCACCTTATCCAAGCAAGAAGACGAGACCCAGCGTTGATAAACAAAAAAGAAAGAACTTGTCAACTGGTGGATTTTGCAATGCCAGATAATCATAGGGTGAAGCTGAAGGAAAAGGAAAAAATGGACAAATATCTGGACCTTGCCAGAGAAATGAAAAAGTTATGGAATATGAAAGTGAAAGTGATACCAGTTGTAGTTGGTGCACTTGGAACAGTCCCAAAAGGATTAGAAAAGGGTCTGGAAAGTTTGGGAATCAGAGGAAGAATTGAAACCATTCAGAACACTGCACTGCTGCAATCTGCCAGAATACTCAGAAGAGTCCTGGAGACTTGAGGAGACTTGCTGTCACTCAGACTCCAGTGAAAGACCATCAGCTAACACTGATGGGAAAACTCAAAAGGAGTAAATAATAATAATAATATATAACGTTATACATATGCTCACTTACAATTTTAACAAATCTTACCCTATACCCCTTTATAAAAAAATATTTAAAAAAAACAACATTTTTAAAAAAAATCTTACATATCAATCACACGCATATATCTTAACGACAAATCCAGTTCCCCAACACATATAAACAAAAAAAACAATTAAACAGACACACACACACATACACATATTCAGTTAACCAATCCATAACAATCCAATTTTCTTGACCAACACCTGTAGTACCACCATCCACCATCCACCATTCTGACACTCCCCATCTAGTGAGAAGAAAATCCACTAAACAACCCCCAACAACCCCTCTCTCTACTGGCGACCTTCTGTTGCAGCAATTTCAGAATGTTCATCATTGAAGCGAGTACTGTATCCAGCTCCTGAAGATGGTCTAATAAGAGACCGAAATGTTGCATCGTCGACAATAAACATGCAGTTTCCATAACATCCGTGTTTGTCTACCTTTCTCCACATACTGTGGGATTAACCTCCTTACATTTCTCCCATATATAGATAAGTAAAAAACAAATATAATATAATACATGAATAGATAGATAAAGGAGGAAGTTCAATCATGCTCTCACATGCACTTTACTCTCAAAGGGACACGAGTATTAATATATAGATTATATTTATAGAAGGGGGGAAATATATGGGGGGAAATAGAAATTTGAATCAAGAAGTTCCTGCTGAGGGGGGACCAAAAACAAGCGAGTTCCCCGTCTTCTCACAAGCCAGACTTTCTTTTGGTCAACACATTCTTCGTCTTCGTCTAGCAGCTGGAAATCCGTCGTCGTAGTCGAAATAATCTTTAACAGTTCAAAATCGCATTTCCTATTTAGTTTTGTTTCTGTTGGACTAAAATCAATTTCTTTACTGGGTCGTTTGCAAAGCGCGTCGTCGTCGTCGTCGACTGCTTCTGCCGCTGCCGACTGCCCAGCGCTCGA
The DNA here is from genome assembly GCA_023376005.1 of Doryteuthis pealeii. Classification (NCBI taxonomy): domain Eukaryota; kingdom Metazoa; phylum Mollusca; class Cephalopoda; order Myopsida; family Loliginidae; genus Doryteuthis; species Doryteuthis pealeii. The sequence goes on from CM042155.1 coordinate 14,083,823, forward strand.
CTAGCTAGTCATTTATGGACATATTTACCCACACATCCGAGCACATCAGTCGAACCTCGCGTCCGCCCAGTGCCCAAATCGCATTTGTTTTTGCATGCGGGAGGACGCGAGTTCGATCCCGGCAGGCAAGGCAATATCTTGCTCCCTTTCCTTTCTCGTTCTCCGTCACAATATTAATATTACATATGCTTTTTTATAGTAGTATAATCTACAATGCATCTTTAGTCTCTAAGTCAAGTAAAAAAAGGTTTATCCTAACATTCTATTTTGGTGTATTTCCCATCGCCCTATCAATCTTATAACTACAGTTTGAAACTACTTTATTTCTGGTTGGGACATAATTAGGTGGAAAAAATCCAAGAAGTTCCTGACAATTTTGGTTACAGAGAGCGAATCTCCACTTTAATAAGATAACTTTTAATTAGATAATTAATCTTACATAAAGTATGTGAAATTTTCTTTTGTTCTAAATAATTAAGTTCAGTAATCAATCTATTGTTAAAATAAAATAGAATTAAAAATAAAATAAAAAACAAAAACAAGAACGCCCAAGGCAAGATAGCATCAAGCAAATCCTAAGTTGTTCTAGACTCAAATAACGAGAAATCTACGAGGGGCGTTCAATAAGTAATGCCCCTGACCCACTTCCCATAGCAGTAGAGCAACGAAACTTGGCACAGTTATTAGTCTTTTTCTATATAGGAACCACCCAGAGTTACGCATTCCTCCCATCGTTTGCTGCAGCTCTGGAGACCGTTTTTGTAGAACACCCCAGGTTGGTCCTCCAACCACGACGTGACTTCAGAAATCAAGGTTACATCATCTGGGAAACGCTTTCCTTTCGACCAGAACTGGGAGCTGTGTCCGCAGAGTTCCGAACATGTTTGAATTCACGATGTCAGCGTTTTACAAGGTCATATGATGGGCATCATCATCATAAGTTACTTTTATTTCATCAAAAGTCTGCCGTGGTGTGCGTCCTTTCAAATACAAAAACCGGATCACTGCTCGACACTCAACAGGCTCCATTTCACACTTGACTCAGTTCAAACACCGGTAAATTAGAAACCACAATTAGTTCAGAGCTGTAATTTTCTATTGAGATATAAATAAATGCACATGCAAACTTTCAGCTAGATCAAACAACTGGAAATGGGTCAGGGGTATTACTTATTGAACGCCCCTCGTATGCAGCCCAACAAGCGAACAAATGGTACCAGCAAGTCTTATTCAGCCTCGAAAAGTAAAACAGAAAAAGAAGATAAGTACATTACGATTACTATTAACATGTCATCACTCCTTTCAACCCATAGGTGCGACGCTAACAGATACTACCACTCCGGGTCAGAGTAGTACTGTGAGTAATGGGAACAAGGGGTACTCCACATTCCTCGAGCTCCAGAACTGTAAGTTCACTAACATGTACAGTTTAACGTCTTGCACAGGACAATAAGATCCTCAGCCTCTGCCTTCTAGCACATATAGAATAAATATAAGAGCAATAGGTTTGTGACTACTATATAGGTGCTAGGGCTTGACGTGAACGGCCGATTGATCGGAGGGGTTATCTTACAAACTGTCTGCTTAAGTAAGGACCAAAGTGGAGTGTTGCATGTCATCGAGAGCTCTCAGCGTCCATCCTTAAGAATCACGGATCGTGACCCACAGCCAACAGGTGACCCCATTGCAGAGAGGTGCAGTCGGTGTATTCTACAGCCACAGCCGATAAAGTTGGTATTTTAGTATTAAAATGCATTTTGAAAATAATTGTATAATGAGTGTTCAAAATATATATATTGTATTTGAACGTATTCGTCTTTTATTCCAGTTCAAAGCTTTTAAAAGAAATTTGAAAACAAAATATAATATTAGCTGTGAAATAATTATATCGTTCAATGATAGGTTTTATTATTCTGTGAAGCAATTAATAATAGTTGCAATTCTTTTCCTGTTTCAGTATCGATATTTTCTTTTCTGATTTTAATTACAAAATTATTTAATTATATCACACATTTTACGCTTTTCTTCAAGCAAATGTTGTTTTTTTAGAATGTTTACAATTTTAAATAAGGTAGCCAATGAAATCGAAAATACATATTGATATATCAATAATCTCAAAAGAACAAACAAAGTAAAATTAAAAGTAAAAAAAAAAAACTGTGCTAATTACCATTTAATAATTATCTCGCTAACATCGATAATTCATATGAACAAAAAATTCCGTTCAGTGTGAAAAGGAAGAAAGTGATAATTCTGTTGCAAATTTAACAGGAACTTCCTGTTTAAGATTGTTGTAACACGAGTATTATATTTAACAGAGAAATCATAGGAAGAAATTCAAAGAGCATTTAGGATAGGGGAAAACGTTTACTCAGTAAAGATACAAGTAATTAGCAATCAATAATGTTACTAAGCAAAGATACAAGGTGAGCAGAGTAATTATTAATAAACAAATGTTTACTAAGCAAAGATACAAGGTGAACTAAGTAATTAGCAATCAACAATGTTTCCTAAGTAAATATACAAAGTGAAATGAGTAATTAGCAATAAAAATGTTACTAAGCAAAGATACAAGGTGAGCAGAGTGATTATTAATAAAAAATGTTTACTAAGCAAAGATACAAGGCGAACTAAGTAATTAGCAATCAACAATGTTTACTAAGTAAAGATACAAAGTGAAATGAGTAATTAGCAATCAAAAATGTTACTAAGCCAAGATACAAGGTGAGCAGTGTGATTATTAATAAAAATGTTTACTAAGCTAAGATACAAGTTCAACTAAGTAACTAGCAATCAAAAATATTTACTAAGTAAAGGTACAAGGTGAATAGGGTAATTAACAGTCAACAATGTTTACTAAGGAAGGATACAAGTGAACAGAGTAATTAGCCGTCAACAATGTTTACTAAGCAAAAATACAAGGTGAACAGAGCAATTAGCAATCAACAATGTTTACAAAGCAAAGATATAAGGTGAACAGAGTAATTAGCAATAACAAAATCAACAAGGCCCATGTTGTTTCTCCTGTTGTTTCTCCTGTTGTTTTTTTTATTAAGTTTACTAATTTTCTTGAGTTCGTCCTTAATCTTGCAATATTAAGGATGAACTCAAGAAAATTAATAACATCTTTGCTGACAATGGGCATCCTGAGGATTTGACTATGAGAGTGATCAACCAAACTATATTAAATTTTAACAGCAATAACGAGTTTGGTCCATTTCAGCGCCCTGTATATTTGTGATTGTCGTGGATAGGACTTATTGGTCAGACGTTGCAAACACGATCAAATTAGCCGCAACACGTTGTTTTAATGCAGTTAAAGTTAGGACAATTTTCACCACTATACGTGCATTTCGCTCCACTCAAAAAGACGTCAAGCCAATCCTTGAACAAAGTTTTGTAATTCATAAATATCAATGATGGTGAACTGCCAGTTATATTGGTAGGACGACACAATGTTTGAGCGTTCGAATCAACCAATACGTCCCGAGGGGAATAAGAAGCATCCCCCAAACCACACCCTGGCTTTCACAGGCACAAGATTCTGCCATCGGTGACCGCCTCTGTAGCATAAATAGTTGTAAAATCAACTAAAGGTATCGGCAATTTTCTGTTCTATACAGGGCTAGGATAAACCACCACCTTAATGTCCTTGAGGCAGTCACTATTTTTTTTTACTGCCCGTCCCTGTGTAGACAAAGACACTTGAAACACTCCCTGGTAATTTTTGTTGGGGATGTGACAGGTGAAGTGGGGGTTACATGAAGGTATAATATACCATTTTTTCTCCCCCTTTGCCTTCATATTTCACCAACATTTTGTATGGTTTAATCTCCCATTTTTACCCAATTCATATACAGTGGGATTTTTAAACGATCTACCGGTCGTTTCTTTTGAAAAAGCACCGGTCGAAAGGGCCCTTAAGTTTCTCCTTTTTTTGGTTCCCTTTTCTTTTTACTATTCAAAATTGCTGATCAATAAAGTATGATATTTTTAAAAAAATTATATATATAATATATAAAATATATATATATATATATATATATATATATTAATAAATAAGTCATATATATCATATAGAATATATATATATATATATATAATACAAAGATAATAACACCAATGAAAATAATAAAAATCAAGAAAGAGAAACATCATTTGGTTTAAACCCCCTTAGAGTAGAATCGTTAAAACGAACGTGGAGAAAATATTTTTCCAATTAAGGAAAACCACTTCGACAAATCGTTACATTGAACAAACTGTTCAATAAGAACAATTTTAAAATCAGTTATTGTTGAATGAACAATATTAAAAACATAATTGACAAACATATTTTAAAATTTTAAAATGGTTATGACAACAACAAAAACGATAGATGCAATTGTTTCGATAAAACTAAATGTCCCTTAAGTGGCAATTGTTTAACCAATAACATCGTCTATAATGCCACTATCATATTTGTATTTGATTCTGTTATGACGATTTTGGGTGATGTGACGTTAGCAGTGACCTAATTTTTGTTACAACAAAAACCGGAAGCGAATCTCCATTATTACTAGATTTATTAAAACTTGTTTAAAAACAATGAGGACTGTCTAATGCTGCATGTTCAAATTTTGAGTGTATTTCATACTATGTTATTATGATTTTAGGTTGTGTGACGTAAGCAGTGACGTGATTTTTGTTACAAACAAAACCGGAAGCGAATCGCCATTATCAATAGATAGATGACGATTTTGGGTAATGTGACGTAAGCAGTGACGTAATTTTTGTTACAGACAAAAACCGGAAGCGAATCTCCATTATTAATAGTATATATATTATTGTGGGAATATATCGATTCAATGCTCTGAGCTCAGTTTATGTACCTTTGTGATCTGAGCCAATTCCTATTGTAAAGGAAGGATAAATATAAAAACAAATTAAAATCGTCACGGCTTTTATCGTATAAATATTAAAGCAACAACAAATCTCTAAACTCTAATTTTCTAAACTTTTTCTCAATTTCATCGATGAGATATATTTACCACACCCTTCAATTTCATGTCACGAAACAGGAAACAAAAAAAGAAAAAAGAATACGCTTTTTACAACCATTCTCTCTTTAAAAAGGAATATCATTTATTCAATGCAAAATTATTAATAATGTCCAGGGAGTGTCTAATGTACTGAAAAGTCGGCAGATTAAAATATTCTCAGAGAGGATATAAACATTGGTGCTTTGCGCAAATCAAAAAATAAAAAGTCTCCAAGAGGCATGGAGATTAGAGAACACCCAAAATACGATTTGTTTTTAGCTAGTTCACTTAAACTACAATGGAGCGGATAAGAAAAGCCGCCCTGTTGTTTATAAAGGGATGTTTTATTGATGGCGATAAGACTTTAAACAAAGGCAGTTATTACGACTAGAGAAGGAATATGAGTTCTTTGTTTGATAGCAAAGAAATGACACCAAAGAGATAAAAGCGAATGGAAGTCGTCATATTGTTGTTTGTTTCAAGTGATTAAAAGTAAAGTCAACGAATCAAAAGAAATAGGAAGAGTGTTGGGAAGATTGAGATATAGACAGACAAAGAGGGACAGACAGGGACAAAAACATAGAAAACAAAGTGAGAAAGAGGTATATATATATATATATATATATATATATATATATATATATATATATTCAAGGTGTGTAAAAGAAAGGATCAAGATTTTTTATACTTTTTGACACACCTTGTGTTCTGAAAAAAAAAGGTCCATTCATTCTTCAGTTCTATCTTGGTAAATACAGCTTTAAACTTGGTACCTTTTTTTACATCTTTTATTCTGAAAGAATTAATGAATAGAGCGTTATTTTTTCAGAATACATGGTGTGTCAAAAAGTTTTTAAAATATATCTTTTTTGACACACCTTGTATATATATATATTATATATATATATATATATATATATAATTGATAATTTTGAATCATATTACCACGACCAGACAACTCGGCAAACACCATTTGCGACATCCGGAGCACTAGACAGCTGTTTCAACCTCCTTTGGTCTCATCAGCAGTGCATACCACAATCTCCGCCACTAGAGATTGGACCAGTGGACCACAGCGTGAAGAGCGGGGACTTAACACACTGAGCCACCAGCCCATGCCACAAACGGCGAATGCCAAATCATCTAGTCAATGGTAACATTAATTCAAATGCGCAGACACCTAACCTATATATATATATATATATATATATATATATATATATATATATATATATATCCCTCTCTCTCTCTCTCTCTCTATCTATCTCTCTCTCTCACTCTTTTTATGATAAAAATGGGGAAAATATGGAATCTAAGGTAAAGAAAAACGAGAAAACGTGTAAAAAAATCCTTTTTTTAATACGTCTAGTACATAATCCCGTTGCGGTATTTCAGGCGGGAATTCGAACGCTTTTACTTCTTAATTGAATCAATCTAAAAGGTTAGCTCTATCCCGGCCTTGAAAATCCACCCTTTCTCTCTAAGATGGAACCAAAACCGTTACGTGTGAACGTAGCGAAATTTATCTGATTCAAAGAGACGATTTCCTTAAATCTCTGTTCTTCCCCATTTTCCTTTTCCAGCAACAAAATGTCGGTTTCTAAATCCGTTGCAAATCTTAATCAGTGGTTTTCATGTTTAGGTGAAAAAAAAGAAAGAAAAAATGTAAATAAAATAAAGATAAAGAAAACTAATCGAATCGGAATGATTGCCAGATGATAATTTCACTTGAGAAATGTCGAAGAAAATAATAGGGATTTTAAAAAAAAATATCAACATGAAGAATCTGGACCGAAAATATCTTAAAGTATTCAAGCACTTCGTCTCAGAAATTGCAAAAAAAAAAAAAAAAAAGAAAAATGTGCTGCCTCTAATGTACACAAAGAGTCACAAGTATGTCTTACCTCCTGAAATTTTACCATTATTAAAATTCTTACCTCCTTTTTAATGACTTGACTATAATCACCTAGACTGATTACCATACCAAGAACACGGTCTACATATAGCTGGAGGGAGAATAGTTGAATGCACACCTTTCATAAGGGTATTAGCACTATGTGAAATGCAACCAGTCTTGCTCAGAATTTGAACTCATATCACTGTGTCCATTACATACAATGATAACCATAACACAACAAGCGCTATCGATATATATACACTCGTGAACAAAATAAATGGGCCAAGCGAGTATTATACATTTTATTGTACAAAAAGCTAAATTAAATAAAATACAATTGAACAAAAAACAAAAAACGAGTCTTATATACACAGAACAAGACATTTACTTTAATAAATGCTTAGTATAGAATCGCTTTCCCCTTTGATTTCTTTAAAAGATTAATCCTTTTATCCATGCTCTCAACCAACTTGGAACACTGTGAATAGGGGATGATATTCTATTCATTTTGCAGAGCTTTCCACAGTTTTTCTTTGTTCGAAAAAGTTCTTCCAGCCAATGCATGAGATATTATGGCCCAAATATTCTCGATTGGGTTTAAATCAGGGCTTTGGTCAGGCCAAAACATCACATCAATTGAATTATCGACAAGCCATTTCTTAGTGACTTTAGCGGTGTGTGCTGATGCATTATCTTGTTGAAAAATAATGTCATGGGATACTCCCAGCTTCTGGATACTTGGAAACAGTCCTGTTTCTAATATTCGAATGTATTGACACCTCACATCTAATAAGTTCCCCAACTCCTGCGGCATTAAAAGTTCCCCATACAATTATCCCTCCATTCCCGTGTTTCACTGTCGTTTTTATGCAACTTGGCGATAATCTTTCTCCGGATCTTCGAATGCAGCGTTCGGGAGCATCACTAAAAAGACAAAATCTTGATTCATCGGACCAGAAAACATTCCTAAACCATTCTGTATCTTTCTTGCCATAACACGAGACAAATGTCTTTCTATCATTGATGTTCTTCTTAGATAATAACGGCTTCTTTGTGCACCTTTTTGAAGAAAATCCCATTTCCTTCAATCGTCTAGATATTGTCATCCAAGAAATGGAATTTCCATCCGCTGTTTTGAATTGTTTGCTATGGTCAACATAAGTTTTCTTTCGGTCCTTCAAAACAGTCATTTTCAGCCTGTGGTCGTCCTTCACAGTGGATGCTCTAGGGCGACCAGATCCAGATTTCCTTTTTACTGAACCTTCGATTTCAAACCTTTGACCAATTCGCTTGGAACACTGTGAAGAGGAGATGCTATTCCATTGTCCAGATGTTGTCACATTTTCTTTTTCAAAATATCGAAAATCTGCTTGTAAGTCATATTAGACTGCCTTAATCCTGCAATTCGGTTTTTCATATCCTCCCCCAGATGCGGCCTTATCTTTTTAGGACTAATTTTTACCACTAAATTATCATATACTATAATAATAATAATGATCTGAAAAATAGGAATTTGCAGTTAAATTTCAGTAAATTCCTGAAAAATATCGAAAAATCTATTTTCTTCCTTCTTTCAATCTTGGCCAATTTTTTGTTCACGAGTGCATATATATATATATATATATATATATATATATATATATTATATATATATATATATATATATATATATATATATATATATACAATTTAATATACAAACTTGTTGGTAAATTCTCGCGGTGAGAAAAAAAAACAGCAAATAATTTGATTGAAAAATTATACTACCAAACATACTACCAGCAAATAGTTTGATTGTAAAAATATACTAAATAACAGTCGGATCTTAGCCTTGAAGAGCACTAAGCGAAACTTTTAGTAGGTTTATCTGACTCATTAGGTTTATCTTTATATATACATATATAAAGGGCAGTTGAGTGTATGTATATATGGGTATATGTCCGGTGGAAACTATGAAAATAAAACAATTAACGTCAAAGTAAATATATATATATACACATTCACTATCACCAGATCTTGGTTTTTGAGCAAGAATAATGAAGATTTTATTTATACTCGTGAAAATAATTAAAGAATATTTAGTAAGAGCATTAACAACATAGAATTTTTTTATCTCTCTTTTTTTTTTCTTTTTAAAAAATCATTGTCCATTTTGGTCCTTACTGATGCTAGACAATCGGAAAGGCACACTCCGATCAATCAGCTGGTCAAGCTCTAGCACCTATATGATTGTCCCAACCCCATTGCCCTTATTACCCTTTTTATGATATATATGCGAGAAGGTGGTGACTGAGTGAATTAGTGTCCTGGGTATGATGTTAAACTATATGATGGTGAAGTTCCGGTTCTGGAGCTCTGAAGAATGTGAAGTAGCCTTCTTCTTCGTTACTCCCAGATTCACGCTGACACGGAGTGTTAGTATCTGTACTATGGGTTAAAAAGAAAAATGTCTTTATACAAAAAATTGAGTACCCATCAAGAAGTGGTGGTGTCTTTTGGAGTCCCATCTATGGGTTGAATTGATAAACATGAGTTTATAAAAGGATTGGGTACCATTATAGTACGTGGCCTACCTTTTGAATGTGGCCTACGAAATCATGCCTCTCTTATAGTATGTGGCCTACCATAAAAAGCATATTATAAGGTTATAATAATAACTGCTAACCCTAACACTATTTCAGAATTTTAGAATATTTTAGAATTAAATAGATCTCTGATTCATGTAAATTATGGATAAATTATTTTTAATTATTATTAATTACTATATACAGTTTATGACTGAACTGCATTTCTTGAAATTGAATATATGTGAAAAATAATTAGTTCCAATAAATTGTCTACTACGTCTTATATCTATAAATAAACTCCTACTGAGGTAGGACACGTTCAAACCGGGTAAGCCACATACTATAATAGAATCCAAAAGGTAGACTACATACTATAACGGTACCAAACATTAAGTATCCATTAAGAATGAATTCATTTCAAAACTTAGTCGGCATTAAATGACCCACTGAAACTGATATGCCGTAAAACAAACCAAACTAAACCAAACAAACCTGATTGATACTATGTCCGTCTTGAAGTTATTTTTTTTATTAATGAACATGGAAACTGGATTTATTTTCATGCACAGTTTTCTTGACGCGAATCCCTCAACCTTATGCGTAGAGAATAGCCATTATATACATCTGTTCACTAAGAAGTCTGGCACCAGTCTGACTAAAGAACTTAAACCTTCTCACGAATTAGGTAGTCTCATGACCAATTCAACCAATGAAAGAACTACTCCTAGGTCAATCGGAGATCAGGACTTGTCTATCATACTTATATGAACTTCGGATGAGTTCTTACATGTAACCGTTATTCTTAAATTCTACACTTCATTACGAAATAATGATAGTCAACTTATTCGTTATGTAAAATATAGAATAGGTTAATAGTACAACAAAAGCAAAAACTGAAAATATTAATGAATAGTACAAACAAAGTCAAATGAAAATATTCCTTTTACTGTGAAATATAAACATCTGGAAAGTAGTATGTTGTACACAGTATTTTTTCTTGAATAAATATTTATCTAAACTATCTAAAAATGTATGATTAAAAATGTGCAATTTTGCACAACATGTTTTCCAACATTCTTATATGTTTTAAAAATCTTTATGAAAAATTGTTCTTTTTTTGTTTGGAAGACGAAAGTGAATGTAGAAAACAATGATTTTGCCCCTTTTACTTGAAAATACACGGATTTTCATTTAGGGGGCAGCAACAACTGCCCAACGTCTGCAATGCAGTATTTCCAGTGCACTGCAAAACGGAATAATAGGAAAGCCAGTTCATCACACAATATAGGTCTTCGAGGAATGCAAACATGGTATTTTGTATTAATTAACGTGGGAAAAGGTTGAGGCTATAGTGATATTTACCACGTATACGGGTCAGGCACAAGTGTTGTATACCCTTTTCATTACTTACTTCTATTCTTCTATTCTTCTTCTGGCGTCTTTTCTATCTTACGTCTTATTCTAACATCTCTTCTAGCGTCTGGACTTCTCTTGGTGGTCGGTCGCACTTAACTCATTTCTTCTTCTAGATCAGTCTTGTTACCAAGACATTCACCAATCACATAACCGGGTTATTTTCTTAAGCTTTTATTTACTTATTATTTTACTTAACTAAACATTTCATGTAACTAACATAGCGCACCTATGCAGTGACTTCCAGTTAAGGCAGGACATCTTCACTGCCTGACGTCAAAACTGAAACTGAGGACCCAACCAGGTCCGATGTGACTTCACGTATTTCGCGGGCTTTCTGTACTATTCCATGGAAAGTCCCGCCCGTGATATGAAAAGCCCATACCTTTAGAAATACAGGGGATTGACAATATGTAACATATGTAATTATGTAACACAAGGACCTATCAGTATTAGACCACACACAAACCGAAACTCATGGGAAGCGGGTGCAAGAAATACGTTGATCCCGCCAGCATTCCACCTCAAACGGGGTTCCTCAGGCACCCGGCAATAAACCCAGTCCCTACTTTAAATAGAGGGGGCAGGTGTTGCCTGTGGGGATGTCCCCTGGGATCAACTCTATTAATTTGTATCAATGGTCAAAGACCGAAGCCACAGGACCCCCGAGAGCAGGTTGAGTATATAGTTTGGTTTGTTTTGTTTGTTTTGTTTTACGGCATATCAACCTCAGTGGGTCATTTAATGTCGATAAAGTTTTGAAATAAATCAATTCTTAATGGATAATACAATTTTTTTATAAATACATTTTTCTATTTAACCCATAGACGGGACCCTAACAGGTACTACCACTCCGGGTCAGAGTGGACCAGGGAGCAATGGTGATGAATGGGGTGCTCCACATTCCCCAATCCTCCAAAACTGGAACCTCACCATCAGATAGAGTTTTACGTCATTCCCAGGACATGTAGACCCGCAGTCACCGCCTTCTAGCACACATATGATAAAAAGGGTTTGGGGCTTGCCATAAGGTAGAGTCTATAGTGTATTCCACTGGTGTGTAATATTATGTTGTATAGCATTACCTAACACCCCTATAGACCGTAAAATAATAGTTGCGTCGATCTCATCAATTAGCTGTCAGACATACAACAGGGGGAGTTAGCATGTATATTAATTCTTGATCGAATAAATATACTATTACCAAGTATTTGACTTTGCCTCATATTCGCTATTATTGCATATCTCCTACTTCTCTCTGTGTGTGAGTAATTGGCCCCTTTACCACGACACAAAATATTAGAATAAAAAGAATGTAATTTAAGATAAAAAATGAAACTCTTCTTACCTTGGGCTGGGAAGAAAGTGGCGCCCAAAATTGAATTTCTTTTTATAAGAGTGCAGACCGGAAGTGAGGGGGTTGGTGGGAGTGGAGTGGAGCCATATATAAGCTGAATTTTTTGGCAGTCGGCAGTTCGTTATTTAGAAGGCAATCTATTGTGAGCTGATCTGAGAACAAAGATTTCTCTATAAAACTTTGGTATAGAATATCACAATGAATGTTTTTTTTTTCTTTTTTAGAATAAGATGTTTATTCATTTCATATTGGCAAATTAATTTTTGTTTTGCATTCAACGTTGTGTTTCTAAGGAATAAGCAGCAATTTAAAAAGAAATCAATTTGTGATATGCTGAGAGACTTTAAGTAGAAATATGTTTGTTTAAATAAGACGTTTGTAAACCACAGGTACTAAAATCAAGAAGACTTCAAAATAAAATAAAAATATGACAAATGTGATGTTGCAGGTGTGCAATTGTTAGTGAACTACATTTTGTTTTGAAAACAGTTGCTGCTGTTTAATTAAAGAAGATACACTTATCTTCACATTTAAAGCAGTGCATTAAAAAAATAAGTTTCAAATTATAAAGATTCAATACATTTTATTTTTTTAATTATTTTCATTAGGAAACGTTTGCATTGTTAGTAGTGGTTAAATGCCTATGTACATATTGATTGAAACTATTAGCATGGTCTACTCTTTCTTAATCATTCTTCTATAATAATAAATGGGAATGTCAGTGTTTCGAAGGTTTTCAACATTACTCCTAGAAGCTGTAGCCTAATATATCATACCCGTTTTTTTTTTTTTTTTCAAAATCAGTCCGATTCAGTGAGCAATTTAAAACATTCTGGACTGAATCCGGTCCCGCAATCCTGAAATTGTAGATTCCCAATTTTTAATTACTGCGATTGATTTTGACGATTTTTACATAACCTTTTGCGACTAAATTTGGTACGATAAAAAAAATCTATAACTTGGAAATAAGCTTGTTTATGATGCAATTCTCCATGAGTTCGATATTTAAATTTATATTACAAATTATATAATTGTTTTCAGGAAATGTGTCAATTCTTAGAAAAATATTATTCAAGTTTTAAAAAATGTAATACGTACACCAGCCCTTCGTACGAGCTAATCTATTTGCCACTAGTTAGGTCAGCTTTTAAGGTAGTCGAAAATAATTACCAGTTACTTTCATATTTGTATTTTTTATGTAGTCGATTTGTAAGAATTTCTTCTTTTTTTTGCACATGGTCCGGTAGAATACAAATAATTGTTAAACTGATATATTCGACTTACTGATGGGACCCTTATAGATGTGGCGTACTCCTTAATTTTTCTTAATCCCTGATCTATACTGGTCATGATTGGTAGTACATGTTAGGGTATCATCTATGGATCAAATAGATATGCTAGAAAGGTGTTCATTTTCTTTAGGAATAATGTAATAACTGTATTTGTGTATTCGGGATAGTTAGTTGAAGTTATATTTAATTACTAATGATTATTGCGAGTGACTTGAAACCATATAACTGTGTCGAAACAAATGACTATTAAAGAGTGGTAGTAACTTGAAACCATATAACTATTTGTATTAGATGCCAATACTTGAATCTTTACAACCAGGTGTAAATTATTTGTACTAGCCATAATATGCACCCTCCGGTGCAAGTATTCAAGTTCCAATGTAATAAAATATATCAAATTAGAAGTAGTAATGAAACTAAATTAGAATGCAGATAAAAATATTTGAAACGGAGGGGGTATAATCAAATAATAGAACAACTTTGAAATTAACTATTCCATCATTTTCCATCAACTATTTAGTTAAATTATGAAATAAAGAATAAAATTACAGTTATTTCTTTTTGTTAATGGATTTCTTTTTAAGATGCATTGAAGAGATTTTTGCTCATATTCAATAAGATAAAACCAAACAAATGGAATTCAATAATACCAAGCACATATTTATTAAAATCAAATATTTAATATCAATATGCAAATTAGTCTTCTCATTCACACTGTAAACGGCTATTTTGTTGTATATATAAATACACTTATATGTTATTAGTATGTAGATAAGGACAACCGTATAAATAATATAAAACAATTTTATCAATAACTGAGGTTTAAATTTAAAAAAAAATAATGGAGAATGTGATGTAAATAACTTGGTACTGATATAGTTTCGGTTACAGACATATATCCACCCGCCCTGTCGGTTGGGGCGTTAGAATGCACCGACTGCACATCTGCAGAGGGGTAAGACTCCCCCAATGGGGTCACCTGTTGGCCGTGGGTGGCGACTCGTGATGCTTAAGGATAGAGCCCAGGTGGATGAGCAGTTCATGACATGCAATACTTCACTTTGGCCCTATCTTGGGCTAGACGGGCGGTCGGAGAGGCCCCCTCTGATCAATTGGCCGGTCACGTCAAGCGCTAGCACCTATATGATTTTCCCAACCTTATTGCCCTTATGGCAAGCCCCAACCCCTTTTTATCATATGGGTGCTAGAAGGCGGTGGCTGCGGGTCTACATGTCCTGGGAATGACGTTAAACTCTATCTGATGGTGTGGTTCCAGTTTTGGAGGTTTGGGGAATGTAGAGCACCCCTTCATCACCATTGCTCTCTGGTCCACTCTGACCCGGAGTGGTAGTACCTGTTAGGGTCCCATCTATGGGTTAAATAGAAAAATGTATTTATAAAAAAAATTGTATTATCCATTAAGAATTGATTTATTTCAAAACTTTATCGGCATTAAATGACCCACTGAGGTTGATATGCCGTAAAACAAACCAAACCAAACCAAACCATATATCCACACAATCTCCATTATAATAAGAAGATTAGATTGAAATATTTGATATAACTTTGTGCAAAAAATATATAGTCAAGAAACATGTAAATATTAATAGGGACAATAGTTTTATTACCGTTTTCTTTTTATAAGTCAGAAAAAAAAACACGGTTTATGAAATAAATAAACCAATGATCAGTGTTATTTGTATTATTCGGACTATTGTCCTCATCTTCATTGTTATCTGTACAACGTTTCGGCCGATGTACCCTCCGGCCTACTTCAGGTATTTCTTGTCGGACTCGGAAACCTACTCGGACTCGGGAATATTATTTTCGAACTCGGGAACATTCTTATCGTAATCAGAAACCTACTTGTCGTAATCGGGAGCCATCACGGTACTTTGAACCTAACCCTTTATTCAATCCACGGGGGTATCCTGATTCTCATTCTGCTAACCATAGCTGGTCGTTGAGCTGTGTTAATTATTATTCTATGTTACTGCTGCCCCTGACCAGGATTAAACCTGCACTCTAGAGATAACTGTTACTTAGAACTGTCTTAACCTAACTCCTTTATCCACTATGTCATGTGTCCAATTGTGTCAAAATTTCAGGGAAATACACCATCGATGTTTCATTCTAGAAAAACAATCCTCGGATTTAGATATTGATACTCGTTTTTCTTAATCTATCAATTGTTATTATATTGCAACACGTCCTGATTAAAAATGAGACTGTCTAAATCGTCCAAGATGAAATGCAAAAATTATCACAGTAATTAAAACTTGGGAATCCAAAAATTCAGAATTCTGGGTTCGTTTTCGACCCGCGATGTTTTAAATTTATGCACGGAGTGGGTTTAATTCCAAAATGACATTATATATATATTTACCCCCCCCACACACACACACGAGTAGGATGTGACCCAAGGTCAATTTCTTAAGCGGAGTTTAACAGGTTTGAATTCCGAGTTTTCCTTCTCCTAGACCGGTTGTCTAACGAATGTTAAAGAGCCCAGTCTGCCCTACTATTTATCCATAGCTGGAGGGAGAGTAGGATTCATACCTTTCCCAAGGGTATTAGCGCTAAGTGAAATGCAATTACCACATCCATGATTTGAAATGGCATTATATGTTAGGCTAAAGCCTATAGGAGTAAAGTTGAAAAATGTGACAGAATGACACACTAACATTTGCATTTATTATTCATTCAGGAAAAGGTTAATATATATATTTACCAACCCTCCGCACGAGCAGGATGTGACACAAGGCCAATTTCTTAAGCGGAGTTTAACAGGTTTGAATTCAGAGTTCTCCTTTTCCTGGACGGGTTGTCTAACCAAGGTTAAAGAGCCCAGTCTGCCCTACTATTTATCCATAGCTGGAGGGAGAGTAGGATTCATACCTTTCCCAAGGGTATTAGCGCTAAGTGAAATGCAATTACCACGTCCAGGATTTGAACTCGGGGCGACGAGTCCATTTCCTATGACTTTAACCATTACACCACGCACTTCTAAAGGAAAAGGTTAATATAACCACGTTTAACTGGGACGTTAGTGAAATGTTGGGATAGGTTTAAAGTATGCGTCCCATGGTGATGCTTAAATAATTTTTACTTTTATGTTCTTCTGTTTTTATTTATTGGTTTATTTATGTATTTATTTTGTTTTTGTTTAAGGTGTATGTGGATTTTCCAATAGGTGTGACTACCAGAGGGCACCTGGGAAAGCGTAGGTGGTCTACTTTGTTTACTGTAAAATAAATGTTTCGGGAAAAGTAAGACAGTGACAAAAATATGTTTTTATCAGGATTATCCGCAAGATGAGCCTCCAGACAATGATGTTTATCAAGAATACGATAGTGACAGTTCGAATGCTGAATCCTGAAGTCGTTCTAGAATCAGGACCATCTCTAGTTGATGCCAAAGAAACAAAGACCACGCCCTACGCGAACGCCAAAAAGAAAGCAGCAACTATATTCGTCGCTGTTTCCGGCAACGATTTTTGGTATTGTTTTTTTTGGGTTTTTTCATTCATGATCGGAGGTGGTAACAT
Organism: Doryteuthis pealeii; assembly: GCA_023376005.1. Classification (NCBI taxonomy): domain Eukaryota; kingdom Metazoa; phylum Mollusca; class Cephalopoda; order Myopsida; family Loliginidae; genus Doryteuthis; species Doryteuthis pealeii. The sequence continues at coordinate 14,100,914 of CM042155.1, forward strand.
TATACTAACCATACAATAGGTCAGGTATTGTGTATACAAATAGAAGAAGAAGAAGAAGAAGAAGAAGAAGAAGAACAACCAACAACAACAAAAACAACAACAAAACAGGAGAAGAAAGAAAGAAAAGAAGAACAATAAGAACAGGAATAACAAGAAGAAAAAGAAAGAAAGAAAGAACGAAAGAAGAAAAAAGCAGAAGAGAAAGAAAGACACAAGAAGAAAGAAACAAGACAAGAACAAGAGAACAAGGAGAAGAAAGAAGAAAGAACGAAAGAAGAAAAAGCAGAAGAAGAAAGAAAGAAAGAAGAACAAGAACAAGGAGAAGAAAGAAAATAAAGAAGAAGAAGAAGAAGAAGAAGAAGAAGAAGAAGAAGAAGAAGAAGAAGAAGAGAAAGAAAGAAGAAGAAGAAGAAGAAAGAAAGAAGAAGAAAAGAAAGAAAGAAAGAAAGAGAAAGAAGAAAAGAAGAAGAAGAAAGAAAGAAAGAAGAAAGAAAAGAAAGAAGAAGAAAGAAGAAGAAAGAAGAAAAGAAGAATAAGAAGAGAAGAAGAAGAGAAGAAGGAAGAAAGAAGAAGAAGAAGAAGAAGAAGAAGAAGAAGAAAGAAGAAGGAAAGAAAGAAAGAAGAAAAAGAAAGAAAGAAAGAAGAAGAAGAAGAAGAAGAAGAAGAAGAAGAGAGAAGAAGAAGAAGAAGAAGGGGATACCAATAGAAAGGATATAAGTAAAATAGTGTGAATGAGTATAAAACAAAAACTTGAAAAACAACGGAAAATGAAGGGTAAAGAAAAAAAAAGAAAACCGTTAGTAATATCATCAATAACCACAAAAGCACCCGGTGTGGGCTATTGTGAATATCCACCATACAGTGAAGGAATCTACGCCCTATTTATAATAATCCATGGGGTTATGATCTGGGGAGTTCGGATACCAAACATTGGGACTGGTGTAGTCGTAAAACTTCGCCGACTACCATTTTTGACTTTTACCAGAGTTGTGCCGGAGGGGGGGGATACCACAGCCATACATATGGCCTACACTTATTATCCAGGGCTTGACTACAGTGTTTAGCAACTCCACGTATACATCTGATTTAAACCTGATAACCTCTCTGAAAAAAATGCTGTACGAACGCAATCAGATCGTCTGTTATATTACTTTCTTCTAGCCACAACCATAGTCTCCATTGCAATTCTCCACTTAATGCCTGATTTATTTTACAGTGTTCAGAGAGCATTGGGCAGCACGCATAATCTCCTTATTTTGATGTCCGCTGCAGATTATCCTGATACAAGTTATTCTCTTCCATGATTCAGGTGGGTTCCAGTCATCCATTCTATCTGTCTTCACGTATATCAATGAAGAAGGATATCAAAACTTTTAAATGATGCGTAGTGTGCGTCAATACCTCCAACCTATGGAGAAAAATAGCCAAATATAAATATGTCAAATGTATCCCAAACACCTTCATATATACACACACATATATATATATATATATAATATATATATATATATATATATATATATACAATCTTATGGGCCATGCTTTACACTTCAAGCAAGAGCGCTTATCCAGTGGAAATCCTTGGTAAAGAATCCTTTGGTTGTTCCGTGGTGTTCCTCAGTATTGCAAGTCCTTCGTCGATGATTGCAAATGTACGTCTCTCAGTATCAGTGATTAAGTAGTCAACCATCCACGCACTGTGGTTGTTGATTGGCTGAGGTTTAAACCACGTGACCTCGCCTAGTCTGTAAATTTAGTTGGTGTATTGTTGCACACCTTATAGTAACAAAATATTCCAACAATATATATATATATATATATATATATATATATATATATATATATACACATTTGAAAAAACAAGTGTTCCGAAAATGAGGTGAATTTATTTATCGAGGCTTAAACGTTTCGGTTTCTTTAAACCTTCATCAGGATGTATTAAGGGGTGAAGAAATTGATGGATGTTTTATAGATGACAGGAGATTAAAAAAAAAAAAAGGAACCGAAAGGTTTAAGCGACGATAAATAAATTCACCTAATTTTCGGAACACTTGTTTTTTCAAATTTCTTAATATTGTCGGATTTATTTCCATATTTACTCCCATATATATATATATATAAACACATATACACACTCATACATCTCATCTCTCTACTTTAACGCACAGTTCTAAGTGGGTCGATGATCTACCGACTGAGATGAATTGCAAAAAGCAGCAAAAATAGCAATAATAGCTACTTGAGTGAAAAAAATAATTAAAACAATCAAAATAAGAAATAAAATCTTAACAGAAGTTGAAATCTATCAAAATGGTAATCATCAGTGATATAAGTTTTGTAGGGCTGAATTCTTAAGAACTTATCAAATATCAAAGATATCTCTGTAGAATTCTAACATGAAAGATAATTAAAAGGAATGTTTAAAATAAATATATTTGTATCAATGAAAATATCAAACACTTTCTGAAATTATAATCTAGCAAGTTGTCCTGTTAAATCCGTTAGGAAATTAAGTATGCAATGTTTATATTGTTAATTTAACTGTGATAAAGCAAGAAGAAGAAAAATTAATTCCCCCTTACATATTACTGAATGAATTCTAGCACACATTGAATAGCGTACAGTCTTCTGAAAAGAAACCCAATAAAACAACCGAAAGAATAAGAAGAAAAATACCAACAAACAAACTTACTGACTATTTCTCTTTAATGTTTGAGATGAAGCTTGATGATTAGTATTATCTGCATTATTCGGACTATTGTCCTCATCTTCATTGTTATCTGTACAACGTTTCGGCCGGTGTGCCCTCCGGCCTTGTTCGGGTATTTCTTGTCGGGCTCGCGAACTTTCTCGGAAACGGGAACCTTCTTTTCGGACTTGGGAACTTTCTTGTCGTAATCGGTGGCCATCACGGAAGAAAATTCCCGAATCCGAAAAGAAGGTTCCCGAGTCCGAGAAGGTTCCCGAGTCCGACATGAAATACCTAAAGAAGGCCGCAGGGCACATCGGCCGAAACGTTGTACAGATTACAATGAAGATGCGGAAAATAGTCCGAATAACGGAGATAATACTAACTTACTGACTGTTTCATGCAAATGATAACAATTGGTCTTTGTCGCATACCCCACTTGTATGGACTGGGCACAAGGCCTCGTTTTAACGTGGGCCCACCCACAAGCCGAAGCCCCTGGGTGGGAGAGAACAAAAAGTGCGTCATGCAAATGATCACAATTGGTTATATATATGTATATAATAACTTATAACACATTCACTCATAACCAATCCTACTACCATTCACCATTTGTACATGACTTACAACATCCTCACCAAACCAAGTACATATGACCCACCTACTCTCAACACTTAACACCCGTAGCATCATTATCAGCACCTTACTGCTACACACCCCATCTGGTAAAAAAGCTCCTACTACCAACCCCTGCTAACACCAACAATTTACCTTCCCCTACTCACGACCTCCTAATTCACCAGTATGAACATGTTCACCGTTGAACCAATAACTCAATCCAACGTCCTGAAGAAGTTCTGACAGATCGAAAATTTATAACGTCGACATCACTACATACAATAAACATCCATTTTGTACAACATCCCGTGTTTGTCTACCTTTATCCACAATAACTCCCACATTTTAGACATATAAACACAGTTATAGAATTACATGTTTTTATGTGTATTTATGATATGAAGCTTAATATGATTAATTATCATAGTTCGGTCTATTGTCCTCATCTTTATTGTGTACAAATACAACGTTCAGGCTTCTGTAACCCCCGGCTTTGTTTCAGGTATATTTTTATTTTATTTTTAAATACCTTAAAATTAAGCTCCGAAACTGCGTTTGAATTCAAGGGCAATCATCTGAAATTATTTATTTTAAGGTAATTTAAATGATTATTTAAAAAAAAAAAAAAGGTTCAGTGGCATGAAAGTTGTATTTATCCACAGTAAAGATGAGGGCATAAGCCAAAAGTATCATAATTATTCATAAGCATATATTTTGACGTTGACAAGCAGATAACTTATTATACAATCTCTCTCTCTCTCTCTCTCTCTCTCTCTCTCTCTCTATATATATATATATATATATATAATATTATATATATATATATATATATATATATACTGGGAAATTATAAAGCGTTTCCTAACATTTAAAAATATATGTATGACATTCACAATAATTAATGTCCACTGTAAATAAATATATTTCGCATTGCATTTGATTTCTATTTGTTTGTGTTTGCTAACATAGTCAAACTGTCGCCCAATATGAATTTCCATTTACCTTCAGATAGACCCAAGGTATCCGAAAGACGTGAACCTGGAATTCACTTTTAAACATTACAACGGACATATTTTTTGGGAAATAAAAAAAACAATATAATTTAACACTGAGCAATTAAAGAAATTAATTTATAATTTTTTCTTATCGTATCTTCTTTTTTTTAATTGCTGAATTCTATTTCAGGTTACAACTTCTTTATCATTGAAAAAACTTAAAACGTTCTAAGTGAGTTTATTTTTCTTTCATAACCGCTTATTCATTGTTTTATTTATTGAAATAAAAGGAAGGATGTTCTTTTCATTATTCATTTATTATTTTTATTTATTGAAATAATCTTTTGAAAGGGTCCAAAAATTCAAGGTAATATCAATCCTTTGAAAGTCTCTCCCAACTGAACGAAATGCAATCCCTTTCCCAACCGAACAGGCCACTCTCACTTCAAATAGCAGTCGTCAGGTTTCACTTGCCGTCCAAACACTTTCTTCCTCACTCGCCCTGTCAGCGACAGTACGTCTTTATTTCTGCTCGTTCGGATGCGCTTATGCAAATTCGGATATACTTTATTAGGGTCTCTACTAACAACACCTCAGCTACGAGGAGGTAGCGAGTTCGAGTATCCGTAGCCGCTCGCCACAGGTCAAACATATCCTGACGCGTTTTGTTTGTGGGGGCTGGGAATCCGCTTTTTCACAGGGCTGCCTTTCAGTCTCGTCACAAATAAAAAAATTTCAGTGGGGTATGTGGGTTTATAGCGCGACAAATCGTTCATTGGAGGCAACGACACACATTATAAAAGATTTTTAATATACTTGATCAAATCGTTCTCTCGCTCAAAATGTTTAATAACCTTTCTTATTGTCATACTTGTTTCTAACTCTGTTTATACTGACTCTGTTTATACTAGCTCTGTTTATGCTAGCTGTTTATTCTGGGCCGAATCCGCTCTAACCGGTTCTATCGTCTTGGCTTGGCATGGGATTGTTTGGGTCACCTTTGCTGATGAAGCAAACATACATATATGACTATTCTCCACGAGTTCTAATCTAGGCCTAGCCTGCTTAACTAACAAAATCGTTTTTCACGGACTGGGTGTTCACATACCCAAACCAACCAAACACTGAGAGAACTGCTCCAAGATCAACTAAGGATCATTGCTTTGTCTATCATATACGGAATGTCATAAATATGATAACGTAGTAGATCTGATTAAAAAATGGTATGATAAGTTGGTCTACGGCCAATAGGAGTAAAGTTAGAAAATGTTATACAGTGACATTCGCATTCATTATTATAGAAGAGCTGAAAAAGAAATCCACCGTTATTTATAACAAACTATCGATCTTCTGAATAGCTGTAATAGTATAGTACCCGTTTTCTCGAAACTTAAAAAAAATGTTTGCTGTTAATCGAAAAATCGAAAAAAGAAAAGGAACTCAACGTCCTTTATCGTATTTCTCATCATTCACTCCTTTTCCCTCTTCATCTATTCTCCTGTTCTTCTTTCTTTCCTCTTCTCTCTCTTTCTCTCTCTCTCTCTTTTTCTCTCTCTCTCTCTCTCTCACTCTCTCACTCTCTCACTCTCTCTCTCGTCTTTTCTGTCACTCTCTCTTCTTTTCTCTTACTCGTTTATTTCCTCACTCACCTTTCCCCCTCTGTTTATTTTCCTGCCTCACTTTCTTTTTTCCCTCTCTCTCTTCCTCCCTCTCTCTCTCTCTCTCTCTCTCTCTCTCTCTCTCTCTCTCTCTCTCTCTCTCTCATCTATTTATCTATATATCTATCTATCTCGTCTGTTCTTGTCAAATCTCTCTTATTTCCTCTTACTCTTTTTGCTCACCTCTCATCCTTTTCCTACTCACTCTTCACACCTATGTCTCTCACTCTCTCTCTCTCTCTCTCGTCTCTTCTGTCACTCTCTTGTCGACTCTGTCACTCTCTCTTATTCCTATTTAATATTTTTGCCCCCCTCACACCCTTTTCCCACTATCTTTTCTCCTCTCTCTCTCTCTCTCTCTCTCTCTCTCTCTCGTCTTTCTCTCACTCTCTTGTCAACTCTGTCACTCTCTCTTATTCCCACTTACTCTTTGTGCTCCTCTCTCACCATTTTCCCACTCTCTTTGTTTCATCTCTCTCTCTCTCTCTTCTTTTCTCTCACTCGCTTGTCAACTCTATTACTCTCTCTTATTTCCTCTTACTCTTTTAAATCCCCTCTCACCCTCTTCCCACTCTATTTTCTCCTCTCTCACTCTCTCTCTCTCTCTCTCTTTCTCTCTCTCTTGTCTCCTCCCTCACCGTTTTGTTTCCTCTCTATACGCTCTAAAATGTGACTATGTACGACTTCATGACTGTTTGTCCTTTAGTCGAAATAGGCAAGATAATAACCTAATACTAATTATCACTCTATGTAGCAAGAATCTTAATCTTTGAGTGTCAAGTAATTATATCTTACTTTTTTTCTCTTCCTACTTCATCTTTTAGGATGATGCGTATGAATAAAAAGATAAAGTCTGTACTATTATTTGTTGATGTAGTATGATACGACCCCGGCTGTCTGGCCTATGAACTTGTTTTTTTGTTGTTTTTTGTTTTTCTTCTTTTTTTCCAAGCAAGATCTCTTGCCGCGTTTTCCAAAGTCTAGAAAGTATGGTTTCCTGTTGTGATTTTATTAATAAGATTCCCCCCTATGTGTGGACGAAGACGTCATTGACAATAAACTCTTGCCAAGTTTCAATTACGAAAGCAGTTATTTAATTCAACTGCAGTCATTTTCTTATTCGGTTTTCTTGGGAGGTGGTATATCATACTGTTGTATTATTATCAAAATGGTTTATAACAATGCTAAAAAGACGTCAAGCAAATCAATATAGGCGTAAAAAATCGTATCAACACACATTTACACACACATTACATATATATATATATATATATATATATATATTTACGTATTGAGCACTTTCTATTCGTTATAACACTGACTTATCCGGTTAATACTTGTATCAACCATCAATATTGCGATTAACTCAATATTTTTATTTCCGGTAAATCATTTAATTATATATATATATGTATATATATATATATATATATATATATATATTATATATATAAAAGATTTATACAAACACACACACACACACACACACACACACACACACATATATATATATATATATATATATATATATATATATATATAAGATTTACATATCATGGGTGACTTATTACATCTGAAAAACCTAAAAATGGATTTCGTTCATAAATCAACGTTAGCTAATTCAATGTTTTTGGGGTATAAAAGCCAGGACGTCATTGTTTACTAAAAACGTAATAATTTGATAAAACGGCAGTGGATTGATAGGATTATTGTTGTTTTTGTTGCCGTTGTTATTATCTTCGTTTGAAGGGAACTGGTGCTGTGATATAACAGTTTTTTTTAGGTGTGTTTAATGATAAAAAAATACCTGGAAAAATTGATATTGATAACAATAGCAAAACTTTATATAATAATACTAGTGTCATCATTGTCATTCATATTAGAAATATTATAACAGTGGTAACAACAACCACAACAACCACAACAGCAATAATAATAATAATAATAATAATAATAATAATAATAATAAAAATAAAAAAGAAAAGAAGAAGAAGAAGAAGAAGAAGAAGAAGAAGAAGAAGAAGAAGAAGAAGAAGAAGAAGAAGAAGAAGAAGAAGAAAAGAAGAAGAACTGATTAGCAATAATTGTATCAATAATTACCTCAGTATTAAAAATGAAGGTATAATGATTATAATAAAAATTATTAATGATTTGACGGCAATAATAATGACAGTATCTAGAACAAAAAATATAAAATATAAATGGAGACTAAATTAAGTTAACTTTGAACCACGTATATTTGAGAATCTGTGTTACGCCTCAAAGATACGTGGTTCAAAGTTAACTGACCTGAAAAAAGGGTTTTGAATAAAATATCTGATGCATTATCTATTTTATTCGTGAATATATCAACACTGAAAATTCCATTAAATTCGGTTAATTCCTTGACTTTTGGTATTTGTTTTCTTTCGGCGGGGTGACATACTGCGGTGGAATTAAAGTCCATTAAGTTCAAGTTAACCGAACTTTCTATACTTATCTGGATCTGTAGGATTTGATATTCTTCATATCTGCTATTCTTGATCGGAGTAGCTCAGTAGCTGGGACTGTTGTTAGGCTGATATTTTCTCTGTTCTTCCAGTCTAGACTTATTTGGGATCTTCTTGGGATGTAGTAGCGTCGGTTGGCAATTCTTAATAACGAACACAAGACGTTGTTGTTTTTTTCAGAGGTCATTTTATTATATTTAAACCCAAATAAAATTCCTTACAGAAAAGATAAGTCCTCAGGACCGGGGTAACCTCTAACTCCTTGCACACCTGGAGGTCCTATGGGTTGAGAATCAAAGCTGAGATGAATACAAATCACAAATCGACGTAGGTAAGTACATTGCCTGTAGAAAATCTGGTTTTATGTATTATAAGGTGATGAAGATGGCTACGGATTGCACGTCAATGGCATAGTTATATAATATTCCTTTTCACAGATCATCTGATGCATCCGGAAAACGAAAACATAAGCAGCTCGACTGTTGGATCTTTTTTAATTGACAACATCTTATTATAATGGAGCTTGTGCGTCTCTCTGTCTGTTAGTGAAACTATATTTCAACTCAAGTCACAATTCTCTTATTTATATAAGTCATTTTCTTCAAGATTGTATTTTATTTAAACCCGAATTATTAATAGAACTGTTTTATATTATTAATACTGTTCACCATATCCACATACGACTAACATGCGATTGTATTTATAAATATATTTACCAACCCCTCCACACGGGCAGGATGCGACACAAGGTCAATTTCTTAAGCGGAGTTTAACAGGTTTGAATTAAGAGTTTTCCTTCTCCTAGACTGGTTATCTAGCCATGGTTAAAGAGTCCATTCTGCCCTGATATTTACCCATAGCTGGAGGGAGAATTGGATTCATACCTTTCCCAAGGGTATTAGCACCATGTGAAAGCCCAACAGCTTCGTCCAATTTGGACCCATAATTTCTATCCAAAAGAGAAAAAAAGAAAATATTTCATATTATTATCATTTTATAAAGTGATATCATTTGTTATATATGTACATGCACAGATACAATGGGGATACATTAAAAACTAAGAAAAAATTCTATGATTTTATACAAACAGAATTCACTTTCCCTCTAAAAATTGCTAAAAAAACTCTCCTGAGTTTTATCTGAAAAGTTAAACCCCCAACAAAAACACATTCTTCCGTCTGACAGTCCCAAAATCTTAGGTAAGACTGCCAAACTTTTTCCTCTGTCATTTTCCTTTTGTTCTGTTTGCACCCTTCGACCAATCAGAAGCCAACAAGTAGGCCATTCACGTGATGAAGAAAGAAATGTATATCAATCCGACAGTGTAAATGTATAAGACGTTTGTGGAAAAACATGAAAATACGTCAAAAATTGACATTTTTTAAGGCGACGCTATAACGTTTTGGTTTTATTTATACCATCAACAGGGCTAATAATTATTAATCATATGAAGGGAAAACTATAGACATGCAAAAGCTTGTGAGCCTTTGTTTACGATGTTTAAATGTTTTTGTCAATACTCATTTCTTCTTGTATTTCAAGTATTGCTATAGCGTCGTCTTCAAAAGTGTCAATTTTCGAAGAATTTAGTATTATTAGTGTTATTCGGACTATTGTCCCCATCTTCATTGTTATTTGTACAACGTTTCGGCCGATATACACTCCTGCCTTCTTTAGGTATTTCTTGTCGGATTCGGGAACCTTCTCGGACTCGGGAACCTTCTTTTCCCGAATACGACAAGAAAGTTACCGAGTTCGAAAAGAAGGTTCCCGAATCCGACAAGAAATACCTGAAGAAGGCCGGAGGGTATATCGGCCGAAACGTCGTACAAATAATGAAGATGGGGACAATAGTCCGAATAACACTAATAATACTAATCTTCAAGCCTCATCTCAAACATTCAGAGAAATTCGAAGAATTTGTATGTTTTTTCACAAAATCTTTATATATTTACACCATGTTAGATCTGTAATGACTGGCTGCTTTTTATTCATTCGTTCGATACTCGTGCATTTAAAAGCATACTTTATCAACCGGCTTACTTTTTCAATAAATTAAAAGTTTAACCCCCATTCCCTTTGACACCCAATAGTTATAGTAGTGGTTCCTCTGATGGATTTTGTCTTTCACCTTGCTAATGAATTTGCTTTTGCAAAAATAAAGAAAAAAAACTACGGAGAAAATTGCTTTTCGAAATTTCCATAAAACTCCAATATTTGAAATAAATGCAAGTCTCACTCAATTCATAAAATATAAACGTCCCGTCGTAAATTTTCGCGTAATAATATTTGACCAAATAACAGCTGCCACTATTTATAAAACAGAAACGGTAAGTCACATGTTTAATTTACATATTCAATTACAAGAAGTTATTTCGCAGCTTACATATAATTTTAAGAATGCCATTTTTAATGAAATGGGTTCTTAGTGTATGTTCTGTTCCTGGTCTTGTGAGGAATTGTGCTAATGTTAATTAATGGTTGGTTTATTTTAATATATATTTTCTCAATTCTATTAGTATTTATATGTTGTGTATTTATATTTTTACTTTTTTAGTAATTCATTTTAACAATGTGTTAGCACCATTGTCTATATTCTGGGTATACTTTTATATCCCCCAAAAAGGACAGACTGTCCTACATGTTGACATTTTCAAATAGATCTTTCATTTTGTTTTCATTAAAATAACGGTTTCTGATGTGAGTAAAAAAACTGCATTCCATGAATAAGTGTTTAACAGTCAATTTATGTTTGACATGTTTCACACTGTGGTTGTTGTTCTTATTTGAGTATATAGGTGTGCGTTAGTCTTGTGTGACCAATGCGTAATCGGAACACAATGACTTTTTCCTTTCTAGACTTCCTTAAAGCTGTTCTCCAGTCTCCCAAAGTGGGTTTGATTAGGAAGAGTAAAATATAAATACACAACATATATTACTACCTAACCGTTAGGCATGACATAATCTCAGACGGGTTGATATGCCGTTAAAATCAGTCAGACACACGACCAACCAACCAACCAACCAATCCATTCTATTAGGCTGTCTTAATTAAGTAAACATGGTAGTAATGCTTTAAAATACAGCATTAATATTTAAAACACTTTTATGCACTACTCGTACATCCGACTACAAGTTATATTCAATTCTATGTCTCTGTTCATAAATAAATAATGTTAATTACCAAAGAGTCGCCTGGGAATAGATATTTATTCATAGCACTCTATGGGGACGACGTTGGACTTCAAAATTTATATACTTGCAATGTTTTATTGTTGTTGTTGTTGTTGTTGTGTTGATGCCTCCACACTTGAATTTAAAGACGTCTTTGATGGGTTGGTTAGTTGGATTTTACGGCATGTCAACCCTTGGGTTATTTTATGCCGAAGATATTATATTTTATTCATTGTTGTTGAGTATTCAATTTTTAAAACAGTTTTAATACTTTTTTGAAAACTTATTTTTATCTATTTAATATAAACATGGGAAAATAACAGGTACTACTATTCTGTGTGGTGGTGGAGCTTGAAGTCCCCAGAGCTTCAAAATAATCATATAGACTCTGCGTGGGCGCGTGGATTAAATCCAACCAATAAACTGTTATTTACCTATTTAATCATCGATCTTGAAAGCCGTTCATTTGCATGTATTCGCTGCGGACTAAAGGATCTGCAACCAAGAACTCTACCCAACACTAAGGGACACCGAAGCACAACTAAAGGATTCTACCAAACACTAAGGGACGCCGAAGAACAACCAAGGAGT
>CM042155.1:14118127-14120627 GCA_023376005.1 Doryteuthis pealeii
TAGTAAGCCTTTAGTACTTCAAATTATTTACCCTTAGATGTATTTTTTTTCTTAAACTATTTTATTTGCATACAGTTATATGATATAAGATATTACCATATAATACAAGTAATTTCTAAACAGTTGTACAGTTTCAAGTAAATAATGTTAACACTTTGTAAGCATTTAGAGCCTCAAGTATTATTTATGAGTGGAGTTGTTTCAGAATTTTGTTTGTTTTCTCAGAGTTATATATATATATAATATATATATATATATATATATATATATATATATAGATATATATATATAGATAGATAGATAGATAGATAGATATGTGTGTGATGGTTGGGTCACACCATCCGCATGCCTGCAGACAGACTCCCCCGTAAACTACTTTACAGTGAACTCACAGATGTCAGCGGAGGACAGGAATAATTTGACCTTACCCACCCTCACTCTGTCTCTGTCTCTGTCTGTCTGTCTGTCTGTCTGTCTGTCTCTCTCTCTCTATATATATATATATATATATATATATATATATATATATCTTTAATTATATATCTCTCTCACTCTCTCGCTATCTCCCTCTCTTTCTCTCTGAAAAGAACCCACGAGCCTAAAAAGGTATAAACAACCCCTTTGTGACTACACGACTTGCGTATGTTGCTTCTGAACTACCTACGACTACTACTACCTACGACTACTGCTACAACTGCAGTTTGGCCCTATGAAACATATTGCCGTAAAACCCAACAAACCAACCAACCAACCAACCGAAAAATTGCTTACACTTTGGACAAAAAACAAAATTGGTTAAATCGATTTAATGTCACATATTTTAGAAAAATCAGTTCCTTGATCACTATTATTGAATAATTAAACAAAACTCATTTCTTGACTCAGTTGGGGGTTTAAAAAAATCATTTTCATCAGCAAACTATCAGGTTACATAATCAAGTTAATTAAGAACACCTTTGCTGACAGTACAATGCTTTATATGACATCAAGTAATGATGACATTTATATGACATCATTTATATGACATCATTACTACTGAAAAACATCCCATTCTCGTTGGATGCTCCAATCTTGCGAACTTTTGTCACATTCTGCCCGTGATGAACGGGTTGGGTAAATACTTATTTAGTTATTAAAAGTAAACTTTTGGTGATATTTTGACCGAAGACATACTGGAATATGCTTTGAATGGATGTACCTGTGTGTGCGTATGTGTGTGCTTATGTGTGTGTGTGTGTGTAGCAGTTTCTTTTCCTTTTAACCTTTATTCATGTGTGTATGTTTATATCTAAATATGAAGATGTTAGAGACTATGTATATATTGATATGGACTCGTGCCTTGAATGGCTGGTACTTGTATGTATGCATGTCAGTGTTCAGATTTTTAATGTTTATCTAATACCACCTCTATCTGTGAATGTTCCTATTTCCTTTGTACAACAATGAAACTGTTTCTATCTTAGCGCGTTTGCCTATTTTATAGAGACGTCTTGTCAAGTGTAATGGTTAGAAAACTAGTCTTCTAGGGTCTATTTTTAAACTTTGATGGTGTAAAAAAAACTCCCGGTACTATAATTTGTAATTACTAAATAACTTTACATCTACAACAGAAGATCTCGCCAAATGTCCTCAAGAAGGTTACGTCGAGATTACCATCAAGAATAAATATTCATCTTTTTTAACACTTCATATTTTTCTATATTTTTTCACAAACTACTTTTAGTAACAGTAGTAGATTTACATTGTTAGAGATTCTGAAATTTAGTATATAAAATCTATCTTTCTTTTCGATACATACATGGTGTGTCAAAAAAGTATCGAGACTTTTGGAATTTTTGACACATTGTATTTTGAAAAAAAATAACATTCCATTATTTTCTGTCTTGGTAAATACAACTTTAACCGTGGTACTTTTTTGACATACCTTATATTCTTGAAAAAAATTGGTTACCTTTTTAAAAGAATACAAGATGTGTCAAAAAGTACAAAAACCTAGATACTTTTTTGACCCACCTTGTTCATACATACATGTTTTCTGTCTTGGTAAATACAAATTTAACCGTGGTACTTTTTTGACATACCTTATATTCTTGAAAAAAAAATTGGTTACCTTTTTAAAAGAATACAAGATGTGTCAAAAAGTACAAAAACCTAAATACTTTTTTGACCCACCTTGTTCATACATACATGTTTAGTTCCTTGTTTGATTATTTCGTTTGTTTTGTTTCGCATATCCACATTCAAAGGTTATCTAATGCTAAAACCAACATTGTAGAACAGCAGTGGTGCTATTTAACCCATAGCTGGGGAACAGAGGGATCATATTTTTGGCAAGGATATAAATCCGAATTCAAAAGCACAACGGGATATATAACTCACTAAATACGATCTCTCGATCCAGCTCGTCAAATGAGTCAAATGGTTGAGATCTCAACCATTTGACTCATCTGAGGATGACATAACCATGAAACTTTAAGTTATGAGTCCAAATCCATAATAT
>CM042155.1:14125627-14148127 GCA_023376005.1 Doryteuthis pealeii
AAAGAAAGTTTGTTTTCTACAGATTCGGGCTTGAATGGAACATTCACACGCAAAACATCTACAGGATGAAGCACACCATGTTTACAGGTCCTCAGCAACCCACAATAGCATTTAATCAAATATAAATAGGTTTGGTAAGTAATTACTTTCGTTTGGCCGTAATATAACAACGGTAAAATCTAAATAAATTCGCGCCCATAAGGAAGACAGATGATACTTAGGAAGAAACGAAAAGTTTTTTTTTATAAGTCATGCTTCTGACATCTCTAATTAATTAAGTAATCAAGCAAGCATGTCCTCATTGGAAACTAGAGAAGAAAGAAATAAATAAAACCATAGCTGTAGTGAAATAATTAGCGACTTCAAAGTCTACGTGAAAATAAGCGTCTTCATTAAATTTACTGGAAAATTTACGTTCTATGAATGTTGGCAAAGTAAGATAAATAAAAGTTATATATTGCTTTATCTACAGCAATTTTTACAACGTAGAAATATACATGTTAAATCATCTTTTATATCCAACTACATGGGTGAGTCAAAAACTAATGCCATTTTATTTAGGACAATATTATCAACAACACAGGACCATGTATCATACATAAAAAAATGAAGCTGGGCACTCCACCTGCAGTATGCACCAAGGAAGAACACAGAGTAATGACCCGATTTTTTCTGGTTGGAAGGAGTGTCAAGGGCTGAAATACAAAGGATTTTAGCACAATGCTGGAACTGTTTACTACCGCCTAGAAGTATGTACGTGTGGATCGCTCATTCAGTATACACCAAGGAAGAAAACAGAGTAATGACGCGATTTCTCTGGATGGAAGGAGTGTCAAGGGCTGAAATACAAAGGATTTTATCACAATGCAGGAACTGTTTACTACCACCTAGAAGTATGTAAGAGTGGATCGCTCAAAGATGGTTTACTTGGTCATCGGTTTCCCACAGATGAATATAAGAAAGGAGCGGTGAATAAATGGTTGCATAACCAACCAAAAATCTTCTTGGAAGGGAATACGCAAACTTGTGGACCGCTGGACAAAGTGCATCGAAAGAGAAGGAGACTATATAAAATAATGACGAACTTGTTTATCCCCTGCTTGATATAAGTAGACAGAGTTCATGAGACAGTGAGCTGGAGCTATCTATGGAAGGATTGAAACCGTCCATACTACAACACAATTGAGATCGGCTAAAAAATACTAAGAATAGACTTAAATAACTCAGGAGATATGTTGTCACTTGGACTCCAACTGAAACCAGTCCTAGGATGAAAATGAATAAATAACTATATATATATATATGAAGAAGCAGTGCGTAAATGGTTGCACAACCAACTGAAAATCTTCTTGGAGGGAATACGCAAGCTTGTGGACCGCTGGACCAAGTACATCGAAAAAGGAGACTATATAGAAAAATAACGTACTTGTTTATCTACTGATTTTCTCTAAATACAATGAAAGAAAGAAAACAAGTGTGTATAACTTTTTATTTTCCTTTGTATGAATTCTCCATAGAGGATTTGCGTGAACTAAATTGCAAATATAAACCTTTCTTATTGAAAAATTACGATGGTAACTCAAAAAGTAATGCCATTTTGTTTAGGACAGGTATGATGTAGTAACATGTATCATACAAGAGAAAAAGAAGCTGTGGATCCCTACTTCTCCACATAGTCACCATTTCTCTCAATAGCTATGTTCCACCTTCAAATAAGAGCATGTATCCCTGCCCATTAAAATTCTGTTGACTGTTCTTTGAGCCACTTCTTCACTACAGGTTTCACTTCCTCGTCACTGGAATAGTTTCTGCCTCTAAAACCCTCTTTCATGGGACCAAAGAGATGATATTCTAAATCTAGTGATTAGGGCGGATGCGGTGAAGTAGTCCAGCCGAATGAGGCGATTTTCTCCCTTGTCCTGATGCTTGTGTGTTATCCAGCATTGTCATTTCATGCGAATAAAGCGATTTTCTTCCTTGTCCTGATGAAAGTGTGTGGTCGAGCATTGTCATGCAGAGGAAGAACATTGTCAATTGGCAAGTTGGGTCTTACTCATCTGATTCTTGCTTCGAGCCTCGTTAGGGTCTCAATGTAGGCCTTAGTGTTATAAAAAAAAATCACATGAAATAATGGCATTACTTGTTGACTCACATTTGTATGTTGGTAACGCACAATAAATACAAGCCTTGTCGGTTGAGGCTTAGAATACCCTGACTGCACCTCTGCAGAGGGGTAAGAAGTACCAAATGGACTACCTGTTGGCCGTGAGTGGCGACCTATGATGCTTAAGGACGGAATCCTGGTGGATGTGCCTCTACAATCAATCGGCTGGTCACATCAAGCTATAGCACCTATAAGATTGTTCCAACCCTATTGCCTTTTATGGCAAGCCCAAACATTTTTATCATATATCTGCTAGAAGACGGCGACTGAGGGTCGTATCGACCTGTGTATGACGTTAAACTCTAGCTGGTGGTGAGGTTCCGGTTCTGGAGCTCGGCGAATATGGAGTACTCCTTCATAACCATAACAATAACTAAGCACAATAAATATAATACGTATATCATTATATATTCAGCTATGTTTGCAACGCACAATAAATACACGTTAATTATATTTTATATTCACAATAAATACAATCGTATATCCTTTCATATTCCGTTATGTAGACAACACACAATAAATACAATTGTATATCCTTTTATCTTCAGCAGTTCTGATAACGCATAATGAATATATATGTATATCCTTATATATTCAGCAATAGATTGTAAAGCATGATCTTATATCTCAACCTGCAGGTAGTTATTTATCAAGTTAAGGCACAATGCCATTTTATGGTGCACCCAGTGAGACTTGAACTCATTAGTAATGGTTTGCTAGTTGACCTTGAACACAATTATACTGTGCTTGGGGCGCCTTTATTAACTTATTTTTCTTCATTTTTAATACGATCAGATGTATAGGGCACCCAGTGAGATTCGAAATCCCTGCTAACTTGATAACTATTAGACCACATGAGGTACTAATCCCAACCCACTGGTAGTATTTGAAACAAATAATACTTTTGTGAAATGGGCATTAGTTGATAAATGTCATCGAGGGGGTAATGTTTATTTCTCTCTAATACTAAATTAATCTGGAAGCAATTTAATGGCTTAAAGTACCTATTTCTATTTGATATAAATAAAGTATGTGCACGTTTATATATATTTCTAAAAGAAATTTCTATATAAATCCTTTTTACTCCTTGACTTGTTTCATTGTCCTGAAGAAGGTTTCTTTATGAACCGAAATGTTCGAACATCGACACTACGACTGATAAATTTCTCTCCATTGTAACATCCTGTGTTTGTTCTACATTTTCTCCATATACTGTCGGGTTAATTTCCTCATTTTACTCCCATATATTTCTATATAATACTTATGATTTTCAATAGATGAATGTTAACCAGAAATTGGACCCTAACTGAGATGTGACCACTCTGAGTCAGCGTGTACCATGGTGTAATGTCAACGAAAAGGTGAATTCATACTTTCCAAATCTCCAGCAATGAACATTCATCATCGTTTTTATACAATTATTTTCATACCAATATTTTAACCAGTTTACAAGGTGTTGTGGACTAGCCTAGCTTACCTTTCGTAAAGAGTAATTGAGCTGTTCCAAGACTATTTGTACACTGCAGTTTTAGAACGGGATGATTGCTGACCCTGCTTCAGAGTGATTCGGCCTCTGGAGCGGCTAAGTAAAATTAACAGCGTTGATCCCAGTTAGCTTTCAGGGACAGAGCTGAGTTTATTGCCCAGTGCCTGGGGTGCGCCCTTGAGGGGGAATGCCAACGGGATCAACGCATTTGTTGTGCCTCCCACCCATGAGCTTCGGCTTGTGGGTGGTCCCACGTTAATAGGGTATTATGCCTAACCCGTACAAGTGGGACACGAGGTAAATAAACTTGAGCCTGCTTCAGAGCGCTTCGGGCTCTGGAGCGGCTAAGTAAAATTGACAGAGTTGATCCCTGGGAGCTATCCCCCTAGCAATACCTGTTCCCTTGATTTAAATGGACAGGGCTGGCTTTATTACCCAGTGCCTGAGGCGCCCCTTGAGGGTAAATGCCGACGGGATCAAAGTATTTTTGTGCCTACCACACGATCTTCGGCTTGTGGGTGGTACCACATAAAAATGTTTTTGTGTCACGCCCTCATAAGTGGGATGAGAATCAAATACCCTGCTTAAGAGCCTGTGCCTAACCCGTACAAGTGGGGTACGAGGTAAATAAACTTGAGCCTGCTTCAGAGCGCTTCAGCCTCTGGAGCAGCTAAGTAAAATTAACAGCGTTGATCCCAGGGTGCTATCCTCCCAGGCAATACATACCCCCTTGATTTAAAGGGGCAGGGTTGGCTTTATTGCCCAGTGGCTGAGGCACTCCCTCGAGGGGGAATGTCAACAGGATCAACGCATTTTTGTGCCTACTGCACATGAGCTTCGGCTTGTTGGTGAGCCCACATAAAAGTGTCCTTGTGTTACGCCTCATAAGTGGATGAGAGGCAAATACCGTGACACTGCGAAGTTTACGTAACCATTACGCGAACCCTCTACCTGGATGTTTAGCAATCTGTTGCGAGTTACTCTATGTCTGGCGCAAACGCTATTTTGGATGTACTAGTATATTGACTATTGCATAATCCAGTATACAACACAAGGCTAGAAAAGTTTGTAATGTAATTGATTTTCCTTAATGTGACTTTTTATGGTGCTATTATCAAATAACTGTCAAGTTATATTTCAAAAGAGATGGAAATGTTCGACTGAAGTCATTTTCGTAAAACTGGCGCTACTCGTGACTAATAAAACAGTTAAAATTGAAATAAATATTTTTGTTAGCTAGGAAGATAAAAAAACTGTTGGCAAAACAGTTTCAAACTTTTAGAAATGGGTAATGTTTGTTTGAAAAGGAAATCTTTATTTGTATGAAGAAAAATATCCCTCTGGTCACAAGAATTTAAGTTTTTATATAATCAGATATTATAAGGAATTAGAAAGACCAATGACATATTAATAAGAACACACACAAAAAAAAACATTACAGTTTTAGTTTGGAGGTTGATTTTGAAGGTTATCACAATGCAGGTGTAAAGAATAAGGTAACAATGGTGTTGTGTGTTAACCTGTATTTTATTCTTGAATTTTCGCGATAAAAACTCTTTTACAGAAGATCACTGGAACTGAAGAGATTTTTTCTCGAAAATTCAAGAATAAAATACAGGTTAACACACAACACCATTGTTACCTTATTCTTTAAACCTGCATTGTGATAGCCTTCAAAATCAACCTCCAAACCAATATATACACAATGCTTCAAGCAAATTATAAAACTCTCTTATCATTACAGTTTTAATTCATTCTAATTGATTTCAATATAAAATTATACAAAGGATTGCTTTTAATACGTTTGAGAATAAAATAAAAAATATTTGAAATCAATAATACCAAGTAATAATTTATTAGGAACAGTTTTGTTAAAACCGGTATGCAAATGATTTACACAATATACTATGTAAAGATTAATTTTTCAATGATATATTACACATATTGCAGGATTTTAAACACATTAATAGTATGGGTTGTTTTGAGGCAAATCTATCTTAGCAGAACCTTAATAGAGACATTGTTAATAAATAAGATGCTAATTTATATCAAATAATGATTATTTCATAACCCTTGAAATTATGACGTAAATAACTAAGGGGATTGTGACGTTGATTGTGGCGTATTTTTGGTTACCGACAGACATACACATAATCTTCATAATAATAAGATGAATGAAAAAAAGTCACATTGACATTTTTGGAAGGATAAATTGAAGAACCTGGAATCACAAAGAAAAACGATTAAATTCAATGCCTTATCCATCAAGACGCATTATTTGCGAATATTTTTAAATTGTCAATTTTCATAAATACTGTAAACCAGATACTCGTGTCAGTAGCTGTTGATGAATATGGCGACAGTATATGACAGGGACAGCAGTAACAAAATAATAATTAACACAGCTTAACACCGGTACCCCAGCTATAATTAGCGAAATGAGAACAGGATACCCCCTAGGATTGAATAAAGGTTTAGGATACAAATGTCCGTGATGGCTCCCGATTACGACAAGAAGGTTCACGATTACGTCAAGAACGTTCCTGAGTTCGAAAAGAATTGAACTCGGGTCGACGAGTCCATTTCCTACGACTCTAACCATTAGACCACGCGCCTCCATACTTGAAATGTATAGCACAGTATTATAGATGGCACATCTTAAAATCCAGACCTGACTAAACATAATCAATGGTATTTCTGAATTCAGCATCAAATGGCGATCATATATCACTTGGTAAACCTTTGACCTTTGGGAAACTATTTTAATGCAGGCCAGTGTTATGTCAGTTACTCAAAAACTATTTATAATTGGCTTCAAATCGTCGATACTCATAGCTTTATGATTTGAGTTGCTAACTAGAATGGCCTATTGTCGGTATCACTCAAACAACGAGGAGGTCTATCTTCTTCTCGCTACTGCTAGATCAAAGATATTATTTTGCTGTGAAGGATCGCCACACCTACTGTCAACTCGCAGATTATTTGCTGCAGAGATCAGGTTACCTTTGGTGTACTTCCATATTGGCGGGGACCGGTATCGAACCCAGAATCCTGCGATACCTTGGCGAATGCACAACTGACTGAGCTAAACCGTGTTGTATACCCACTTAACCTGTTGGGTATATAACGGTGAGAGAGAGAGAGGGAGAGAGGGAGAGAGAGAGAGAAACAGCATGTGTGTGTGAGAGAGAGAGAGAGAGAGAGAGAGAGAGATTGACAGACACACAGACAGAGTAGGAGATGAGATGATAAATTCGTTCTTATTTCTTTTCTGCTTAATTACTTCGTCAGCCGCCATCTTTTGCAGGGCTGATTTTTACTCCGGTGACCCCAGCTGAGGGGCTTTTTTTAAGGGCTGATTTCTTCTCTGTTCGGGGGGGGGGCATCTGTGCATTCTTGTTTGTTGATTAATAAAGTTAGAATTTTTGTGTTCTTTATATCTTTTATAAAAAAAAAACCCAATCCCCAAATCCCGCAGTGAGAATCGACCTCTTTGGGGATAACGTCTTCTCTCAGTGAATAAACAATCGCCACTGATTAAAACTTAAAAACGGTCTCACGCATCCTATTGGGAGGTTTCCGGATGGGGTTAATTGAAGGTTATCACCTGTCAGTCATGCCAGCGGTAATTTTCCTCTTAACTCCCTCGGATTTTGAATTTTCTAGCGAACTCTGATTCAACATGTATTACTAGACTACTTACATAATATATAGGCTATCCATGAATTATGTAATAATCGGACTCCAAAGAAATATGAGGTCATTTTTGGACATCACTTATTTCTAGCTGGAGTTATGGAGGCGCGTGGTCCAATGGTTAAAGTCAAAGGAAATGGACTCGTCAACCCGAGTTCAATTCCTGGACGAAGCTGTTGGCATTTCACATGGCGCTAATACCCTTGGGAAAGGTATGAAACTTACTCTCCCTCCATCTATGGGTAAATAGCAGGGCAGACTGGACTCTTTAACCATGGGTAGGTAACTAGTCTAGGAGAATGAACGCTCTGAATTCAAACCTATTAAACTCCGCTTAAGAAATTGACCTTGTGTCGCATCCTGCTCGTGCGGAGGGGTTGGTATATATATATATATATTTCTTAGTGGTAATATTTTAGAAAATTCAGTACACAATAAACCACTTTAGATGGTGATTGAGTGATGGAAAACTGTATATATCATTTTCATAGCTAATATTGAACAATATTTCGATTTATAAAAATCATCATCAGAGCTTGTTTTTAATCCGGACTCATCGAGAGAGAAGCAGAAAAATGAGGATCAGTCTCTCTCCTTTTCTCTGCGCTAGACCAAGAAGATTATTTCGAGTGTCTGAGGAGGAGCGCCACACCTATCATCAGCTCCTCACTTTACCGCATAGATCCCTGTACCACTCGTACGCTGAGTTGGCAAGGGCTGGTATCGAACCAGGAACCTTGTGATTCATAACCGAACGCTCTATTGGGCCCTTTACTATATATATATATATATATATATATATATATATATATATATAGTATTTCTAAAGAAACCAGTAGTCCCCTAAAAACTTAAAATGTCTGACGTGAAATCTTGAGAATTTTCCAAGAAACACATTCCACCAAGTTTCATATTGATTCATCGACGTTTTTCGTTAACTATATATGCAACTTTTTAAATCATTTTATTGTACTTTATTTACCACCAATTTTTTCACAACAATAAAACCTTTCAGGATTTTACATATCCTATAAGAAATGGGATTGTACTCAAAAATATGAGTGATTGAACTATTCTTCAAATATATATATATACATTTATGAATTTGATTTCTACCAAACTATCGCTATGAAACCAAAACTGTGTCGGCATTAAATGACCCATCGAGGTTGATATGCCGTAAAACAAAATAAGCAAACCAATCAAGGCATTTTATTAACACTTTTATTTTCTTTAACATGTTTTTTTCTCGAATTGATTCATATAATCGAATTGTTTATAGTAAAATTCATACATCTATACCTACATAAAGGACATTTGTATGTATGTATGTATGTATGTATGTATGTATGCATGTGAATGTCCGGTTGAAACTACATAAATTAAACTATTAAAGGCAAAGTAAATATATATACGCATTCACTATCACCAGAACATGGTTTTAGAGCAATAATAATTAAGATTTGATTTGTATTCGTGAAGATAATTAAGATGTAAAATTTAAATACCCACAGCATGAACACTTTTTTTTCTTTGCATTTAATATCTTAAATAGAAGACATTAATTTTAATTTCGTGTCTGTGCACTTTTTTCGGACGCCCACCAGGTTGGATCAACGCAAGGTCTTTTTTACGTAGGGATTTTAATGGGGCATCCTGCAATGGTTCCAACTCACGATTCACTAATAATAGATCTGCAAGACAATTTTTTTTTGCATTTCCTCTTCTACCCGGGCGACTCCGAATAGCCGATCCTTGTACATAAAGGACAGTTTACTGTATGTATGTATATATATATGTATGTATGTATATATGTCCGGGTGAAACTACGAAAATAAAACAATTAATGACAAAGTATATATATATGCCGAACGGATATGGTCTCTGACTATGCCTGTGAAGTCCCGGTTTCGATTCCTGTCGGAGGGGAGTCGTTAGTATACATCGCTGAAGAGACTTAATAAAGTCGAAACAGTCTGTACGGTGTTCTGCATGGCGAGCCATCCTTTGCGGGATTTACTTGTCAAGTTTATTTTCTATAATTATCGAATTTTATACGATACATGCATTTATAATTGCCTTCAAGCAAAAATATAAATAATAATTTTATTCAACATTGCTTCTAAAACAAACATCCAAAAATCTTATTCACTTCGCCGAAGAGCTTAACGGCCGGGTTTGTTTTACTAAATAAACGTCTACTTGCCTGCTATGGCAGGGGCGTGTATTAGTTTCCTTGACAAGGTTAATTTCGCAGGGATTGTTCGCTATGTACCGGCGGCGAACGGATATGGTCTCTGACTATGCCTGTGAAGTCCCGGTTTCGATTCCTGTCGGAGGGGAGTCGTTAGTATACATCGCTGAAGAGACTTAATAAAGTCGAAACAGTCTGTACGGTGTTCTGCATGGCGAGCCATCCTTTGCGGCATTTACTTGTCAAGTTTATTTTCTATAATTATCGAATTTTATACGATACATGCATTTATAATTGCCTTCAAGCAAAAATATAAATAATAATATATATATATATATATATATATATATATATATATATATAATATTACTGGTTCTTGATTTTTGTACACAAATTATGAAGATCTGATTTATATTCGAACATATTTAAATATTAAAATATTCATAGAAATAGCATTGGAAATCTACTTAAAAAGAGTCCAGCATTTGTAAATCTCAAAAGTAAACAAATCAATATATCAGGGTTTCCTCCCCACCCCTCCCAATCTACCCAGTTGACACCGGGGAACCGCTTCTCATACTTACTAAAGGACAAACAATATTATTTATTCAAGATAAATGTAATATCCCTGGAATTTTCTTTATCCGACCTTTGGACCGAACTTAGAATATTCTGAACTCATCACATGCTGAGATGTAACGCCCAAGTAATAAAACTGGTGTCTAAGGTGTATAATGAATTAGTGAGGTTCCAGTTCCTCAGATCTCGGGTGTTTAGACAATTACTTTAATGATATTACTCCGAGGTACACTCTGACCAAGGTTTGACGTGCCGTTAAAATCAATCAATCATTTTTCTATCAAAATATTGTCAGAATCAAAATACAGAAGTATATTTTCTATGGAGGAACATCTTACACACACACACACACACACAAACACACACACACACACACACACACACACACACACACACACACACACACAAAATAAATAAAATAAAATAAATTAAAAAAATATAAAATAAAATAAAAAATATAAAAAACATAAAAAATAAAAAATAAAAAAATAAAAAATTAACACACACACAAATTACACACACATATATATATATATTCATATTTATATACATATATATATGAGTGGTTGAGAATAGAGGGAAATGTGGATATAACAACACAAACAGCTAAATCCAATTAATATTTCTCATCATTATTGGCTGAAGCTTTCTGAAAACTTTATTGAGATAACATTTTATAAAGTTTTCAGAAAGCTTCAGCCAATAATGAAGCGAAATATCAATTAAATTTAGCTGTTTGTGTTGTTATATCCACATTTTCCTCTATTCTCAACCACATTTTGTTGGAACTATTCAAATCCTTCCCTCCTCAAATACACACACACACACACACACATATATATATATGTATATATATTAATTATTATTAAATATTAAAAAATTGTATATATATATATATATATATATATATATATATATATATATATATATATATACACCCCCTCCAATTGAGAAAAATGTGAGGCAAGGTCAATTTCTTCAGTAGGGTTTAAAAGGTTTGAATTCAGAATTTTCCTTCGCCTGTACTGATTGTTTAGACAAGGTTAAAGAGCACAGCCTGACCTACTATTTACTTATTCCGGAATCAAATTTGGGAGTATAGAATATTTCTGCATTGCTATTACTACCAAGACCACTCTGACGAAGAATGGTAGAATCTATTATGATTCTATCTTTGTGTAAATTTGATTTGTTTAACAATGTTTACAACGGTACAAAAATGGAAATATGAATATATGTATGCGTTTCCCTTATACCCTTGACCAAAATTCCTCTTTACAATAATAAGATGAATAAAACTAGCTATAAAATTACCTATGGAGGCGCGTGTGCTAATGGTTAGAGTGGTAGGAAATGGACTCGTCAACTCGAATTTCTGGTCGAAACTGTTTGCCTTTCACCTAGCGCTAATACCCTTGGGAAAGGTATGAATCCAATTCTCCCTTCAGTTATGGGTAAGTAGCAGGACAAACTGGGTTCTTTAACCATGACAAGGTAACTTGGAGAAGGAAAACTCTGAATTCAAACCTGTTAAACTCTGCTTAAGAAATTGACTTCGTGTCAGATCCTGCTCGCGCGGAGGGGTTTATATATATATATATATATATATATATATATATATATATATATATATAAGTTTTATAATTTGCTTGAAGCACTGCGTATATATTGGTTAGGAGGTTGATTTAGAAGGCTATCACAATGCAGGTGTAAAGAAAAGATAATAATACGGTAACAATGATGTTGTGTGTTAACCTGTATTTAATTCTTGAATTTTCGAGAT
The DNA here is from genome assembly GCA_023376005.1 of Doryteuthis pealeii. NCBI lineage: Eukaryota > Metazoa > Mollusca > Cephalopoda > Myopsida > Loliginidae > Doryteuthis > Doryteuthis pealeii. Next base: position 14,137,530 of record CM042155.1, read on the forward strand.
AATATCTCTTTTTCAAAAGATCACTGGAACTGAAGCATTCTAGTTATAGCATTTCTTTTTAAAGGATTTTTTTTAAAGAAATGCCATAACTAGACTGCTTCAGTTCCAGTGATCTTTTGAAAAAGAGAATTAAATACAGGTTAACACACAACACCATTGTTACCGTATCATTATTTTTTCTTTACACCTGCATTGTGATAGCCTTCTAAATCAACCTCCTAACCAATATATATATATATATATATATATATATATATATATATATAATATATATTATATATATATATCTGTGAAAATGGCCGATTCAAAATTGACATTGGTAGATATACATAAATCTATCTATGAAATGCTTCCTCTGTAAAACAAACAATAATAAGATGAGCAAAACTAGCAACAAAATGATAATGGAGAAAAGGTTTCATCTAAAGAGCAACAATAATATGAGTAAATCTAGCTAAATATATATTAATACGCTTGTTCCTAAATCTTCTGTCCCTTATCATCCTGTAATACCCTAATTGGTTAAACATGAGACCGTCTAATTTTTTCAAGATACAATGCAAAAAGGTAAATCCAAATTACTTGGTGTCGATTAATCGCAGATTTCTTAGTTGTCCCATTTTATTCAACCCAATTTTCAAAATGAAACATTTCAAATGATCTTGCGTCGCTTAAATGGCTAAAATAAAATGAAAATGAATTTTTAAAAAAAGAAAAGAAGTTACATGTTACAAGTTTATGTTATTTGAATTATTGAAATTGTGAATTACATAATATATTTTTTGTAATTTTGATCGTTCCGGTCTCCTGCCTTAATTTACGCTAAGTTTTAGCGAGTTAGCATCAGGTAAATTTCCGGTTCAACTCAGATATTTTCCGAGTCGTGTTTTTTCCACTTTCTGGTCGGCAATATAATGTAGATATTTTAAACGCCTTACCTCAGATTTTTATTGGCAAATCAATGTAAATATTAAAGAAAATATTCTTTTAAAGAAAGAGACAGTTAAATAAAGATTATTATATTTTTACATATTGAACTATTTGCAATAACATTTAAGTAAACATATCAAACGTTGTAATAATTAAATTATGATACTGTAGTATATCCACAGGTCCTGCTAGTTAAGTATTATTAAAATAAGATGCAATGGTGGAACACAGATTATTATCATTACAAGTATAAAAAATGGAATCAAAATCAAGTAAAATGTAATTGACCGATGAAGGTGAGGTAGAAAATTGGTCGCATTATAATATGGCAAGTTACACAACATTTTCGGACCATATTACCTTTAGGCACCCCTTTTTCATCTCGATTGAGAAAGGACCTGTTTTTCATTTACACCGTCAATATCCGATTGTTTCTTAGGGGTTAGGTTTAGGGGTTAGGTTTATGTTAGCGGTTAGATTTATAATTAAAAAATATATAAAATCGTCTGTTAAAACAACCGGATATTGACGGTGTAAATGAAAAACATGTCCTTTCTTAATCGTGATCAAAAAGGGGTGCCTAAAGGTCATATGGTCCACATTTTCTAACATAAAACTTATCAAATATTCACCTCTGCTGATAAGTTTTATGTTAGAAAATGTGAACCATATGAACTTTAGGCACCCCTTTTTGATCACGATTAAGAAAGGACATGTTTTTCATTTACACCGTCAATATCCGGTTGTTTTAACAGACGATTTTTATATTTGTTTTTAAATTATAAAACTAATATTTTAAGCAAAATATTAGATCATTTCCATAGACTGTGATGCATTATGCAAACATATAGAAATAAGAATTTGTTTTTTTATAATGCTGATAGGTGTCTTTGGTGCAATGGTTTGCAAACTAGATTATCAGACTTTTATTAGTGAGTTCGATTCGCACAGTGTGCACAATGCAAACTTCCTTTTCGTTGGTTTATATATCAATGTTTTTTTGTCTTTATAGTGCCGATGGTTGTTTTTGAATAATTCACTTCACATGGTGTAATGGTTAACAAGCGAGCTAAACAGACACTTATTAGTGTTTTTTTTTGTTTTGTTTTACGGCATATCAACCTCAGTGGGTCATTTAATGCCGATAAAGTTTTGAAATAAATCAATTCTTATTGGATAATACAATTTTTTTATAAATACATTTTTCTATTTAACTCATAGATGGGACCCTAACAGGTAATACCACTCCGGGTCAGAGTGGACCAAGGAGCAATGGTGATGAAGGGGTGCTCCACATTCCCCAAACCTCCAAAACAGGAACCTCGCCATCAGATAGAGTTTAACGTGATTCCCAGGACATGTAGACACGCAGCCACCGCCTTCTAGCATCCATATGATAAAAAGGGGTTGGGGCTTGCCATAAAGGTAATAGGGCTGGGAAAATCATATAGGTGCTAGGCCTTGACGTGACCAGCCGATTGATCGGAGGGGGCCTCTCCGATCGCCCGTCTAGCCCAAGATTGGAGTATGCATGTCATGAACTGCTCATCCACTGGGATCTCCTTAAGCATCACGAGTCGCCACCCACGGCCAACAGGTGGTCCATTGGGGGAGTCTCTTACCCCTCTGCAGAGGTGCAGTCGGTGCATTCTAACCCCTCAGCCGACAGGGCGGACTTATTAGTGTGTTCAATTCTCACCGGGTGTTCTATAAAAGTTAGTTTTCATTGGTTTATCTATCCGCAAATTGACTTTGTTTTATTGTAGTGACGTTAGCTGCTTGTGAATTATCATACTACTAGCAGCGGCTACAAGGCGTCGCCTGGGTAGTGGGGGATTATTTTAAAGTTAGTCCCGCATATCCATTATTACTGAATCGTGAGTTGAATCCTCGTAGGATGCCCCATTTAAATCCCTATGCAAAAAAAATAGACCACCTTCTCTGAAAAGAAATGTCTATTCTCTGAATATTAATGTCTATTCTCTGAATATTATCTATTACTCTGAAAGAAAATCCCTATGCAAAAAAAAAAAAAAAAAAAAAAAAATAGACCACCTACTTTGAAAAGAAATGTTAATGTCTATTATCTAAAATAATAAATAAAATAAAAAATTCCATGCTGTTATCATTTAAATTTTGTTTTTTAAATATCTTGACAAATATAAATCAAATCTCTATTATTTTTGCTCGAAAACCAAGCCCTGGTGATATTTAATGTGTATATATATTTAATTTGTCGTTAATTGATTTATTTTTGAAGTTTTCCCGGACATACATATACACACAACTGCTCTTTATATATGTATAGATAACAATATGATTGTCCCAACCCTATTGCTGTTATGGCTAGACTCATCCATTATCATATATTTTTTTAGTATCCCAATATTTATTTGGTCTTTTTAGATCAAATTATCAGCAGGTTTTATCATTTATGGTGTACACCTGTAATTGTATACTTTTTTTCAATTCCGGTGCCTCATATCGTGTAATGGTTATGAAACCATTACTAGTGAGTTTGAATTCATACCTTTATCAAGTGTATTAGAACTGTGTGAAATGCAAACACGAATCACTATTATTCAGACAATGCCATTGCATCTAATTCTTAATATTATTGAAAGAAAAAACACCGGGAATAGGTTATCACTTGTACCTATATTGTAATAACTTTGCTCTACTAACGTATTGAGCACTTTGTATTTGTTATATCGCTGACTTACCATCCTGAATTTTGCATCAACTAACCATCGTGACCATATTCACCGGTAAGTTACCTTTATGCAAACTATTAATTTAGATACAAAGCTTGGTAGGCCTTTAATAACATTTTCGTTACTTAAGTAGTAAAAGACTGGATATTAGGTTGTTACAAAAATATGCCTCATATCTAGTGAGTGTTCCATACACCCAGCCCTGTGCCACAACTAAGTAAAGCTCAGTAAATAACAATCACTACTTTTTCAATTCTACAGTATTTTGTATGCAAAATCATGCCGTGAGTAAAGGCCGGTTTAGCTCAGTCGGTAGAGTATAGGACTAAGAACCATAAGGTTCCAGTTTCGCTACCGGCCCTCGCTAACTCAACCTATGAGTAGTACAGGGATCTGTGAAGTAAAGTGGGGAGCTGACGGTAGGTGTGGCGCTCCACCTAAGTTGCCAAAACAATCTCCTTGGTCTAGCGCTAATGAAAAGGGCATAGCATCCCTCGTTTTTGGCTGATACTGACTTTAGGCAACAACAACGATTTTACTTACTTACATTGTTTTAAGTGTTAAAATGAAAATCAACTGGGACATATATACACACATACACACACATATATGAGGAAGAATGAATAAAGAAAAGAAATAATAGAATGGATAGTAAAAGAAGAATTTAATCAATATCACTTACACATGTGTTTCGGTCAGTTCATCTGTGTGAAAATATTTCGCACACAGAGAAGATTCGACCTTCATCAAAATGAAATTTTATTTTGAATGAAAAAATTCGTTGGGGAACAACGGAGAACTTTGGAAATGTTCGAATATAATTTTTTGAAAATCACATTTGGAACGCTGAAATAGACTGTTAGAATTAGGATATTTGATTTTTCCAGGGGTTATGGTAGAAAATAATTGTGTATTGCAAAAATAAAGGGTTATTATTTATCCGTAATATGTTGAAAATTTTTTAAGAACTTAGTTTGTTATTGTTTATATATATATACACACATATGTACACACACATATGTTTACATATACACACACACACATATATATACACACACACATATATATATACACACATATACACACATTTGTTTATATATATATATACACACACATATACACACACATATATACACACACACATATATATATATATATATATATACATCCACACACACATACTTATATATATACGTACATACACATATATACACACATATACATACATAAACACATGCACACATACACAAACATATATTCATAAAAACACACAGACACTCACACAACGCTCTAGTGATAGTCAATGTATATATATATATATATATATATATATATATATATATATATATATACTTATATTAATTTTTTGTTTTGTTTTTAACGCATTAAATTTAAAGCGAAGAAAAAATATATGTTGAGAAAATATTATTTAAATTTCTTGGTGTTAAATACTTAATATTTTTTCAGCCATCTTCAGAGTATCGAAAGTTTTTTTATATCCTTGTTTGTTGAAATCGACCATGGTTTATAATCCGGTGAATGTGATTTTCTGATGTAAATATAGAATTCGACTGATTCGTCATATTCCGTTAATTCCCGTATTATGGCGTTCTGTGGGAACTTTTGAAATTTCAGATATATTTCTTTTCTTTTCTTTCTTTTTTTTTTTTATAAAATAAAGCCTTCAGCATATTGAATAAAGATTTTGGTTTGTTCTTATAGCATTAGAAAGATTAATCTTAAACGTAATAATACATTTTTTATTTCGATACTCTGAAGATGGCCGTTTACGCTGAAAAAATTAAGTATTTAACAACAAAGAATTTAATAAATATGTTTTCTCAACATATATCTTGCATTACTTCGCTTTCAAAAAAATGTATATATATATATATATATATTATATATATATATATATTATATTATATATTGTTCTTAATTGTTTATTTTCATAGTTTCCTCTAGACATACACACACACACATACATACGAGGGTATGTCAAAAAGTAATGCCATTTTGTTTAGGAGAAGTATAATTACCAACACAGAAACATGTATCCTACATCAAAATGAAGCTGGTCCTCTGTGGATCACATCCCTACTTCCCACATAGTCACCGTTTCTCTCAATAGCAATGTTCCGTCTTTGAGATCATGTATATATATAGAGAATATACACCTCTATGTGTGTCATTCTTCATCCTCTTGATATACAAATAAGGCGTAAAGAAACTGGGGAAAAAAACACATCATGGTATTTTTTTATAAAAGGATTTAGTTTTTTCTTCACCGATTTGTAGACATTGTCATTTATGTTTAAAAAAGAAAATTTAAATTTGTATAATTTAATAAAATAAATAAAATACTTTATATTCACAATGGAATAATTCAGAAAACCTTTCAGCAGAATCGAATGAAAATAATAAAAATAAAACCGAATAAAATTCATTATTTTGTATTGTTATATAGGAAAATTACTGTCAAAGGGTGTAACACTTAGCTTCCAAATAAAAGGCCATTTATAGATATTTTGGCAGTGTTGTTTTGAGCCGATATTGATTTGGAAGTTTGCCTGCCACTAAGAGTCAATTTGATAAATAAAGCACAAATAAAAATGTAACTTTAAAAAAGAAATAGCCACCATTTTTGGCCACAAAAATCGATTTTTATTTTCAATAGCATTATGTGTTATTCCTTATAGACGTACAGTTTATATTGTCAATATTTCTTTTCAGATTTTCAAACTCACCACAGTGTATCAACAATATTTGTAACTTTTAAAAATTCCCATGTAATGCATATGTTGAATATGATGCTTCATTGCACATGTATCTGCTGGCCATTAAATACACGCATACATATATGCACCTAATAATTACAATTATACATTGAGAGAGGTGGGAAGAACGATATATATATATATATATATATATATATATATATATATATATATATATATATATATATATTATATATATGCCTGTGTCTGTGTTGTGTTAATATATATACAGACACACACACACACACACACACACATATATATATATATATGTATGTTGTGTGTGTGTAAGTTGAAAGGAAAAATAAATAAAGGAAAGAAAATGTTGAATGAATAAAATAGATTTAATATGAGTTACTAACGCGTGTTTCGGCCAGGAGTTTGTTCTTGTACAGATGCATTCTATTTATTATAATTTTAGATATAAAATAAAATAATAATAATCGAAAATTATAAAAACTTTATGCATACAATGAATAACGGTCTTCATCAGAGTAAAATGTTTGATATTAAAATATCAACATTTTGTTTCCTTTATTTATTTTTCCTTTCAACATAGCATTCATTTCCATTTTCAACTTACACACACACACACACACACACACACACACACACACACACACACATATATATATATATATATATATATATATATATATATATATATATATATATATATGAAGATAGGAGGGTTGGAGTGAAATCCGACAGTATGAGGTAGGTAAAAGGATAGTGAACAAAAAATAATAACTCAAGCAAGTTGACTGAGGTGTCCTTATTGAAAGGACGAAATATTTCAACTCTCAGACTTGTTTCAGTTATTATTTTATATATATATATATATATATATATATATATATATATATATACAAATTAATTCAAGGATTGCTGTTTAAACAGTAGCATTGCATCCAGCAACATTTTCATCAGATAATGATTAATTATGGGTTCAGACATAGTTTCGGATCCGAAGCATAATTACCATTAACTCAGAGCGTCCTAGCAGTATCCCACAATACCAACAGACTCTGTTGGTTTGTTGTCACACTGTGGGGTTGCCATATCCACGCTGAAGAGGTCAGAGCCTTATCTTGGATCTTTTTCATGTATTTCCTCTTGTATGATGGAGAATGTCCAAGTTTGCAAGTTAAGGGGAATTAGTTTAGGGATAAATCTGATTTCTAAAATGATTTCAGATTATCACTAGTGTCGTATATTTTACAAGCAAAGCATATTGTAACATAAAAGGTGGGGAAAATACAGGTGTTACATAATTATTGGATTCCTAATACTTATGTACAGTAGTGTAGAAACTGGCTGCTATAAGTTTAGCCGGCGGCCTTGAAGGATTGAAGGACAAGGCTTGACCTCAGTCCCGATCCTCCTTCCGGTGGATACCGTGAGAATCGGCGGAGAAGACCCTCTTCCGGTTTAGATTAGAGAGAGTTTTAGTCAGATCGGCCAAAACCACGACGGTCGTAAGTCGTGTTATGCACGCTGCCGACTCAATCTGCGCAGGTAGTCTGGTGGGGATTTCAGAATAAAATATGATCTAAGTTCAATCGAAGTCTTGTGTTATTATTTAAAAACTACAAATGACACAGGGCTTCTGATAAAGAGAAATCCCCAATGGAAGACCAGACACGAAGTCCCCAAGACGAAGCTCGGACGCTAGAAGAGACGCTAGAAGAATAGAAGTAAAAAAAGTAAAAAGAAGAGTATAAAAATACAGTAAGTTACGTATAGACAATAGGAGACATTCTTTTGGGTGAGATTGTTACTTGTCGATTTCTTATTGCTCGATGGTTGACACGTGGCGAAGTGTGGAAGCGAATTAGTGAGAGAAGAGAATGAAAAATCAGTTTGGACAAAGCTGTGTAAGGGAACAGACGCAATATTGCGTATCTCTCCCCAAGTCATTTTGGGTGGTAAATAAATATAAATCAGCTCACGAGAAGAAGAAAAAACAAGAAAGTCTTGTAGTGCTATTTAAAAACCATGAAAGGCACAGGACAAGATATCCTCAAGTAAATCCCTAGTTGTTCCAGACTCAAACAGTGAGAATGCCATCCATCCCAACAACGAGATAATAGTCAATAGAACAAAGGATAGAAGAATACAAATATATTATGATTACTATGAACAGTTAATTACTTCTTTTTGAATCAGACCCGTAACGCTACAATATGACACTAGTGCTCTGGTAAAAGGGGCTTCATTTCACCCTTTCACATCAAACAGAGCCTCATGAAGAACATCACAAAAGCAATGAAATAATGTTTGCTATTCCATTTTCTCAGAGTAGGATTTGCCCTAGAGGAAACAAAAGCCGTTATCTTCGTTAAACTCGATGTCAGAGAATTATTGTTTGATAGCAAGTGCAAATGCGTAGATAATCTAGCGGGCATGATATTCATTCGTGTTAGAAGCACATAAACTCCTTGGGTCGTATAAACCTGAAAACTATTCTGATTTAATAAACAACATGCTAAAAGCGTATCACAAAATCTGCATCCTTATCTAAAATTTTCCTATAGATCTGACGCTGTTAGCATTAAACATGGTGATAAATTTCATCAGGGCATATATGCGTAGTAAACGAGGTATCAAGGTCGGTTCAAGCCAAACGAGCAACTCCAAAATGCACCATCACAACGAGAGACCAGTTTAGCGCACAAAGGCAATATTAATATTAATAACGATAGCTTGAATGAAATTATTGTTTCAACATTATATAACCTATCAGAAGTTGTTATGCCGATAAACAGATAAATCTAACCTAATGAAACATACTAATTACATTTCAACATTGAATAAGCCATGAGAAGTTAATGTGCCGTTAAAAAAATAAACCAAACCTACCCAAACGTACTGATTATCTTTAATCATTAAATAACCGATAATGCTGTTAAACAAATAAATTAAACTAAACAAAAAAAAATTATGGCATTAAATAGCCCAAAAGGATTTGATATGCCGTTAAATAAATAAAGCAAACCTAACTTAACAAATAAATCAAATATCAGCAGTAAGTAACCCAAAAGCCTAAACTCACCTAACAAATAAATAAAATTCTGGCATTAAATAACCCCAAAAGAGTTGATATGTCGTTAAACAAATAAAGTAAACCTAACCAAACAAATGAATTATATCTATTCGGGTTATACTCATCAGGGTGTAATGGTTAAAGTCATGGGAAATGGACTCATCAACCCGAGTTCAAATCATGGATGTGGTAATTGCATTTCACTTAGCGATAATACCCTTGAGAAAGGTATGAATCCTACTCTCCCTCCAGCTATGGACACATAGTAAGGCAGACTGGGCTCTTTAACCATGGCTAGGAAACCAGTCTAGGAGAAGGAAAACTCTGAATTCAAACATGTTAAACTCCGCTTAAGAAATTGACCTTGTGTCACATCCTGCTCGTGTGGAGGGGTTGGTAAATATATATACTCATCATTATCTAAAGTATTTATGAGCGTAATTTTATTATCTATTAATATACTACTAGCAGGGCCTGTAATTATTACAACGTTAGATATATTTACTTAAGAGCTATTGTGATTAAGAGTAGAGGAAAATGTGGATATAACAACACAAAACGACTATGTTCAATTGATATTTCGCCTCATTATTGGTTGAGGCTACCTCAGAAGTTTATTCATTAAGTGCTTGTACATTCTGTTTTTATAGTGAAAAGGTAAATGGGTGGAGGGAGGGAGATAAAAAGGAATGGGTTATTGATGGGTAGTCTAGGGGAATGAGAAGATTAAGAGCTATTGCAATTTTCAATATGTAAAACGTATAATAATCTTGATTTAACTCTCTCTCTCTCTCTCTCTCTCTCTCACTCTCTCTCTCTCATTCTTCTTCTTTCTTTCTTTCTTTCTTTCTTTTCGTCTTTTTTGTAATGTTTGATTAAAACAAATTAGCGTTATCGCTTCTACGTTCTCAGCCCTTCTCTCTATCTTTTCGCTAAATTCATTCTTTCTTTATTTGTTTGTTTGTTTGTCATATTCTTGTCATATTTTTGTAATGTTTGATTAAAACAAATTAGCGTTATCGCTTCTACGTCCTCACCCCTTCTCTCTATCTTTTCCCTACATTTTTTCTTGCTTTATTTGTTTGTTTGTTACTTTCTTTCTTGGTATATTTTTTCTGTGTAGCAGGTCCT
>CM042155.1:14153127-14193127 GCA_023376005.1 Doryteuthis pealeii
AATTCTCTGGGAGTTTGAAATAAAAACGGATCACCTTAGCCCAGCAAGAAGACCAGTCCTAGTGTTGATAAACAAAAAAGAAAGAACCTGTAAACTGGTGGATTTTGCAGTTCCAGCAGATCACAGGGTGAAGCTGAACGAAAATTTAGAAAAGGGATAAATACCTGGACCTTGCCAAAGAACTGAAAATTTATGGAATATGAAAGTCAAAGTGATACCAATTGTGGACAGTTAAATTCATTACGTTTCAGAATAAACACAAGAATTTTTACCATACAACAAAATGGTATATGCATAAACCAGAATCTGTCCTTGAGAACGAAACGCATAAAATTCTCTGGGACTTTGAAATAAAAACTGATCACCTTAGCCCAGCAAGAAGACCAGACCTAATGTTGATAAACAAAAAAGAAAGAACCTGTAAACTGGTGGATTTTACAGTTCCAACAGATCACAGGGTGAAGCTGAACGAAAATTTAAAAAAGGGACAAATACCTGGACCTTGCCAAAGAACTGAAAAAGTCATGTAATATGAAAGTCAAAGTGATACCAATTGTGGACAGTTAAATTTATCACATTTCAGAATAAACACAACATTGCTAGAACTCAATAAAACGAAGTGATTATAGATTAAACCTTCTTTTTCCTAAAACCAGAAAGTACCTTTACCCATTAGTGATACATAACATACGTTGCAGATTTTTAAACGCATTAATAAAATTGGCTGTTTTGAGGAAAACATCTTACACGGCTAAAATTTAATTATAAAATGCTAATTAATATAAAATAACACTCTATCTATCTATCTTTATCTCATTTTATTTACTCATATGTAAGGCGAATGAATAGATAGATCCATGCCTTTCCATTACAATACCTCGAAGTGAAACGCCTGCAGCCGCATCATGTATTTGAACTCGGTTCTGTATATCCATTTTCGATGAGGATAATATTCAGTAGGTATAATACTCCCGTACATATGAGCATTGGGGTATACCGATTAATGTTCATGCATGTTTCTAAATGAGAAATAATCAAACCGTGGTAGGAAATGAAATGGAATCTTTATAAAATTAACACAATACAATACGCACTAGCGGCGTGAAAAAGGTAAACCACTGCTAGTGGTATCAGACTATTCAGTCAGTAAATTACTCTCGTATTTTTTTAGAATGAGGACATGCTATTAATGTTCATAGGTAGGTTTCTAAATGAGAAATAACTAAACAGAAATAGGACATAAAATGGAATCTTTATAACATTAGCAAAATACAATACTCGCCAGCGGCGCGAGAAAGGTAAACTACCGTTAGTGGTATCAGACTATTCAGTCAGTATAATACTCTCTTATTTATGAGGATTCGGAGATACCCATTGATGTTCATAGGTATTGTAGAATACTGATAATTGTTATTCTGTGTTACTTTCACCCTTAGCCAGGATTGAACCTGCAGTCTGGAAATGACTGTTACAGATTGTTAACTATTGGACAGTAGAACAGTCAAACACCTCCTCAGCTTAATGGACTCTTCCTGGCAGCAGTGGCAGGAATTATTTAAGCTGTTATAGTGGGTTCATTAATGAACTAGTAACTTCATGTTAGGCTTGGCCAGTCAAACCAATTGTTGACTGTCTAACTGACTGACTTCAATAGGTATATTTTATATTCTCATGAGAGTGTGCTCGATGGGGTATGTGTATAAGAGGGATATATAACATCGGATAGGAGCAATGCGTTTTTGTTTAGGATGTGTTTTGTGTGTCTGTCGGGAATTGTATATAACTTGGTTGAATATTTCTCTGAATTGGACACATAGCGTAGTGGATATAGGCTTTGGTTTAAGACAGTTCTAAGTGAAAGTTATCTCTTAGTTACAGGTTGAATCCGGGTCAAGGGTGACAGTAACATAGAATAATAATTAACACAGCTTAACACTTGTAACCAGCGAATGGTTAGCGGAACGAGAACAGGATATCCACGTGGACTAAATAAAGGGTTGGATTTAACGTTCAGTAATGGCTCCCGATTACGACAAGAAGTTTCCCGAGTTCGGAAAGAAGGTTCCCGAGTTCGAGAAGGCTCCCAAGTCCGACAAGAAATACCTGAATAAGGCCGGAGGGCACATCGGCCGAAACGTTGTACAGATAACAAGAAAGATGAGGACATTAGTCTGAATAATCCAAATAATCCAAATTTGTTGTATATATTGATAAAAATATATTCAAGAGCTTGGGTGTATATATGCGTATATATGTGATTGTACATTCGTCTGTGAGGAGTGAAGGATTGAATAAATCACATACAAAAACCCCAGCCCTCCTCTCTTACTCTCCCTATATCCTACCCCATCCAATTAACTCTTAATCATAAAAAAGCAGAAAGTAAATGCATTTATTTCAACTAAATCTTTAAGGACTTCTCTAAAATATTTTGAAACCAAAAATATCCCCGCCTCCTTGGTACACATTTGACAACACACATTTGATGCACTCATGTCTGCATTCAGTGAAGTCCTCAACCATCAAATTCTCTTTAAAGTCAACTGACTGACTCCATAGAAATAAAAATACCATTTCACACATACTATGCCCACCCGACTTTCTTCTCTTCCATCTAGACTACACACCAATAACCCCGCCCATTTTCTCACTCTTACCCATTTACCTTTTCACTATAAAAACAGAATGCACAAGCACTTAAATCAATAAATTTGGAAAAAAAGCTTCAACCAGTAATGAATCGAATTTAGTTGTTTGTGTTGTTATATCCACATTTTCCTCTACTCTCAAACATTCGTCTGTGCGTGATGTGGTTGGTCTTGGGTCTCTACGTGAGTTTGGAAAGACTTCAACAAAGGATTAGACTTCAATAATTTCGTTTCTTTTTTACGTCTTTAAATACTTTTGTAAAATGGTATTTTGGCACGTTTTCAGTGATTGATATTAACATACATTCCATCGTCACTACCTACCCTCAGTAACTATGGAAATCTATATTTCATTTGCCAAGTGCCAGGACTAGTAAGTAACCCTCAGGGTCACGAAAAAGCACTGCAGTGTTATTAAATTATGGCTTTTCACTTGCAAATTTCCCCGCTCTTATATATGAGAGAAAATTAGAATGACGTAAGGGTTAAATCGAACTTAACGGACCTAAATTCCACCATTGTATGTCACCCCGCCGAAAGAAAAAAAACCCCAAAAAATCAGGGAATTAAACAAATTTAATAAAATTTTCAGTGCTGATACATTAATGAATAAAATATATAATGCACCAGTTATTTTATTTAAAAACTTTTACATTTTTTCAGATCAGTTAACTTTGAACCACGTATCTTTTAGGATCTGTGTTACGCCTCAAAAATACGTGGTTCTGACTTGAAAAAATGTAGAAGTTTTTAAATAGAATAACCGGTGCACTATATATTTTATTCATTTATATATCAAAATGAGAATTTCATTACATTCGGTTAATTCCATGATTTTTGGTATTTATTTTTTTTTTTCGGCGGGTTGACATACGATGGTGGAATTTAAGGTCCGGTAAGTTAGATTTAACCGACGTAAGTAAATATAATAACATTTTTATACACGTGGAACCTCGATTTTGACGAGGAATTATCCTTCAAAGTATCGACTGCTTTTTGCCCAATGTCAAACTTAATATTTACCAAATCTTCCGCACGAGCAGGATGTGACACAAGTTCAATTACTTAAGCAGAGTATAACAAGTTTGAATTCAGAATTTTCCTTCTCCTTGACGGGTTACCTAGCCAAGGTTAAAGAGCCTGGTATATCCTACTATTTACCCATAGCTGGAGGGAGAGTAGTTGGATGCATACCTTTCCCAAGGGTATTAGTTTTATGTGAAAGTGTAGGTGTCAAAGGTGAACGTCACATGAGTCCATCTTTGCTACTCCAGCAATGTCCAGCATGTTTTATTCATCTGAATTGGATGGTGTGTGTGATCGGGGGAAAGTGGCCACACAGTTGGTTTCTTGTGGGGTGCTGCTTTTCATCCATTGTCAATTTTGAATCAGCCTTTTTCACACACACACACACACAGAGAGAGAGAGAGAGAGAACAACCATTATATATATATATATATATATATGTATGTAGGTATATATATATACCAACCTCTTCGCAAGAACACACGAACAGGATGTGACACAAGGTCAGTTTCTCAAGCGGTGATTAACAGGTTTGAATTCAGAGTTGTATTTATCCTAGACCAGTTGTCTAACCAAGGTTAAAGAGTCGAGTCTGCCCTACTATTTACCCATAGCTGGAGGGAGAGTAGGATTCATACTTTTCCTAAGGGTATTAGCGTTAAGGGAAATGCAAATACTACGTCCAAGACTTGAACTCGGGGCGACGAGTCCATTTCCAATGACTTTAAACATTACACCACACACTTCCTTTTTCACAGATATAACTTTTCTTTTTCCTAGATCTGTTACCATACTAATTATATGGAGCACATTATTTCCTATCTCCATCACTAGGTTATGCTAAAAGCACCGATGTATATGACAGACTCACACACACACAACACACACTCTCTCTCTCTCTCTCTCTCTCTCTCTCTCCCTCTCACCTCTCCCTCTTAACCATAACTATTAGTTATCGCATCTGGGAGCAACATCCAGATTCGCACATATGCATGTTTTTTGCTGGTTGGTTTACACTGGTGTGTCCCATGTGTAGATGTCCACTGAATGCTACTTCTTAGTTCATCCTTGCTGCTCTAGCAGTGACCAACATGTCTTCTTCATCTTACTTGTGTGGTTTGTGACATCGAGGGCAAGTGGCCGTACTGTTGCTTTTTTGTGGAGTGCTGATACCAAGATTTGTGCAAGACAGCAAGCAGCAAGTTTACTTTTTTTCTATAAGCGCTGCGTCAAAGTCCAAATGGTGCAGCCATACAGTAACACTAACACGACTACGACAAGCTAAAACATTAATGACCATATAAAAATTGGACCCGTCTGATAAAATACAAACAGGAATGCTTTGAAACTGTAGCCCTGTCAGCAATATTGCATGTCTATAAGATTTGGTTTCTAATAAAAAGATTGGAGAAATAACCAGATAAAAAATATACAAGGATACTGTGTGTTGCTTTAAACAAAACCTGGTAGCAACACCCCACAAAATATTCACTGGCACTTACTTCGCATCTGCCAAACCATCCAATCGAGTTTAATAACGTTTAGCAAGATGCGGCACTGGGTTCTATACCGAGCATATCTTGTTACACCTAGCACACTAAACGAGATGTTTAACTTTGTTAGTACCTCTTTCTTGCAGCTGCTAGCTTTTTTAACAATTTATCTACTCCAGTACCATTCACTTGCAATTTTCCAACAGATTTTTTTCTCACGATATTTACGACGCCTAGCTAAGCACAGTGTAGCATTTAATTTGAGGAAAATAAGCTTATCAAATTTAATTTTAATTTGCACCAGTTTTACAGATCAAATAAATACTGACTCTTTCAATCAGTATTTATTTGATCTATAAAACTGGTGCAAATTAAAATTAAATTTTATAAGCTTATTTCCCTCAAATTAAATGCTACACTGTGCTTAGCTAGGCGTCGTAAATATCGTAAGAAAAAAAATCTAGAATAAATTAAATGGTGAACTATTGATAGCAGTAAACACCTAATTTAAATTTCATATATGTTTTACATTTTGTTAAAATGATTTTATCTCTATTGATAAAACCGGATTCTGAATAAGATAGGAGATTCTGATTTTCCATAGCAACAATACATTCAGGCGGCGTCTTAATAAGAAAAAATATCTTTTTCTACCAAAATAATCATATTGCGTGATGATTTTTAAAAAGATGATAATAGAGAATTTTATCACGCCTATATAAATTCTTAAGTGAATGTATTCGGGCAATGTCTCGACAGGACAATGAAAATGATTATTATTTCTGATTGATTTAAATTTCTTACCTACTTACTTATGGAAGTAAGATGAGGAAATTAATCCGGGTATGTGGAGAAAATGTATAAAGAAACACGGGATATTATGATGGATGGAAAATTATAGTAGATACTCGAGCATTTCGGTTTACAATGGAAACCTTCATCAGGACGGTGAAAATAAGAAGAAAACAAGGATTTATGTGGATAAAAGATGACGGGTGTTTCGAATGCGTTAACATATCCTCACATATATGTAAATCAATAATTAATAGTTACAAAACCACAAACCCCAGCCATACCAATTACAACACAACATAATAATATATATATATATATATATATATATGTATATTCCCTTTAGTTAGGATCTTTCCACGTGTGGTTTAACCAAGCTGATGCAGGTAGACCCTAAGGAGAGCTCAGTGTGCCTAATACTAAGGATGATAATTCTAAGTAAGAGTCATGTTCTTGTGATTACCTGAAGACGCCGTAGTAATACGGTTGAAATAAGTTATTGTAATGAAGCAATTTTAGAGTTTTTTCCTTCATTTACTATATATATATATATATATATATATAATATATATATATATATATTAATGTGTGTGTGTGTGTGTGTGTGTGTGTGTGTGTGTGTGTATATATGTATATATATGTATGTGTATTTGTGTGTTAAATGGTTTAACAATTAATACTTCTTTTTATATATACATTGACATTCATAAGGAAGATGTCACACCTTTTCAAAATGCCTTAACCCCCCTCTCTCTCACTTTCTCCCTGTGATAAAGAACCCACGAGCCTAGAAAGGAATAAACAACACCTTTGTGACTATACGACTTTCGTATGTTCTTTCTGAACTAACGACACCTACTACTACTAACGACTGCTACTACAACTCGAAGTTGGCCCTATGCAATAGTATCTATCCAACAATGGCTTAATATCATTCCAGGTTTGGCCTATCCTATTTTGGAGGATGATAATGAAAGCCTTAGTTGTTAGGTCGTTTAATTATTTAATTATACTTAATTCCTCTATCAACACATTCTGTTTATATTTACTTGTTAACAGAAACCTGAATACAAGATCTCATCAATCGAGTATAATGAACGATTCGCAATGCCTTGTCCATAATTTGATAAATGACCAAGCGACGTAACAACGATTGGAATTACATGAAACGAAAAAGACACCAAATCAATCATTCCAGTGGACAAACAAAAAAAACTCCTAAAGAGATTTTTAGAAAATTTGAAATGGTAATTTAAAACATGGAATGTTTTTCTTAGAATTTTTGAGATGAGGCTTGATAGTTAGTATTATTAGTATTATTCGTACTATTGTCCTCATATTCATAGTTATCTGAACAACTTTCCGGCTGATGTGCCCTCCGGCCTTCTTCAGGTATTTCTTGTCGGACTCGGGAACCTTGTCGGACTCACGATTCATCTCGGACTCGCGAACCATCTCGGACTCGCGAACCATCTCGGACTCGGGAACCTTGTCGGACTCACAAACCATCTCGGACTCGAGAACCTTGTCGGACTCTCTCGGACTCGGGAACCTTGTCGGACTCGCAAACCATCTCGGACTCGGGAACCTTGTCGGACTCGCGACCCAAACACGGGAACCTTGTCTCGGACTCGGAACTTGTCGGAAAACCTTGTCGGACTCGGGACACCATCTCGGACTCGGGAACACCTTGTCGGACTCGCAAACCATCTCGGACTCGGGAACCTTGTCGGACTCGGACTCGGGAACTCTCTTGAACACGGGAACCTTGTCGGACTCGCAAACCATCTCGGACTCGGGAACCTTGTCGGACTCGCAAACGGACTCGGAACCTTGTCGGACTCGCATCTCGGACTCGGAACCTTGTCGGACTCGCAAACCATCTCGGACTCGGGAACCTTGTCGGACTCGCACCCAACCCTTGTCGGACTCGCAAACCATCTCGGACTCGGGAACCTTGTCGGACTCGCAAACCATCTTTGTCGGACTCGCAAACCATCTCGGACTCGGGAACCTTGTCGACTCGGGACTCGGGAAACCTTGTCGGACTCGCAAACCATCTCGGACTCGGGAAACCTTGTCGGACTCGCAACCATCTTGGGGAACCTTGTCGGACTCGCAAACCATCTCGGAAACCTTGTCGGACTCGCAAACCATCTCGGACTCGGAACCTTGTCGACTCGCAAACCATCTCGGACTCGGGAACCTTGTCTCGAACACGGGAACCTTGTCGGACTCGCCAACACGGGAACCTTGTCGGACTCGCAAACCATCTCGGACTCGGAACCTTTGTCGGATCGCAAACCATCTCGGACTCGGAAAACTCGACTCGCAAAACCATTCTCGGGAACCTTGTCGGACTCGCAACCATTCGACTCGGAACCTTGTCGGATTTTGACTTCTTGAACACGGGAACCTTGTCGGACTCGCAAACCATCTCGGACTCGGAACCTTGTCGGACTCGCAAACCATCTCGGACTCGGGAACCTTGTCGGAGGACTCGGGAACCTTGTTGACTCGCGATCCATCTCGGACTCGGGAACCTTGTCGGACTCGCGATCCATCTCGGACTCGGGAACCTTCTTTTCTAAACGTTATACCGTTAACAATGAAGATGAGGACAATTGTCCGACTAATACAAATAATATTAATCGAATGTTTTCTATAATATTCTTGTTTATTTATTCATACTTAATACTGTCTTTATTCATTCATTCCATTTTGACTGATGTACAAATTAGATCATTGAGTAAAAGTGATTTGGAGTGTCCGCATCCTTGACTGAGACATTGTAGTAAGGAAGTTCGAAAACCCATCGCCCTATTATGTTCACTTTCGGAATAATGTCCTTGCAAAAGCTCTGAACCTCTCATCCTCTAGATATGGGTTAAATAGTACAACTGCTGTTCTCATAAAAATGTCTTTGCCATAAATTCTTCATAATTTTTGTGGTAAGGAAAAATAATTTATGATTATATACAAATGTTTGCTAGTGTTAGGCTGAAACTTGTTTTATCAAGTTGAATCACTCATTCATTATGTTGTGCATTGAAAATCGAGAAAGAAATTGTGGTTCACTGGTCAGGACTTAAGTTAAGTGTTACCAAGAGAAGAGGGCTATTATATGTTTAAAAGTGTATCCACATTTATTTTATAAATAACCTTTTTGGTAGTTAAATCTATCATATTAATATAATATATATATATATATATATATATATATATATAATTATATATATAGTGTGTGTGTGTGTGTGTGTGTGTGTGTGTTTGGTTTGTTTGGTTTGTTTTGTTTTACGGCATATCAACCTCAGTGGTCATTTAATGCCGATAAAGTTTGAAATAAATCAATTCTTAATGGATAATACAATTTTTTTTATAAAATACATTTTTTCTATTTAACCCATAGATGGGACCCTAACAGGTACTACCACTCCGGGTCAGAGTGGACCAGGGAGCAATGGTGATGAAAGGGTGCTCCACATTCCCCAAACCTCCAAAACTGGAACCTCACCATCAGATAGAGTTTTAACGTCATTCCAGGACATGTAGACCCGCAGCCACCACCTTCTAGCACCCATATGATAAAAAGGGGTTGAGGCTTGCCATAAGAGCAATAGGGTTGGGAAAATCATATAGTTGCTAGGGCTTGACGTGACCAGCCGATTGATCGGAGGGGGCCTCTCCGACCGCCCGTCTAGCCCAAGATAGAGCCAAAGTGGAGTATTGCATGTCATGAACTGCTCAATCCTTAAGCATCACGGGTCACCACCCACGGCCAACAGGTGGCCCCATTGGGGGAGTCTAACCCCTCTGCAGAGGTGCAGTCGGTGCATTCTAACGCCCCAGCCGACAGGGCGGATGTGTGTGTGTGTGTGTGTGTGTGAGGGGTATTTGGGCAGCATTCATTCATTTATACATGTAGAATTAAACAAAAGGTAGACTAATCTACGGATTCCATCCAAACTTTAAAAAGTTGGCCAGAAAGTTGAAAAAGATTGTTAAAAAATCGTTAAACAGAAGACGTGCCTTTGGTTTAATTCTACATGTGTGTGTGTGTGTGTGTGTGTGTGTGTGTGTGTGTGTATGCGTGCGTGCGTGTATTATGAAATGCCTTTGCCATAAATGCCTTTGCCATGAAACCACAGATTGATATGTCATAAAATAATGAAACCAAAATCATAAAAAGGAGAAAGTTCAAAATGGAAAAATCCAGATAGTAAATCCAACATGGATAATGTGTTATTTCCCCATGCATGATACGTCATATTAAATGACTTACATAATCTAATCATTCATATTAATAGCTCAGTCGGTAGAGTGTTCGGCTAGGAATCACTAGATTCTTGGTTCAATACTGGCCCTCGCCAACTCAGCGTATGAGTAGCACATGGATCTGTGCGGTAAAGTGAGGAGCTGATGGTACGTTTGGAGCTCCACCTCAGATACTAAAATAATCTTGGTCTAGTGAAAGGGGGATAGACTCTCTCGCTGTCTGGCTGATACCGGCATTAGGCCGCCCCAAAGATTTTACTTACTTTTACTATGTGTATGTCTTTTTATTCCAGAGGGGAATTTTTCTTATATTGAACTATCTGGGTATAAGATGTACAAAAATTGTCACTTTCCTAACAACGGTAAAAATTAGCCAATGAGAGACGAGGACAGAAACCTTTTAAGATCATTTCCAACTGTCCTTAAATCAATTACTGGTTGAACTTTCTGCCATGAAGACCTATCTTTTTGAGTAACACCAGAATAATACTAAATACTTATACTTATACATACAAGGAACACTAAGATTATCTACTCACTCCAGACTTGAACTTATATATTACCGAGGAAAACTATAGACCAGGATTACCAGATAAGTGCATAGTTGGACTTCTCTATTACAGAGGAAACCTATAGAGTACTATAAACTAAGTGGCTTATGTGAGCAAGTGAATAAATCCCTGTAATGGGGACAAGAATTCTAACAGTTTCTAGCTTATATCAGGAGATACCTGAGCTCTAATGATTAGAGTCGTAGTAAATGGACTCGTCAGCCTGAGTTCAATTCCTGGACAAAGCTATTTGCATTTAACATGGTGCTAATATCATTGGGAAAGGTATGAATCCAATTCTCCATCCAGCTATGGGTACAGAGCAGGGCAGACTGGCTATTTTCTCATGGCTAGGTTACCATTCTAGGAGTAGAAAATTCAAACCTGTTACATTACGCTTAAGAAATTATCCTTGTGTCGCATTCTGCTCATGCAGAGGTGTTGGTATATATATATATATATATATATATATATATATATATGTGTGTGTGTGTGTGTGTGTGTGTGTGTGTGTGTATGAGGGAGATTGGTATGTATGTGTCAACGTATAACTCCGGAAAGTGAGGTCACTCAGATTCGAAATCTTGCACACACCTTAATATCTAAGAAACACGACAAATTTGGATATTGATATTTACTGATTAAGGGATATACTTAATTAATTAAACTGTTCGTATACTAGCTGCCCACTGATAATAAAACATTGTTCGCTGCCTGCTTTCTATTGCAGCGATACCAGCAGTTTAGTTTAATTTTAGTGAACGAATTCGCAGTCAAAGCAGTTGAATTTATGGTCAGTCTTTAAAATATTTATTTGGTTCGAAAGAAAATAAAATAATCTTTCTAAATATATAATTTGTATGGGTTTTTATCCATTGAATTATTTTTTACAGCGAGTTAAAAAAAAAGACTTTGCTTCGGACCGCCGAGAATACGAAGTATGATCTTTTTTCAGACTAAATTTTAGCGAAAAATCAAATATTATTTATCACAAATTTCTGATCCAATCTTAAATATATTCGTTTGGTTATGAATAAAATAAAATAATCTTTCTAAATATGTAATTTGTATGTGTTTTCAAACATTGAATTATTTTTATAGTGAATTAAATAACAAATCAAACGAAAACATTTAATGATAACTCAACTTTTTTTTTATTAATACTTTTATTTTCTAATAATCAGTATAACTTTAAAAAAAAAATGAACTATTCATGAAATAAACATTATTAAATAAATACACGACATATTCCACCTACAAATAAGGTAATGTTTAGCTAATATCTTCTTTGTTACTTTTCGGGGTGAAAGAATGAAATTAATTTCCCAACAAGGAATTAAGAACTGAATTTAAATTTGTCGTAGGCACAAAAGAGTTTTAGAAAAATCATAAATAAAACATCATAAACAAACAAAAAAAAAAAAGAAATTGTAATACGGACAAATGTAAATATTTAATTCTTAGCATTTATTGTTAAATTAATCGAATACATTTTCTATCATGGTAAATCAAGATTGTTTCAAAATCGTAAACAACAAAAACAGACGATTCTTAAAATAAACGAATATCATAATTCACTCATTCTTAGCTTTGTTTGTTATCAAATCTTTAAAAAGCGAATAATTTACATTCGAATGAATCAATATGTTACAAGAGAAATTCCTCCTACAAATTCCTCCTACAAATCAAGACGCATGGATTTTTCAAGATGTTAACCCTTGAGTGATTTAATGCTGAAGTCATTCTTGTTTTATTCATTATTATTGAGTAGTGGTGTTTTATTTTATTCATTATTATTGTTTTTTTAACTCATTTTTCATTTATTTACCCCATAGATGGGACTCTAACAGGTACTTCCACACCGGCTCAAAGTGGGCCTGGGAGTAATGGCAATACAGGTGTAATCCACACTTCTAAAATCTCCAGAATGGGAACCTCACCACTAGAAGTAGTTTAACGTCATACCCAAGATTTTAGAACCTCAGCAACCGCCTTTTAACATATCTATGATAAAAAGGGGTGGAAGATTTCCCGAGCAATATGGTCGGTATAATCATATAGGTTCTAGGGCTTGACGGCACCAGCCGATTGATCGGGATGGGGCCTTTCCGACCGACCATCTAGCCCAAAAGGATCAAAGTGGAGTGTAGCAAATCATGGATTGGTCAGCCACCAGGATTCCGTCCATAAGCATCGCGGATCGCCACCCATGTCTTACAGTAGGCCCAATTGGAAGGAGGTCTTACTTCTCAACAGAGCTGTAGTCGGCGTATTATAGAGTCCCAGCCGACAGACCTAAATAAATAAGGAAGTTTAATACCTAACTCCTTTAAATTGTTACTTTTTTAGGGGTAAAAAAGAAAATAAACTAAACGAATTTAGTTTTATCACTCTAAAGCAACAAGCAATTGAACATTGAATTTAAGTTTTTGTCATATATACAAAAAGTTTTTAAAAAATTTTTTTTCAAGACACTTAAGTTTAGGAATACATAAAAAATGATATTTTAAATGTAAACAAAAAGAAAATATTTCCTAAAATAAACAAACATTGTACTATTCGAATTATGGGGGATTTTTTGAATGTGATAAATCGTTTTCCTTTCTTTTAAAATCTGATAGTTACACAAGTTTTCTTTTTCTCACTCGCTCCTGGTGTTCCTAATTTTTTTATAGTAGTATATATATATATATATATATATATATATATATATATATATATATATATATATCAAGAGAATAACAATAACATATACGTGAAGCGCCCAGTAATTGATATAGTCTTAATTTCCTAATTTTAATTTGGAGAGTAACTGGAACTTTTAAATAAAGATATCAACTCTGTTATAAGGAATAATTAATAGTTTAATGAAAGAAACAAACGAAATAAAATTGTCAATTTGACAAAAAGCAGATTTGGTTTAAAACACAAGAGAAATATAAGATATTCATTGTTATCAATCAATATTTGGCTTCTTTGTATTATTCGCTGATAATGAGAAATTTTGAATGTTTTAAAGTTACAAATGGATTAAAATAACAAAGGATTATGAGTTAATTTATCTCGCAACAGAAAACCTCTTATCAGAATATGAAATATTCAATAACATTTATCTGATTATGAAGTTCTTCCTACACTAACAATTTGAATATCTCTCTTACAGTTTAACACCGAAACTCTAATATAAATTATATGAAACTTTCATCATGATCATCATGATCATCATCATCATCTCACACCGGCAGTACGGATATCCATCACACTCTCTCTCCAACCCTCCCAATCATTCATTGCTTCTGGGAGGTCCTCTGTGCGGCATCCAGTATCAGTGTAATCTTTGCTGGTCGGCG
Organism: Doryteuthis pealeii; assembly: GCA_023376005.1. Classification (NCBI taxonomy): domain Eukaryota; kingdom Metazoa; phylum Mollusca; class Cephalopoda; order Myopsida; family Loliginidae; genus Doryteuthis; species Doryteuthis pealeii. Next base: position 14,167,263 of record CM042155.1, read on the forward strand.
CACGCTTCCACAGAAGAACGTCACTTATAAGTTCTTCCTTGCTTCTCCTGTAGTGCCCGGCGTGTATTGTTCACCTTACACGAATAGTTTGTGGTGTTACAATCTTATGGGCCGTTCTTTAATCTATGAGAAAGAAGGCTTGTCCATTGGAATTCCTTGTTAATCCACTGGTAAAGAATCCTCAGTATTGCAAATTCCTTCGTCAATGGTTTGCAAGTGGACCATGAAAGTATCAGTGTTTAAGTAGTGAATCAGCCACGCAATATGGCTGTTGATTGGCTGGAAGAATAAACCACGTGACATCGCCCAGTCTATAAATTTAGGTGGGGAATTGTAGCACACCTTATATACTCAAAATATTCCATGTGGGATATGGGATAAGTGGCCGTACTGCTGTTTTCTCGTAGGGTGTTGTTTCCACGTCTTGTTTAAGATTGCATGCCGCATTCAGCCACCGTCTAGTTATTCTCCAGTCGCTTTGTTAGGGTCAAGCAGCGTCAGTACAATCGAGTAGTGGTAATATATAAAGTACATTTAGATACATGATGCTTGTGTGTTCAATTCTTAGTTCAGTAAAGATACCAGTGATATTACAAGGAAACATGTGAAGAATTAACTGATCTCTTCTAATTCATCATTGGCATTAAATTCTCGGAAGTTTTATTTAAGTTATAGGTAATATATGAGGGTCAGCTGAAAAGTTCATAGGCTGACCAAGATACTATCATGAAATGGGACCAAATGAGATTTATTTTTATACACAGCATTTATTTTTGTTTTTTGTTTATTTTGTATCACATCACACATCATAACAATTACCAAATAACGAGGAGCTGAAACATTCATAGGCTGAAATCATAGCTGTTGGTGACTTTATTATAGAAGTTAATTTGAAATTATGATAGGAAGACAGTGAAATTATCTATTAGAGATTAGAAGCGGCTACCCAGCATCACCTGAGTGGGTGGAGGACCCTGGTGTGTTGATTTGTTTACTCTTGAGATTTACAGTAGAATTTCAATGCTATATAGTTTTGTGTCCCTGAAGTTACGGCGCCTCCAGGGAAGTTCAATGCTGGATAAAAACATTCTTGACCACAGATGACTCATATGAAGGCTGTCCCTGAAGATGTTGATATGCCGGTGCTTTGTTGCTGCCACTTCCTTCTGGATCTCATTGCTTCATGGTGATCTGCCAGGGTGGCTTTAGACATGAACAGTCAGCTACGGAAAGCCTGCCAACACCGAGGGCGGTCCTGAGCCAAATTTTCCCAGCTGGAAGGGGTAATGCCAACTTTTTCCAGCTGGAAGGGGTAATGCTAAAGTACCTAAGATCATTCTTGCAGAAATCCTTAAATCACAACTGTCTTCTAATTATGGACCGACGAATAAGAATAATGTACACTCCTGGATGGAATAAAGGATTCGGTTGGTTGGTTGGATTTTACGGCATGTCAACCCATGGGTTATTTACTGTCGTTGATGTTTTACTTTTTCTATTTTTGTTGGCAATTCAAATTTTAAAACCATCTTCTAAGTGAACAATTCTATATCAAATCATCCAGAAGAAAGTAAAATTGTCACCGACTGCCTTCAATTGTTCTGATATTTCCTACAGGCGTGGATTGTGTTAAAGTTAGACATTCACCAAAATTTGAGCTTCCAATGCCAAAAATTGGGGGAGTTATGTCAATAGCATTTTTGGATTCCTCAGACAAAAAATTTTATAAACCAATTTTTAGGAGTAGGGAAGCACTAGAACTCATTTTACAGACAAAACTAAGTTACAAAAGTCGCCATTTTTCGCGACCCCCCCCTCAAATTTCGACAGCTGAAAATCGGCATAGCTCCGCCAATTTTTGGAAATGGAAGCTCACATTTTGGGGAATGTCTAACTTTAACATAGTCCACACCTGAGCAGAATTTCAGAAAAATTAAAGTTGATTTAAAAGGGCAGAGCTGGGTTTATTGGCCAGTGCCTGAGGCGCCCACTTGAGGGGGAATGCCGACGGGATCTACGCATTTATGATGGTCCCACATTAAACGACCTTGTGTCATATCCCCATAAGTGGGATATGAGGCAAATAAATGTAAAAGTAAAGGAAGTTGTCAACAAAAACTCACCTGAGGTAACATCAAGTAAGGACGAAAGTAATGGTCTCCACCAAATCACGGAAGTTAAGCATTATGTGTTAAGTATACATTATGAGGGTTAACTATTCAGTAATAATAGTTAACTATTATGTAATAATAGTTAGGTAAAGCTTGTTAATGAGCCAGACTGGAGAAATCTAAAATATACAACTGAGACTCCGATTCCGACTCCGACACCATAACCCTTCAAAGTTCATTATCGATTTAGCGCTTCAAAATATTCCAGTTTCTTATTTCAGAATCCAGAGTTTCAAAGGTTACTCATCTCGACCTCGCATTTCGCAGCGACAAAACTGTAAATAAACAGAACTGAATATTTTTAAGTGACTAATTAACTGACACTAGCAGGAAGAAGAAAACACAAAATTAGTCTTAGTAGCGTGAAAAAATAAAATAAATTAATGGAATACTTCTTTTGAGTAAATTAGTTTAATGATGCAAAATGTAATGGTAAGTCATCGCTCCACAGATACACTATATTTGTGTTTGCGGAGGTGTATGGTGTAATGTTTAGAGTTGTAGGAAATGGACTCGTCGACACGAGTTCAAATCCTAGACAAGTCCACAGACACCATCATCCTATATTTGTATTTGCGGAGTTGTGTGGTGTAATGGTTAGAGTTGTAGAAATGGACTCGTCGACACGAGTTCAAATCCTAGACAAGTCTGTTTGCATTTTCCATAGCGCTAATACCTTTGGGAAAGATATGAATCCATTATTCTCCTTCCATCGATGGGTAAATAGTATGGCAGACTGGGATTTTAAACCTTGGCTTTGTAAACAGTCTAGGAGAAGGAAAACACTGAATTCAAAACTGTTAAAGTTCGCTTAAGAAATTGACCTCGTGTCACATCCTGCTCGTGCGGTGGGGTTGGTAAACATATATATTTGTATTTACAAGATTGTTCTTTGTAATTCACGAGAATCGAACCACTACCCCGTTGGTTATAGATATCAGGGCTGTACTTTGGAACTCAAAACCTTCGATTCCCACGCCTCTATTTTGGGCACATTGGACTACGACTTTGACTACTCTATGTAAATAAAAAAATTATGCCAAAATAAAAGTCTAAAAATAAGATTTTTATAATTCATTTATAATATTTATATATATATATATATATATATATATATATATATATATATATATATATATCGTTTTGAATTTAAATTATTTTCTGCTTCTCTATCGATGAGTCCGGATTAAAAACAAGCTCTGAAGATGATTTTTATAAATCGAAATATTGTTAACTGTTAGCTATGAATATGATATAAAATATTTTCATTTTAACAGAATTGTGTTTTCATATCCTTTTATCTATACTTATATAGTTATATATAACTTTACAGATTAAACTGGAGTAGGAGTCAGCATAGTTTTATTAAACCCGACTACCACTCCCTGTGACCCTGAATTGCTCCCGACTATGACTCCATCCGCATGACTCTCCAACACTATAGTCCATCATCAATTTAGTGCCCCCTAATATATCAATGTATTATCTAGGAAAACGGAGACCCAAATATTACTCAACTCGACCTCGAATTTCACAGCGACAAACTGTAAATAACATAAGTGAATATTTGTTCAACGTGACAAATTAACTGACACTAGCAAGCAAGAGAAGAAGAAAAACTTAGTCTTAGTAGCGGGAAAAAATAAAATAGTATAAATGTTAAAACTTATTTTTTTTAGTAAATTAGGTGAATGATGCTCAATGTATATTTTTACTGTGTTAAGTAACTTTACTTAGCAAGGAATCTAATTAAATAGCATGTTCTCACCAGAGGCGGAAGTGTTAAAATAGAAAAGATCGTGATCTTAAGGAGAATGTACGTGACAAAACAGAAATTGCATTGGGTGTGATAACTGCTGTTGTGCAGTTTGACTATCAACAGCTTAAGATGTCTTCAAAGACGCTCAACATTTTTGGCAACGTTATTTGGTAATAATCGACAAAATACAAAAATAAAACCATGTGGATTATCTGGAAGTGCACAGTCCCTTTCATAAATAAATGGATTACTTTTTTGCAACGTTAACTGGTAATGATGGGACAAGTTACCAAATACATAAATAAAACCATGTGGATTATTTGGAAGTGCACATTCCCTTTAATAAATGAATGGATTACTTTTTTGGCCACATTATCTGGTAATGATGGGACAAGTTACCAAACACATAAATAAAACCATGTGCATTATTTGGAAGTGCACAGTCCTTTAATAATGAATGGATTACATTTTGGCAACGCTATCTGGTAATGATGGGACAAATTACCAAATACATAAATAAAATCGTGTGGATTATTTGGAAGTGCACATTCCCTTTTTTAAATGAATGGATTACTTTTTTGGCCACGTTATCTGGTAATGATGGGACAAGTTACCAAAACATAAATAAAACCATGTGGATTATTTGGAAGTGCACAGTCCCTTCATAAATGAATGGATTACTTTTTTGGCAACGTTATCTGGTAATGATGGGACAAGTTACCAATTACATAAATAAAACCATGTGGATTATTTGGAAGTGCACAGTCCCTTCATAAATGAATGGATTACTTTTTTTTGGCAACGTTATCTGGTAATGATGGGACAAGTTACCAAATACATAAATAAAACCATGTGGATTATTTGAAAGTACACAGTCACTTTCATAAATAAATGGATTACTTTAGTATAACTTGGAACCCCAATTTATCTATGAATAAAATACGTTGGCATCAATTGCTCTGGCGATTTGAGAATGTATGTATTTACCAAATTCTACGCACGGCCGGATGTGACTCAAGTTCAATTTTTTTAAGCGGAGTTTACCAGGTTTGAATTCAATTAAGAGTTTCCTTTGTCCTAGTACCAAGGCTGGAGAGCATATTCCGCCCTACTATTTACCCATAGTTTCAGGGAGAATAGTTGGATTCCTACCTTTTCCAAGAGTATCAGTTTCATATGAAATGCAACCAGCCTAGTCCAGAATTTGAATTCGTATCACCGTGTGAATTTCCTTCGAGGACAACCATTAAACCACGGGAATTTTCGATTTGAGAATATTGGTCACTATTCAACATCTAAATCATTAATGTAAGTAGGAAAATAGGCAACGAAAGAGAAGAATCATGAGGAGAAAAAGACGAGAATTTAAATTGGAAGGAGAGAGAGAGAGAGAGAGAGAGAGAGAGAGAGAGAGAGAGAGAGAGAGAGAGAGAGAGAGAGAGATTGAAAAAGAGAAAACAAAAGCGAAGACACATAGATGTAAGAGGAATTCGTCATACAGTGGTACATGTATATATATTTACCAACCCCTCCGCACGAACAGGATGTGACACAAGGTCAATTTCTTAAGTGGTGTTTAACAGGTTTGAATTAAGAGTTTTCCTTCTCCTAGACCAGTTGCCTAACCAAGGTTAAATAGCCCAGTCTGCACTAATATTTATCCATAGCTGGAGGGAGAGTAGGATGCATACCTTTCCCAGGGGTATTAGCGCTAAGTGAAATGCAATTACCATGTTCAGATTTGAACTCGGGGCGACGAGTCCATTTCCAATGACTTTAACTATTACACCACGCGCTTCCACACGGTGATACATGTATATGATGTTTGCTGTTTGCATTCACGTAGCGCTAATACCGTTAGGAAAGGTATGAATCCGACAATTCTTCCTCCAGCTATGTGTAAATAGTAGAGCATAGTGGGAGCTTTACGCTTAGACAACCAGTCTAGAATCACTGTAATCCAAATGAAAGAGATTTTGATGGAGCCACACCCCTGCATATTGCAGCCAGCTGTGGCCAGACAAAAGTTGTAGAATGGCTTTTGCAAATGGGTGGAGCGAATACTACCATAGATAGAACTGGAGCAACACCTTTACACAATGCTGCTGAGATTGGACAGTTGCAGGTAAGCATAGATATTTCATTTTCAGTTGCTGAACCATTTTAAACAATTGATCGCCAATTTGAAAAAAAAATGGCAGTGGACATTATGCTAAAAAGATACTCAATGTATTGAGTATTTGTCATATATGAATAAAATGTCACTGTTCAAAATCGAGTTAGAACACTGATCGCCAGAGAATGAAAATGGCTGACCTCCATTCATTATTATACTAAAGCTGAGTAAATCAATAATTGTTTACTAAAGGCTTTTTTCCTATTTATTTTAACAACACAAAATACATCCCAAACTATTCCTTAGTTTTGGATTAAATTATGTTTGAAAAAAATTCCATTTTATTTAGTTCTAAAAGACTCTGAATTAAACATGTTAAACAACACTTAAGCTATTGACCTTGCATCGGTCGAAACTTTGTGTAGATAACAATAAATTAAAGTAAAAAGTAAAGTCGTCGGAGCCGTCTATGTCGGTATCGACCAGATAGCGAGGGAGTGTATCCCTTTTTCAATAGCGCTAGACCAAGGATATTGTTCTTTGCTTTTGAGGTGGAGCGCCAGATATATCGTCAGCTCTTTACTTTACCGCACAGATCCTGTGATACTCATACGCTGAGTTACAAGGGCCACAATCGAAACAGGAACCCTGTGGTTCCTAGTCGGACACTCTACCGACTGAGCTAAACCGGCCTTTAGTCCGAATAATCCAAATAATACACTCGGTTACATGGAGTATGCGAGGGAGTTTATCCCCTTTCATTAGCTCTAGACCAAGGAGATTGTTTTTTTGCTTTGAGGTGGAATAGCCAGACCTACAATCAGCTCCTTACTTTACCGCACAGATCTCTGTGCTACTCATACGCTGAGTTGGCAAGGGCCAGTATCGAAACAGGAACCCCATGGTTCCTAGTCGGACACTCTACTGACTGAGCTTAACCGGCCCTTTGGATATAAAATGATTTATTTTTTCAAAATCTGATTTAAAAGATTCGGCGTATAAGGGACACCATCCTCAAACATCAGACGAAATCTGTTCAAGCCAATATATTGCTGAAGTAATGTTAATAAAATATCGAAACTGACTTATAAACTAGATAGTTAATCATAGATGGAATTAGAGACAATTGATTATTGCAGAAGATACTAGATATCCTAAAATTCCCTTTCTCTCAGACCGGTAAGTATCTGAAAGTGAACGCCGCCCATAAGTGACGGCTTGTGGGTGGTTCCACATTAATAGGACCGTGTGCCTAACCCGTACATTTACGTGGTAAATATCAAGTATCTCAACGTCGTCTCTATGCATAGGAAAGATGTTTATATAGTTAGTCATTGTTTTGTTGTTAGAACTGAAGTTTTAATTTATTTATTTGTTGTTGTTAGTCTTATAATAAATTTTATACTAACATATTAACTTGTAGTTCATTCTGTGTCATGTCTCCTTCTCTGGCAATTTTGTCAAGATTTAGCAATACCAGATATACGAGCTAAACCGGCCTTTAGTCTGAATAATCCAAATAATACACACGGTTACATAGAGTATGCGATTTTCGCGCGAGTCTTTAAACAAAATTCCAGTGCAAATTGTATAATAACAAAATGAGACTGATTAACGAGACCAAGAAACAGGCCTAAAGCCATGTGACAATTCTCAACATGGCGAAATTTACATTTATCTCTTTCTTGTGATTGCATTAAATGACCGCCGGTCAGATCCTACGCGGACGTTCAATTCCCCCATCTACTCGGTGGATATCACCGTCGAGTAAATTGAAAATTAGACAACTGATTCTAAACAACGACGAGCGGGTGATGCTCGTTGCAGCAAATTGCATTGTTTGGATCATCCCTGTAATCAGAATGAAGAGGTTTTGGTCAAATGCATGGCTTGATTAGAGAGGCCTGTATAATCGGTGACGCCTCTATTTTACAACCGAACAGGAATTACATACCGAACTACAAATATGTTCTTAATCAGAAATATACTCAAGATCTTAATGATATGGACACGGAAAAACGCCAGAAACGACGCACGTATCCTAATTTCCATGCTACGGTATCTGTATATTCTATACCAAAAGTCATAACCAAGCGTGTGTATTTTAAATAATTGGTGAAATCCCAACTTAGACGTATTATTTTAAACTAATTTCAATTACTAAGTAAGTAAAGACATCGGGTGACCTAAGGTCGATATCAGCCAGAAAGCGAGGGAGTCTATCCCTTTTCACTAGCACTAGACAAAGGATATTATTTTACAGCAGCTCCTCACTTTACCTCACAGATCCCTGTACTATTCATACGCTGGGTTGGCGAGGGCCGGTATCAAAGTATGAGGTGCTCAATGATAATTATGGTTGATTGTTTGGTTCTTAGATTTTAACAGCATATCTACCCGTCAGGGTTTATTTCATGCCAAGAGGTTAGGAAGTAATATATGTTTGTAGTTACCTGTTTTAATGATGTGGTAGCATCGCCGGGGATTATGATGCGCGGTTAGTCTTTATTATATATATATATATATATATATATATATATATATATATATATATATATATATATAGAGGTATCCAAAACTTGGTAGTAAGGGATGATTCTATATGTGATTTCTAAGAAATACTGTATTATTATTGTATGATCCAGTATGTATAAATACAGTGAATCTTTAAATCACTAAAAAGGGCTCAATGTATAATAAACTTTTTAGATTATATATAGAGCAATATTTATCTTTGAAAGGATGGAAAAAAACTCAACACCGTTATTCCATAATAAATTTATTTCGACCGAAATTAGGGCCTTTATAAATCTGAGTTGATTTAATATAACTCCCCAAAATTTGGTCTCATCAGATGGTAGATCAAAATAATTTGAATTGCATAACGGAAAAATTTACTTCTCAATTTTTTTTTCTTTTATAAATTTATACATTGGAAGACTGTCACCATGGCGACAGGAAGTCAAATGAGAAAAAAGGATATTTTTCAAGGTCTCGTTTCTTCGGGGGATGGTAGTCAGACAAAATGAAACTATGAATTAAACTATTGAATGAGCCTGAAAAATATAGAGTAAGGATAAAACAAAAAATAGAATATAAAAAATAAAAATATTATAAAGAAATATATGAAAAAATTATATATAAAAAAATATATAAAAAATATACATAAAAAATAGGCTTTTCGGGGGAAATTTGATAGTTTCATAAGGGAAAAGAAAAAGTGCTTGGTATCTATAAAATTTAATGGATTGTAAAGAAATTCAACAGGCACGGCAATTACACTACTGTCAACAGGTTTCACTAAAATAACCGCTATTAGCGTCGATCACAGCCTCAATCCTGCTCCGGAACCTGGAGCAAACTGATATTACAGATTCCTTTGGAAGGGTCTCAAAAACTATCTTAATTCTCTCGATTAACTGGGCCTTTGTCGTACTGGGATGGCGATTGGTATCTTTCTCAACAGCGCTTCCTACATAATAATAGGGTTAAGAAATGAGGAATTCGGAGACCAAACACTGGGACTGGTGTAGTCGTAAAAATTCGCCGACAAGCTTTGGTGTGACAGGGGGCCGAATCCTGTTGCCATACATATGGCCTATCATTGGCTATCATTGAGGGGAGAGGTGTTTGTGTTCCCCTGATGAGATTACTTCGAAGTGCCGAAAGTACTTGGGGTAAAACATTGGTGGACTAATCCATGGATTGCATCCAAATCTAAAAAAGTTGGCCAGAAAGCTCGAAAAGATCCATAATAAAATTGTTAAACAGGAGACGTTTTTTTTATTCGACAAAAAATTAAGAATGATGCCCAAATACACACACACACACACACACACACACACACACATACATATATATATATATATATATATATATATATATATATAAAGTACGGGGAGGTGGATGTAGAGCGCCACACCTACCGTTAGCTCTCCAATTTACTGCACCGAAGCTGTGCTACGAGTGTCAGTATCGAACTCGGAAAGTTGTGTTTCCGAGGCGGAATATATATATATATATATATATATATATATATATATATATATATATATATACACGCAACACCCCTATGAAAAATGGCAACCTTTACATACGTACAGATGCATGTATTTAACAGTTAAAATCACCTTCCCGGTGACGATGTCTTAGAGGTTAGGCTGTTGATGATCGGTTTCTATCCCGACTGTACGTAGCTTACAAATGTCTAGCTACACTGAAGAGACGTGGTAGGTCGAAACACGGTGTCTGTGGATATATATATATATCGTCGTCGGGCGGTCAAAATTGGTATCAGCCAATCAGCGAAGGAGTATATCCCCTTTTCACTAGCGCCAGACCAAGGAGTTTGTTTTTTAGTCTGAGGTGGAGTGCCACACTTACCATCAGCTACTTTCTTTACAGCACAGATCTCTGTGCTACTCATACGCTGAGTTGGCGAGGGCCGGTATCGAACTAAGAACCTTGCGGTTTCTAGCCAAACGCCATCTCTCTCTCTCTCTCTCTCTCTCTCTCTCTCTATATATATATATAATATATATATATATATATATATATATATATATACATATATATTCATATAGATACACGTTTTTTGTAAACTTATAGAAGGCATTGTATATAAACATGTCTCATTGTTTTTTTATTTTATTTCAACTCTGTTTACATGACAGTAACAAGAATGAAAACAGAAATCCTGAAATCCTGTCAATACAAATTTATTGTTTGTGTCTAATACTTTCTATAAAATTTCTATGCAATGAAAAGAGTCAAGATACGAAGATAGTATATCGCTGATCTGAACGGACCCATTCATTTAATGGATTCTTGAAACGGAAAGAGGGAGAAAAAAAATTGACTGACAAAAGATAAAAATGAAGAAACGTCTGGCTCAAACGAGGGGACAATATTTTTCGCATTAGACAGAAATCAATTATACATTATCACTTTGAATTATTTATGACCGCATCTGACGCGTCTCTGTAGTTAAAAATCGATTCCTTACTAGTGGCGGGGCAATTTGTCTCAGCCTAGATCTCTTTTCAAGTAATTTTGTTATATATTCAGTGATTCTGCTTTTATTTCTTTTTCACATCATATAGTTGGAAATCGAAAGCGAAAGCGAAAGTGAAAGCGAAAGTGAAAATAGAAAAAGAAGGAACTGAAAAAATAATAATAACAAACAAACAACCAACAAAAGAAGAAATGGGGAAAACCCTTCAGTTAATGTATCATGCTGAATCCGGACAGTCTATTTACTGTGAGAAGATGGTCAGCTGACTCGTCGAGTAGCCGTTATATTGCCGATGGATATAGCTTAATGTTCAGCTTATGATTTGCGATGAGCAAGTAGGAACGATTACTGTGTGAATATATATAGGTGATAATAGTTACATTTACGTGCTAAACTTTACATAGATTTCGCTATGTGGATAATCGAATAGACAGAATAGTGAATATCTGGATTTGTGTATAAGATCGTTTTACGACGTCAGGGTTTTATACACTTTGCATCCAATATAAATTGTATTTATTTAGGAAATTTCTTGTGGTTAAATGAAAACAATAGCGCACGATTAGTTGAGAAGAGAACAATGACTCAAAAGAGAAATAAACCTATTTTTATTGTAAACAAGATAAGATAATTCATGTCTGATGGCAAACTGAGAGGAAAACTGAATCCACTTGAGGTGGCGTCATGTCTTTAATTCGTATTATCTTTACAGAACATTATTCTCGTTCCCAAATAGAAAAAAACAATACAGATTCGATAAGCGTAATGGGATATCTGTCTAGTATCAAAATACACTTCTCACACACCAATATATGGGGATAAACGCGTGGTTTGATGGTTATAAACTTTCTGTTGGTAACAATAAGGATGAGGACAATTGTCCGAATAATCCAAATAATATACCTGATTACATAGTGGATGTCTCGTGAAAAAAAAAATTGTCTTCTATCCTTTCTTTTCAGAAATTCTGGGCTCTGTAAAAGATAAGAATGAAAAGAATTTCTAACAAAGATTTATTTTAGATTTTCCAAAGAAAACCACACTCGTTTGTATTGGTGTCTATAAATATCATTTTGCGTACACACACACACACACACACATATATATATATATATATATATATGATTATATATATAATAAGATTGGCTACATACGTAGGTGTGGTAGAAATAAGATACTGAAAACTTTTCTCTTTCCCAAGTGTCTATAATTTTGTATAATATTGTTCTTCCCGATTACTTCGGCGCCACCCAATATAATGGTGTTTACTTTTTTATCAATCACCCACGTATTCTGACACTTTTATTATATATATATATATATATATATATATATATATATATATATATATTCACACACACACACATATATATATATCATATATATATATATAATATACACACACACAAGTAACATCAAAAGTAAATCGAAGTCTTGTGTTTATTACCAAAAACTAACAATAGCACAGGGCTTCTGATAAGCAGTGATCCCCAACATAGACCAGACCCGGAATCCCAAGAAGACCAGACCTTAGAAGATATACCAGGCCAGAAGAATAGACGACCAGAGTAAGACGTAAGAAAGATATATAACATATACCTATGTAGTGCCGGTAAAGAAGGGTATACAACAATCCTACAGTAAACCACGGACAGCGACTCACGCGCGTGTGACTTGTTTACACTGAGAAATCACTACGTGAACACATCTGCCATCTTTTGATTTGTCTGTGAACAAGCCCTGAGACTGGTACGTGATCCTTTTGCAATAGGGAACTAGTTGAATAGAAAAATACTAAGAAAATACAACCGTGTGGGAAATTTGGTAGACAAAGAGTTTTTTTTTAAATACTTATTTATATGTATTTTCCATTCATTAAGAATTTTCCATTCATTAAAATTACTTTCCAAGAATTTCGATATAAATTATGTCACGTAGCTTAAATTAAGACGCCGACGTTAGACAGCAATTTTAAGCATGTATTTTCTTCCTTACATTTGAAGATCAACAAAGCAGCCACAACAAAAACAAGGCTCGTAGACTTTTGTTTACATTAATAATTATTTTTTTCCTTAAACCACCAAAAGCCTTGATGAAGGTCTGTCGGAACAGACCGAAACACTGTATCGTTGGACAGCAGGAGAAACATACTGTGAAAGTAAGAAATACAATTCTTTCAATTTCAACTCAACTTAATTAACACAAACCCATGAGAATAAGCGTTTCAAAATGTCCGAACAAAAAAACAGATATTATTCTTGTTCCTTACTCTTCCGAACCGTTGTTATCTTGCAAACAGCCTCTGGTTAAAAAATTGACTGTCCAAATCATCCAAGATAAAATGCAAACATGTAAATCCTTATTATCTTGTGTCGCTAATTCGAATAATGCTTATTTCTTATGAGTATTATAAAGCACGAAAGGAAAGAAATGGGAAATACTACACAGAAAAAAAATATAAGAAAAAAGAAAGAGAGAAAGAACGAAAGAGAAAGGGAATATAGATAGAAAGGATGAGTGCACAAAAGCGGTAACGCTTATCAGTTTCTATTGAACAAAATGAAAAGATGAAAAGAAGGAAAGAAAGAAAAAAAGTGAGAGAGAGTTAAATCAAGATTATTATAGGTTTTACGTATTGAACAATACCAATAGTTCTTAAGTAAACATATCAAATGTTGTAATGATTAAATTATCTTACGATGGTATATAAACAGGTCCCCCTAGACAACAAATTATGTGATTATTTTATATTATTTTTTAATAAATAAATTATATGATTATTCTAGATTTTAATATCATCTTTTTTTTGTGGTTGCAAGTTTATTCAGTTAGGATTATTTATTGTAAGCTGTATTGTAAAACCTTCTAACCGATTATATCTGCAAGCACAAAAACGCAGAAAAAAACTCCCAACTGAATAAACTTCGCACTACAAAAACAAGACTTACAACAGATAATTCCCTAAAAAGATAACTCTAGACAGGATCGAAAGCACAGGGAACAACATGGGGCATATATATATATATATATATATATATATATTATATATATATACATATATATATACATATATATATATACATATATATATATACATATATATACATATATTATATATTATACATATATATATATATAACATATATATACATATAAGCACAGGAACAACATGGGCATATATATATATATATATATATATATATATATACATATATACATATATATATACACATATATAATAATATATTATATACATATATATATACATATATATACACAAATATATATACATATATATATATATATATAAACATATATATACATACATATATATACATATATATACATGTATATACATATATATATACACATATATATATATATATATACATATATATATATATATTATATATACATATATATATATATATATATATATATATATATATATATATATATATATATATATATATATATTGACACGCTGGGAATATATATAGACACGCTGGGACATATAATTGCCTCTAGGATAAATTAGAGTCCTATGTAATTTCTGCAATAATCTAAGTGCTGTGTATTCCCTTGTCATATCTTAATAGAAATTTTAAACGAAAACATTTTTCAAATTGTTGATATCATCAAATTAATATGTCTAAACTTCTGACAAAGAGCGGATTTTCTATCATATGATTATGAGTCGATGCCCTTAGAGATATCACTTAGTTTCAAAAAATCTAGTAATATAATTAACATGAATCTTTTGAAGACGCGAATTGAATGTAGGAGTCATTCTGTGCGCTGACCCAATTAAGAGACATTGCTTCATATGAATGGCGTATTCAATGAAATTCCCAAATCCACAAAATGGATGTTTGTATATTTCGAATCCTAATCTGTTAATTGTCCAGAAATACGAGGATCAGACAAAAAGTAAAGCCATTTTATTTAGGACAGGTATAATTATCAACACAGGGTCATGTATCATATAGTAAAATGAAGCTGGTCCTCTATGGATCAAATCTTGACTATTCCACATAGTCACCGTTTCTCTTAATAGCTGGTCTTTGAGCCACTGCTTCACTACCGATTTCACTTCCTCCATACTCACCAGATTTAGCGCCTTCAGACTATTATCTCTCCGATCCCAAGAAAGAGGGTTTGGGAGCCAAACATTATTCCAGTGACTAAGAAGTGAAATCTGTAGTGAAGAAGTGGCTCAAAAAAACAGTCAACATAATGTTAGGGGGCAGGGATACGTGCTCTCATTCGAAGGGGGGACATTGATATTGAGAGAGACGGATACTATGTAGAGAGGTAGGGATGTGATACACTAAGGACCATTTTGATGTATGATTGGTAATAATACAGGTCATAAACAACATAGCATTTCTTTTATAAAAATACTATCATTAAAAATACTATCAGCTTCAGTCACGCCATTACATCCATTATTATTACTATCCTCATTCCTACCGCTATGGGTTAAATAAATGTGCTTCTGCAAGGATGGGTTTGACAATAGATAACCCACAAATGTTGATATGTCATTAAAGAAATAATCGAAAGGAAACCTTGAAGTCAGAATGACAGCAAGTCATTTCAGGTTTTTCGGACACTCAGTGTCCCTACAGAACTATACAATTATAACCTTTTACTGCTTGGTCAACACTGGTGTGGCTATGAGTAGAAATCTACAAGAAACGTCACTATTGGGACGGCCCAAGTATCTATTCCTTTTATGAGAGTTCTTCTTGTTTTGTAGGAGGTTTCCTGTTTTTCTGAGGTAATCTTTTTTAAAAACTTTTTCTTTCATTTCTGTTTGATGGTGCCCGCTTCTAAAATTCCTAAGTAATTATAATTTTACTTTTCGCCAATTGTTCTTATATCATCCTGATTTGTTAGTTGTATTCCGTCCATTGTTTTTCTTTTCCCCTGTTTCATCACTAGAAATGCATATTTTTAAAATCCAAATTCCATTCCTACATCCTGGCTGTATCCGCCAAGTTCCTAAAATTCATCAACAAATCCATGGAAAACTGGAAAGTTCATTTAACAACAGGAAGAAAAAAAAACTACAGAAAAACCCGTGTGTCAGCGTTCATAATTTTCAAATAATTCTAAGAGCGCTAATTTTTCATTCAAACATTTTTAAACAGACTGTTCTACAAAAGACTCTTACAGTCTCCTTGTTATATGTGATAAATGTTATTTTTCCTTAAATCAACAAAGGCCTTGGTGAAGATCTACTAAACAGATTAAAACACTGCAGCGTTGGCTGAATAAATATCACTCATTTTATTTGGACCTGTGTTTTTTCAAATTTTTCACTATATTACATACCGTCGGAAAAAAAATCAAAAGAGGCATTTTCCAAGGAGACTAACGATCGACTCTACTATTTATGATAGCAATGGTGCAATTCAATTATATTCTTAGAAAATATACAGGTGGTTACAAATCACTAACTCAGGAAAAATAAACCACCACCTGTACATGAATAATACAAAAATTTTGCAAAAAATGAAAAAAGAGCTGAAAACCCTTGTAATTATTATCATCATTATTATTATGAGGTTCCGCACCTGTCTTATCCGGTGGTTCATTGGAAGCTGCGTGACAGCAATTCTCCTCAGGTCTCCAGGACTCTTCTGTGTATATAACCGATCTTAACAGTGCTGTAGATTGGATGGTCTCGATTCTTTCCCTGATTTCCAATTCACCCAAATTCTTTTCTATTATTATTATTATTATTATTATTATTATTGTTATTATTATTATTATTATTATTATTATTATTATTATTATTAATTGAATATTAACAAAAATACTTACTTATAAGGGCATCAACTCATAATCATATGATTGAAAATCCGCTCTTAGTCAGAAGTTTAGACATATTAATTTGATGATATCAACAATTTGAAAAGGGTTTTCGTTTAAAATTTATATTAAGATTTGACGAGGGAATACACAGCACTTAGATTATTGCAGAAATTACATAGGACTCTAATTTATCCTAGAGGCAATTATATGTCCCAGCATGTCTCTCTCTCTCTCTCTCTCTTCTCTCTCTCTTCTAATATTATATATATATATATATATATATATATATATATATATATTATATGCCCTTGTTGTTCCCTGTGCTTTCGATCCTGTCTAGAGTTATCTTTTTGGGGAATTATTTGTTGTAACTGTTGTTTTTGTAGTGCCAAGTTTATTCAGTTGGGAGGGTTTTTTGCTTTTTTGTGGTTGCAGATATAATCGGTTAGAAGGATTTACAATACAGCTTACAATAATAATCCTAACTGAATAAACTTGCAACCACAAAAAAAGACGATATTGAAATCTAGAATAATCATATAATTTATTTATTAAAAAATAACCCTTTCTTTTCCAGAATTATTATTATTATTATTATTATTATTATTATTATTATTATTATTATTATTATTATTATTAGCAAATATATGCACCCTCCGGGTGCAAGTATTTAAGTTTAAATGTAATAAAATATTAGATTAAATCAAAAAGGCTAATGAAACTAATTAAGAATTCAGATAAAAAGATTTGAAACGGAGGGGGTATAATCGGAAAATAGAACAACTGAAACTTACTCTTTCATCACTTTCGTTTTTTAATGCTAATTTTTTTCTAATTTAACTATTTGGTTAAAATAGGAAGTAAAGAATAAAATTACAATTATTTCTTCTTGTATTATTTTTTTAATATCAATATGCAAATTATCTTTACGTTTACACTGAAAACTGGTATTTTGTTGTATATATAAATACAATTGCATGTTATTAGTATTTAGGTAAGGCAAACAGTATTAATAATGTCAAACAGTTTTATTATTAATTGAGGTTTAAATAGAAATAGAATCATGGAGAATGGGACGTAAATAACTAAGGGAATTGTGACTTGAGTAGTAATATAGTTTCGGTTACAGACAGAAAAACACACAATCTCCATTATAATAAGATTATTATTATCATTTTTAATTGAATATTAACTAAAATACGTTTAAGCTAAGCAAAACTTATTATCTGCTTTCAATTACTTGATCTCTATTATGATAACTTTACTATGAAACAAATCGAAAACTTTACTGTGTAGGCGCTAAGAAGTGAGTGAATCGATTTTTCCGCGCACAGAAAGCAATTAAAATCACAGAATTTATCATTTCTTTCGCACAATTGGCACTTCCGTTGTCTCTGTATCAATTTAAATGTCTTTATTTTATTTTTTTCTTCTTTTTTTTCAACTTCTGTTGTAATTATTTTTGCATAATAGAGGACGGTCAAACAATATGGCCTTACATGACCCGACAAGACAAATAATTGAATTAGGCAATTTTCATTAATTTCCTTTTAGCATTTTTTTTCATTATTAAACTTTACTTTTGCTTGAAAGAGAAACATTACTTAATTACATTATAAATGTTTAGAAATATGATCACAAAGAGAAAAAAGAAAAAAAAACATAATGAACAATAAAAACATTGGAACAACAACGACATGCTAGACAAAACATTGATCAATACATATTTTTTCAATGTTTTATTATTTTATTTTGTGTGTTTGTGAGGTGTGAGGTTGAGGGTGATAAAAGGTTGTAAGAAAGAAGTAAGAATGATAGTGTGTGTGTGTGTATGTGTTTGAGTCGAATTATATTATCTGCTTGGGCAAAAATTGGCTTAATGCAAACGCCTTGTATGAATAGTGTTATTTTCTTCATGAGTGAATTTGTTTTCAGATGTCTAACACAAATCAATGACAGTGCTCAAAGGTATTGTTCAAAGTGACTAATACCCCCCTCTCTCTCTCTCTCTCTCTCTCTCTCTCTCTCTCTCTCTCTCTCTCTCTCTCTCTCTCTCTCTCTCTCTGTATGTATTGCTGCCGGTGTGTCAGTCAAACACTATATCGTTCTCTCTATACATATTGGTCTCTCTGTGTCTCTGTATGTATGTCTGTCTGTCTCCTCTCTCTCTCTCTCTCTCTCTCTCTCTCTCTCTCTCTCTCAATATATATATATATATATATATATATATATATATATATATATATATAGTGTCCTATAACCATTCAAGCGTTTTCGCTGTGCTAGCATTGGTAATTTATCAAAGAGATCATATATATATATATATATATATATATATATATATATATATATATGTATATGTATAAGGAACAATATATACATATATATATATATGTATAAGGGAATAAATACACACACACTACACGCCACACACACACACACACACACACACACACACACACATATATATATATATATATATATATATATATATATATATATATATATATATATATATATATATATTAAGGAACTCAAATGATCAGACAAGGCTAAATATTATATTTATTCTGTTATTTATTTTAGAATTGATCTCAACAGGCTTTGATATGTACAAACACACATAGATACACATACACATGCACACACACACACACACACACATATATATATATATTATATATATATATATATATATATGTTTGTGTGTGTATGTGTAATTCTCGTCTTTGGTTAATGATTGGATGATTACATATTATGCATTGCATTATTGTATACTTGTGATCACTAAGGCTAGGATTATGTATCTATCATTACATTCCCCGTAATCATTTTACATTCACATGCACACACATATCCATTTGCACACTTACACTTAAAGCCATATCTCTCTCTCTCTCCCACACACACACACACACACACACACACACACACACATATATATATATATATATATATATATATATATATATATATATATATATATTATATGATGACCAACCGTGATCAGACAAATATGAAATATTTGTTGTTATTTACACTTTGCTTGTTCTGAACTAGTTTCGATCAATCAACATATACACCACAAGTACATACAAACATGCACGCATATATATATATATATATATATATATATATATATATAATATATATATATATATTATATAAAGCAATATGATTAAAAAGATTGTATATTTGAATGAGTAGAACTTATTTTGAACTATATAATTTTAGTGTATGCAAGATAATTGGAAAAGAAAAAAAAAAAATCCCTCTCTTGTAAATAATAATAATAATAAAATGATTTAAAAATTAATTAGAATTAACAAAGCGGAGGGTAGGAAATAAAAAATAGAAAACAAACTTACCACAACCATTCTTCCTGGTAGTGATACCAAATTCGATTACTAAAATTAAGGAAACATATATAAGAAGAACTCCATTGCCATTGGTTGGGGGTCACATGTAATATAAAGCTATGGTCAACAGTAGGTGAGGTTAATGAAAGCCATTTGCTGGTTGGGGAAGGTCGGGTTTTGATCAGCCCCGATTGGTTTCCTGGGGGAGAAAATCCGATGTTGAAAGACCAGAAACTTCCAGTGATCCCAGGGAAAAACACTCAATCATCATATAGATGTATTTTGTGATATATATATATATATATATATATATATATATATATTATATATACTTTGGTGCAGTACCAAGTTTCTTGGTACAAGGTGATTCTAGGCAGGTCCTAATTCTCTACCAGTAGTTTTTTTGTAGAGTTCAGGTTCCGTATGAGAGCTCAATGTTTAATTATTGTAAACAGAGCAAAGTTATTTGTGAATAAAAAGGCCTTAAATACCATGGGTATCATGGTTATGGGCCATTTCCACTCGTGAGTATGTCCACGATCCAGGTGGTCTGAAGAAGCTCATGGGCATACTCACGAGTGGAAATGGTCTATAACCACGATACCCATGGTATTTAAGGCCTTTTTGATTCACAACACACCACACACACACACACACACACACACACACACACATATATATATATATTATATATATATATATATATATATAATGGTTAATATATTTAGCAACACATTTTTCATTCAACACGACACAATTTTTAAAAACTTTGATTTAATGAGCACTTAAATCAATATAAGATATTAGTCATCTGGTAATAATATATTAAGTAACAATAGTATTTATAGATATTTTAGCTAGACACATTTGAATTCCAGTTCTTTTTGGTTTGAGTCACGTGGAAATGTGTGTGTGAGACCAAATTTAATGTGAAATTTACCAGTTAAACCTAAGTCAATACCATTTAATTTATAAATTAATTTCGTAAGCATCAATTAACACACACACACACACACACACACATATATATATATATATATATATATATATATATATATTATATATATATATATATGGAGAAAAGTAGACAAGCACGGATGTTATGGAAACTGGATGTTTAGTTGTCGATGATGCAACGTTTCGGTCATTTAGACCTTCTTCAGGACACAAATATAGTTTCTTGCTTCAATAAAGGGCATTTTTCAAAATGGTGAAAACAGTAGGTTCTCAGTAGGGGCAGGGATGGTTGGGGTTGGGGTGGATTGTCGGATTAACCTCCTCATATTCTCCCATAATATATATATATATTAATAATAGTATATTATATATAATAATATATATTTGCCGCTCCACAGGGGCATGAAGTGACACAAGGTCACTTTTAAACGGAATTTAACATGTTTGAAATTAGAGTTTTCCTTCCCCTATGCTGGTTACCTTGGCAAGGTTAAAGACCCCAGTCTGCCCTACTCTTTACCCATAGCTGGAGGGAGAGTAATTGGATGCATACCTTTTTCAAGGGTATTAGCGCTCTGAGAAATGCAAACAGTTTTTGTTAGGATTTGAACTCGGGTTGCCGAGTCCATTTCCTACGACCCTAACCATTACACCACGCGCCTATCATATATAATGGCAGCCTGTCAAAGGCCGAAGAAAGCTACTCGCTTAAAAGCCACCAGCATCATGACGCGGGGATGTATAAGTACATGGGTTCGTATCCAAGCACGTAGCAAGCCTATTCTATGCACAAGGTCGTAGAAATTTCTGACTTGATACTCAAACGTGCATCAAACCCACCCGATGTGTTGAATTAATAGCGTCGATCCCAGGGTTCCATCCCCCCAGGCAACACCTGCCCCTTCGATTTAAAGGGGCAGGGCTGGGTTTATTGCCCAGTGCCTGAGGCGCCCCCTTGAGGGGGAATGCCGACGGGATAGACGCAATATTTTCACCCACCCTCCCATGAACTTCGGTTTGTGGGTGGTTCCCACGTTAATAGGGCCTTTGTGCCTGACCTGGTACGAGTGGGGTACTAGGAAAATAAAAATTAAACCTACCAGAGTAGATTAGAATCTTCATTTTTATTGAACATAAGTGAAAGTGGAGATGGAAAACCAGAAATGCCATAGGTTTGTACCAATTCCTGCCTATCGACTGTGCCAAAAAGTGCGGATGGTCCAACACCAGGCCTGTCACCACTATAAACAAAAACAAAAAAAGCTGTGCGGGTTGTTCATTAGATCAGTCAATGCTTGTGAACCCTCATATAAGCAGCATTTGTTCATTTATACATGTTTTGTTGAACACGACGGACATTTCATCTCTGATTATTTTTCCCCCATCTTTTTCAGGTTGTATGACCAGTTTTTAACGTCAGGGTGGAGTCGGTTGATTAATCTCCTGAATGAAAAAGAAAAAAAATAGAGGGGAAAAATAAATTCGACTTGTTGAAGAGAGGGGGGGTCAACAATGTCGTCGCCGTCACAAAAAATCTATAGCACAAAAAATAAATCACCAACTCAAATATCTTCAGCAGATGAAAAATCGCAACTGCCTGCTGTCGTCACCCCACTTCTACTTATACAAGTTTGTCCTTCAACATCGGGGTGTCTGCACCCCACGCACGAGATTCCCGAGCCAATCTCGGCCGCCGGAATCCTCGTAGCCATCATCCGGGCACCTGACGCTTACATCCGGGACAGTAGTATCTTGAATTCAGTGCCAATGTGTCGCCCGTTCGCATTCCGAAGGACGCGAGTTCGATTCCACATGCCAGGCAAAGCCTAGCCCGCTTCCTTCGAGAATACGGCAGGCCACTCACATCGTGTTCTCTGTCACATAATCAACCGAAACTTTCATCACTAGTACTTTCGGCACTTCGTAATATCATCTTCAGGTTTAGATCAAGTTGTTTTTTGGTTCTTTTTAACACACAAGTTGGTAAGACAAACCGAGTGAAATGTTGTGGGTAATGGGGGAGGAGATTTGGCGGGAAATTCTAGGCATTTGAGGAAGTAACTGCTGTATTCCAAGTTAATCTTACTTAACGTGGGTTTTGTTGTTGAATGTATAGAGCTTCGAGAATTTGAAGTGTTTCTATCTTTCTTTCTTTGTGCAGTATGTGTGTGTTTTCGGTTAGAATACCTGTTTCGACCACACAACACTTAAAATTACGTTCATGCCCACCCTATAATTACTGGAAAACTCTAACTGAAAACACACACAAAGAAATACATAAACAAAAAACTTCAAATTCTCGAGCCTCTATACATTAAATAAAAATATATATGTAACTATATCGATTCAAGGTTCCTATTATTTTCACCAAACGAAGATAATAGAACCAGAAGTCTGCACATTATCAATTATTTTATTTTGGTTTATTTTTTTTTTTAAGTTATAAAAAATATGTATTTTGAGAATAAAAGTAGGTGGAAATAAAGATAAGATACATTTTCAAAATCCTATTTATAAGGGAACAACAAATCATTACTAAATAAACAAAACATCTTAGTATTAATACCCATTTCCTCAATATTGTCGAACATCTACAAAACGAACCTTTATGGATTTGATTAATTTTTTAAGCGATTCCAGTAGAATTCTCCCCAATAATCGTGAAGGCGTGTCTTTGTTTACAAAACGTCATCCGTCGGCGTAGCCCAGGCTTCTTAAGTGTCCATTTTCTTCAGAGCTTCTCAATGGAGTTGAGATACGACGACTTCTCAGACCAACTGAAAAGGTTGATATTGTGGACCTGGAATTAATCGGTTGTGGGGGTTTGCAATGTAAATGGCAGCGTTATCTTGTTATACCACGAAATTATTAAGATGATTTTCAAAATCTAAAAAATGGAAGGAGACTCCGTTGTAACTGTTCTGTATACTTCAACGCGTTTTTTCTCCCCTCTATTTTTACCAGACTCGCCATGGTCTCGATTGCAAACCCTTCCCAGATCATTAGAGACCATCCTCCGAAAGACCGATGGTTTAAGATATATATATATATATATATATATATATTATATATATATATATATATATAAAAGTAAAGTAAGTAAAGTAGTCGGGGTAGCCTAAAGTCGGTATCTGCCAATCAGCGAGAGAGTATATCCCCTTTTCACATTTAACTTTTCAATATTTCCATTGAAATTGTTTTAGTGTCTGGGGGTGGAGCACCACACCTACCAACAGCTCATTACTTTACCGCACAGATCCCTGTGCTACTCATACATTTGACGAGGGCCGGTAGCGAACTAGAAACCTTGTGGTTTCTAGCCGGACGCTCTACCGTATGTATGTGTGTGTATGTGTATGTGAGTGTCTGTATGCCTGTATGTGAATAATATCAATATCAAATATTACTGTGATAGGATTCAACCAAAATAGAGAATTCAAACCTATATATAAAAAGGTTTACGTATATATATATATATATATATATATATATATATTATATATATATATATATATAAAGTTTAAGGGACTGAATTATCATTTGACCAATGGACACATGACATAGGAAGTTATGCTGACAATCCAAGTATAATGCAATGCAAGTATATTAATACACACAGTTATATGGTTTCAAGTATAATATCTAATACAAATTAATTTATCACGTTATATGGTTTCAAGTATAACTATCTAATACAAATAATTTATTCACAGTTATATGGTTTTCAAGTATAACTATCTAATACAAATAATTTATTCACAGTTATAATGGTTTCAAGTTATTCCTATCTAATACAAAAATAATTTATTCACAGTTATATGGTTTCAAGTATAACTGTCTAATACAAATAATTTTATTCACAGTTATATTGGTTTCAAGTATAACTATCTAATACAAATAATTTATTCACAGTTATATGGTTTCAAGTATTCCTATCTAATACAAATAATTTATTCACAGTTATATGGTTTCAGTATTTCCTGTCTAATTACAAATAATTACAAGTTATATGGTTTTCAAAGTATTCCTATCTAATACAAATAATTTATTCACAGTTAATGGTTTCAAGTATTCTATCTAATACAAATAATTTATTCACAGTTATATGGTTTTCAATTATTCCTATTAATTACAAATATAATTTATCACAGTTATATGGTTTCAAGTTATTCCTATTAATACAAATTAATTTATTCACAGTTTATATTGGTTTCAAGTATTCCTATCTAATACAAATAATTTATCACAGTTATATTTGGTTTCAAGTATAACTATCTTAAATACAAATAATTTATTCACAATTATATGGTTTCAAGTATAACTATTCTAATACAAATATTTTATTCACAGTAATGGTTTCAAGTATAACTATCTTAATACAAATAATTTATTCACAGTTATATAGGTTTCAAGTATTAACTTATCTAATCAAATAATTTATTTCACAGTTTATATTTGTTTCAAGTATAACTATCTAATACAAATAATTTATTCACAGTATATTGGTTTCAAGTATAACTATCTAATACAAATATTTATTCACAGTTATATGGTTTCAAGTATAACTATCTAATACCAAATAATTTATTCACCAGTTATATGGTTTCAAGTTATAACTATCTAATACAAATAATTATTCACAGTTATATGGTGTTTCAAGATTAAC
>CM042155.1:14195627-14210627 GCA_023376005.1 Doryteuthis pealeii
GTTCGGAGGGTTTATATATTATATATATATATATATATATATATATATATATATATATATATATGTACACACACAAATACACACATATTCAAATACACATGCATACCCACAGACACTCACATAAACACACATACACACTCATGAACACAAACACATAAAAATACACACACTTACACACATACAAGCACACAAACACACACATACAAATACACACATATACACACATGCAAACACACACACACAAACACACACACAAACACACACACATACAAATACACACTTACACACGTATTATCAAATACACACACATAAAAGCACACATAAACACACAAAAACACACACATACATACATGCACACACACAAACACATACACACACAAATACACACACAAACACACACACAAATACACACATACGCACACACAAATAAACACATACAAATACACACATACATACATACTAACACGCACACAAATACACGCATACACACACAAACACACTCAAATACACACATACAAACACACACCAAAATACACACCAAAATACACACACCAAAATACTCACATAGCAATAGCATAATCTTTACAGATCATTGCCGTCCCTCACAATCCTACAACTCCACTACCAGAACCCTTCCTTGCATGAGCCCTCAAATGACTCATTGAACCCGCTGCCGATCCACAAATTTTGATGCAAATATGACATAGAAAGGACGCCCTTCACGTTGAATCAGATGAATCAGACGAATCAGATGAAAAAAATGTGATGCTTATACACCGCCGTATGTCTCTTAAGACCAAAAGCCGACTTACAGACCTTGACACAGATAGCACAAGACAGATGGTTTGTTCCTGGAATGTGCATGGATTGACCCTGGTGAGATTTCCAATGATTGACATATCCAGCCTTAGAAAGCAGAATTCGACCATATGTATGACATTTCTAACCCTCCATGTTCTCTCCAATTATAAAAAGTGTAACCCTTTACATTATTCATTTGTGTGTGTATGTGCAACACACATACACACAAATACACATATACAAATGCACACATACACACAAACAAACACACACAAATACACATACGCCCACACACATAAAAATACACACAAACATATGCTCACACACATACACGCACTAAAGTTTTAATTCCCTAATATTCACGCTATAATTCAATCTAATTATTATAAGTAAATACATGCATACATATTATGAAGGTGCGTGGTGTAGTGGTTAGAGTCGTCGGGAAATGGATTTGTCGGTCCGAGTTCAAAGTCTGGACAGGAATGTTTTCATTTCACATACAGCTAATACACTTGGCAAAAGGTATGAATCCATATATTCTCCCTCAAGCTATGTGTATATAGTAGAGCAAACTGGACTCTTTAACCTTGGATAGGCAACCAGTCTAGGAGAGGGAAAACTCTAAATTTAAACCTATTAAATGTTAAATGAGATTAAGATAATTGGCTGTAGAAACATTGTTGAGTAAAGTATATTACTATTCATATTTTTGGCGTGAAGGCAGTTACAATGTGTATATCGTATAAAATTCGATAATTAGTTCGCTTGTCATGATTATTTTCATTAATTCTTGATCTCATTCCTCGCGCCGGGCATAGGCCTAATTTGCGATCTTCTCAACGTCCACTCTATTTTGTATAGTAGTAGTAATAGTTACATAAGAAGACTGAATAACCACATCTGACCAGCTATTTACTAGCTGAGGGAGAACAGAGCTTGTCCCATATGCATTAGCCCGAAGTAAAAGCAAACGGTCTCGTCCAAGATTTGAACTCAGGGTAGATTCTATTTCCTACGACTATAACCGTTACGTTAACGTGCCTTCTCGCTGGAATATTTATGTTGTCGTAAGCCAATTATTCCATAATATTATTCCTGAAAACGTCATAATTGTCGATATATATCAAGGTTGCGTACGATGATGCCCAAAATAAACGTAGTAAGAGAGTTAGTACTTCACTTACCAAAGCGAAATCTATTTAGTGCACCAGACACTCTACCATTATTTTCTTGGGCGTAAATTCAATAATTCAACGGGTTTTATATCGCCCCCGGAAGACTAACTCATTTTGTCTGCGGAGAGAAACGTGCATTTACAACACACACAAACACAAGCGCACACACACACACACACACACACACACACACCCCACACAGAATGCACGCTTTATATATATATATATATATATATATATATATATATATATAGTGTGGGAGGGTGACTGTTTAAGCTTTTGCTGGAACGGTGTACCAAAGGCAGTACTATTGATAGAGTGCTCAATATAAAATAGAGCCGTTATATAATATATAATAAATATATAAAGCTTTTACATATCTATTTATTTGGTGACAAAGGAACATTCACGACCATATTGGTTTCATGCGAGGCAATCGTCAGGTGAAGATGAATAAATATGTAAAACCTTTATATATATATATATATATATATATATATATATATATATAGTATGAATTAAACATTTTTAGAAAAAACAAATGATGTTATAGTTCACTGACAGAAATCTGTTTCAACCTTTTAATAAAGCGGTCTTCTTCAAGAGCGAAATATTTGTGATGAATAAATAAATTTATTCATAAATATTTCGCTCTTGAAGAAGACCGCTTTATTAAAAGGTTGAAACAGATTTCTGTCAGTGAACTATAACATCATTTGTTTTTTCTAAAAATGTTTAATTCATACTGTCGGATTCACTTCCAGTTACTTCATATATATATATATATATATATATATATATATATATATATATATATGTGTGTGTGTGTGTGTGTGTGTGTGTGTGCGTGGAAATCAAATAGTCGTCAAACTGACTGAAACCAAGCGTCACTCGACTTATGTATACATGGTCTATCAATAATATTATTAAGTTATAGATATAGATATAACCATCTACATTATGAATATCAACATATATATACGTGTATATATATATATATATATATATATATATATATATATATATATATATATATATATATATATATATATATACCGGTGTGTTTAACCTTGGTTAGAGAAAGAGTCAAAGGAGGAAAAGAAACTCTATTCTTTTTCAACTTTGCTGTTGAAATCAAAATCATCCGAAGTCAAAATCACCAAGGAAAAAAAAAAACGTAATATATATCCAATGGTATTGTAAAAATGAAATAAGATAAAACAAAATATTCAGAGGTTGTATCTTTTATATATGTTAATATGCAGGGAAAATTGGTGGTACCTACTTTTTAAGACCAATTTATAAACACCGATATATTCGATCAGAAGAGCCAATTGTCTAAAGCGAGAGAAAGTACTATTCCTTATGTAAAAAGTATAATAATCATGATTTAACACTCTCTCTCTCTCTCTCTCTCACTCTTTTTTTCTTTTTTTCTTTCCTTCTTTTCATCTTTTCATTACCTTTAATGGAAAAAAAATAGCGTTATCGCTTCCGTGTACTCACCCCCTCTCTCTATCTTTCCTCTACTCTCTTTCTTTCTTTCTTTTCTTTCTTTCTTATTATATTTTTCTGTGTGGCATGTTATTTATCTCAGCTTTCTTTCAGTATAATAAAAACGGAATGGTCCATTATTGTGCTGAGGTGACGTCACTGATAAGAAATAAAAATTCGGAAGATAAGGGATACAAGCTAATCAGGATTTACGCTTTTGTGTCTCATCTTGGACAGTCTCATTTTGAACCAACGTCGGAAGATTAAGCAACAAGAGGATAAACATGGATTCACGTATTAGTAAATACGTGAATCCAACGTGGTGTAATGGTTAAAGTCATGGGTAATGGACTCGTCGCCCCGAGTTCAAATCCTGGATGTAGTAATTGTATTTTACTTTGCGTTAATACCCTTGGTAATAATCTCTTTCTTTCTTATTACTAGCAAATATATGCACCCTCCGGGTGCAAGCATTTAAGTTTTGATATAATAAAAGATCATATTAAATTAGAAAGGCTAATGAAACTGAATAAGAATGCAGAAAAAAAAATTGGAACAGAGGGGGTATGATTGAAAAATAGAACATCTTTGAAAAATAACTCTTCCATCATTTTCCCTTACTCCCGTCTTTCATTGGTAAATTTTCCTAAATTAACTATTTAGTTAAAATAGGAAGTAAAGAATAAAATTACAGTTATTTCTTCTTTTTAATGAATTTCTTTTAAGATTTATCCCCGAGATTTTTGTTCATATTCAATAAGATAAGACCAAACAATTAGAAATCAATAATACTAAGCGTATATTTATTAAAATCAAATTTTTAAGATCAATATGCAAATTAGCCTTCCCATTCACACTGTAAACCGCTATTTTCTTGTATATATAAATACAATTGCATGTTATTAGTATGTAGATATGGTCAACAGTCTTAATGATGTAAAACAATTTTATTAAAAATTGAAGTTTAAATAAAAATAAAATCATGGAGAATGTGATGTAAATAACTAAGGAAATTGTGACTTGAATAGTAATGTAGTTTCGGTTACAGACATAAAAACCCACAATCTCCATTATAATAAGATATTTTTGTATGTGGCATGTTATTTGTCTCACCTTTCTTTCTGTATAATAAAAACGGAATGGTCTATTATTATGGTGCTGAGGTGACGTCACTGATAAGAAATAAAAATTCGGCAGATAAGGGGTACCAGAAAAAGAATAGCGTTATCGTTTCGTGCACTCAACCCATCTCTCTCTATCTTTTCTCTACTCTTTCTTTCTTTCTTTCTTTCTTTCTTATTATATTTTTCTGTGTGGCATGTTATTTATCTCACCTTTCTTTCTGTATAATAAAAACGGAATGGTCCATTATTGATCTGAGGTGACGTCACTAATAAGAAATAAAATTACCATTGGTCGATTGTCCCATAAACAGGATTCACAACTGAATATTAAAGTAGCGTTGATCTGATTTGACTAACAAGTGTAATTGTATAAATATTAAATAACCCGATTACCTCACGTCCCTATTCCTAACTAATTCGCTCATTGTTCTGGCAACTGGACTTATCACATAATTCTCCTCCGACATAATATAACATTACACGTCGAAATCGTTAATAATAAGCTAAGCTTTGGTTCTGATATGGTACAATGCCTGAAGGAATTTGCATTAGCGACGTGGGCTCTCGAGATAAAGAAATTAATTTAGGAAATAGGAATATACTTGTTGACGAACTGCAAAGACTCGATAGTGCACCTTATCGTGCTGCAATGGTTAGCATGCTATTCTCGCAGATCGATTAATACAGAGGAAAAAAATGGCTGTCCTCACTAGTTGTTTAGTACTTGGGATGTTTACAAAGAGACGAATGAATTAATGTCAAAAGGAAAAGGGGAAGAAAAAAATGTCCATATATATATATATATATATATATATATATATATATATATATTATATATATATATATATATATATATATAATAAGTGTTTTTATAGTTTGCTTGAAGCATTGTACGTATGTGTTTAAAATAGAAATTAGAAGGCAATTAAAAATGCAATGGAATAGGTGTTGAAAATGATGTTTATTTACCTGTTTCCTAAATATTTTCGGGATAAATCCCATCTTCAGAGGTTTTAGAAGAACTTGTGTTTTTTTAGTACTTATCTTATGGCGCTAGCGTAAACGTTTGTCGTTTATTAATTTAAATAAATTAAAAGAATTCCGAAGATCCATGTTTTTAAACTGCACGCGTGGACGCACGAACGGGCCGACGATTCACTACGGAAAAACCCGAACATTTTCAAACATCCGGCGTTCCTTTATTTAACTTAATAAACAACAAACATTTACGCCAGCGCCATAAGATAAGTACTAAAAAAACACAAGTACTTCTAAAACCTCTGAAGATGGGATTTATCTCGAAAATATTTAGGAAACGGGTAAATAAACATCATCGTTTTTTATAAAACTGATATCGGGACAATTGGATGAGTAGTGGATCGTCCAACCTGAATTTGATTTTTTTAAAAATGGAAACGAATAAAGAGAAAATATTAGATAAAATGTTGTATGTACATTTATATGGAGGCGCTCCTAACATAACGATTATTATTGTAGAAAATGTATATGGCGACATAAGTTCAAATCCTGGACGCGGCTGTTTGTATTTAATACATTAGGAATTTTGAGGGGATTTAGTGCGAAGCAAGAGTAAAGTGTGAAATAAATGAGAAACTGTGTTTTGAGTTATATACTAAGTTTCATTTAATTTCATCCAAATTTTCGAAAGAAAGACCTCTCTTTAATAAGGATTTTGTTTATACTGGTTGATTACTGTGGTCGCCGAAGCTTTTATGGGTCAGGCGTGTTAATTTCTCGGCCTGCCTATGAACTTCAGAGCTGCCCTCTTGTTTGTTGAGATTGGAATTGGCTGGATTCAGAGTTGTTGCTTTATATTATATATATTATATATATATATATATATATATATATATATATATATATATATATAATGTCCGCAAAATGGATCATGCTTTTTAAATATTTATTATTATTTTACATTTGCGACACGTGTTTCAGATCTTCTGATATCTTTTTCAGGCATTAATTAACCATATTCTCTTCGAATAGGAATGTGTACATGCATATATATATATATATATATATATATATATACAAGTATCTAACCCCTTCCTTCCTGTTTTGGTGGGGGAGGAATAACCCAAAACTGACAGCGTTTTATTTACTGCTGTCAAAAATACATATTCGTTTTTGTTTTGGAAGTGGGAATGATTGTCTTATCGGTGAAAGCTTCTATCGAATGTTGTTACTGCGTTCCATGTATTTTTATAGATCCCATGAACATTTATCACCGGCTTTATTTCCACAGCATTCCTCATAAATCTTCAATCCAGAAGCCTTTTACCTCTTCTTTGTTAAAGTAGTGGTTTTCGACCTCTACCGCTGAACAAGATGTCCGTCTGTGTCTGACACCACCGGCGAAAAGAGGCGGGAAGGTCAGTCAAACGAACTCGGAGTTCTAAGTGTCGAGAAGCGGTCAGACTCTAGGCTTGAGGATTTTCGACTAGAGTCAGTGTGTTACTTATTGTGCCAGTGACAAGGCAATATGTATATTTCGGAACTAAATCAATCCAAAAACACCGACTTGGCAAAGATTTGTAGATGCTCAAGATTTCCTTTATCGAAATTGTAAAAACACTCCACATATCTTATTATACTCGAGATTCAGTAGCTGTCTATCTGTAACCGAAACTACGTATCCGTTTACTCTCAGGAATTGCGTAAGTATATCAATGGGTATTTAATTTATAGTCAACACCATTAATACATAGAATAGAATCAATCTTATTTATAAACGATTTCTCTAAGAAAAGCGGAGTTAGATTTGCGTCAAAACAACCCATGTTATTAAGACATTTAAATTCCTGCAATGTGTCTTATATATCACTAAGAAATAAAGGTTTACTTAATATATCGCGTGGTTAATTTGCGCGATTCTTTTAACAAAACACGTTTAATAAAAAGATAGTAAAAAAAGTAAAGTCGTCGGGGCGGCCTAAAGTCGATATCAGCCAATCAGCGAGGGAGTCTATCCTCTTTCCACTTGCGCTAGACCAAGGAGATTATTTTAGTGTCTGAGGTGGAGCGCCACGCCTACCATCAGCTCCTAACTTTACCGCACAGATCCCTGTGCTTCTCATACGCTGAGTTGGCGAGGACCGGTATCGAACTAGGAACCTTGTGGTTTCTAACCGAACGCTCTACCGACTGAGCTAACTCAGCCCTGAGCTAAAAAGATACTTGGTGTTATTGATCTCTAATATTATTGTTTTATTATCCAACATATCAAAATCAATTCTATAAATGAATCTATATGGAAACCAATTAAAATATTATTAGAATAAGTGAGTGTGTTTTTTTTTTCTCTCTGTGTCAGTTTAATTTTCTCCGACAACCTTTTCATCGGAAACGTTCCAGACCCACACAATTCAACTGTTTGTTTTCTCTCTGTATAATTATTGATGCTTTTGCTTAGTAGCTTTGGAACTTCTAATCTTGAATATTCTCATCGAAAATTATATATAAGATACAGTGGTATTTTGACTAACGAGTTTAATTCGTTACCCTCGAAACTAAATTTCCTCGTATATCAAATCAATTTCCCTCATTAAAATAAACTGAAATGTCCTTAATCCGTTCCAGACACCCCGAAAAAAAAGTTACGTTTTTCTTTAATAATAAAAAAAGTACAGTATTCTATAAAAAAAACAACAACATAATAAAATATAATGTAATGAGTTATGTGCTGTAATATGTTTTAATGTTTATTTTTTTTTATAGATCATTTTTTTCTTTGGTGTAATCAATTTGGAAACTTAAATTTTTTTTAAAATGTTCCATTCAATCAAGGTTGTGACATCGGTACTGAAAACCTTAAACTCAAGCTTCGACTCTAACTGCTCTATTTTTGGTACCTCCAATACCGAATCAGAATCAGAATCCTCAATATGTAATTAGATATAAAACCATGTGTTTTTTAAATAATTTATTTATCAGGCACGTGAACTATATAAATTTACAGATTAATCTAGGTTCATACAAAATGTAAATCCTCCAAAAGTCTTATTCTGTATAAATTTACCAACTCCGATTCAGAATCCAGTGACTCTTTAATTACTTATGACACCAAATACACGACTCTGAAGCCAGAGCACTACATTCAATGGAATTCACATGGAGCGTAACACCTACCATCAGCTCCTCACTTTACCGCACAGATCCCCGCACGCCGAGTTGGTGAGGGCCGGTATTAAACCAGGAACCTTGCGATTCCTAGGCAAGTGCTCTACCGACTGAGCTAAACCAGTTGTCATACCAAGGGTAAAGAGCCCAATGGGTCCTACTATTTTACTCATTCAATGCCACAACACACTTTTTCATGGAATTAGTGGCCTTTCTTTCTGTTGAACAGATATTAATTATTTTTATAACTCAGCCAACTATCAAAATTCAAAATATGTATATCATGGGATTCAAATATATGCAAATGCAAGCAGACAAAAGAAAATTGAAAATACCTTTTTTTTTCTCCATTTTCAGGAATAAATCTTAATAGTTTCCTATACAGTAATCCAAATATAGCTTGGAAGTGCATTGTATTATGGTTAGAGTCGTAAGAAATGAACTCATCAAACCGAGTTCGAATCCTGGACGAGGTTGATTGCATTTTACATAACGCAAATACACTTGAAAGACATGCATCCAATTACTCTCCCTCCAGTAAACAGTTGGACGGATTGGACTATTTAACCCTGGCTAGCTAACGAGTCAAGAGAAGGAAAGTTCTGAATTCAAACCTGTTAAACTCCGTTTAAAAAATTGACCGTGTCACATCCTGCACGTATGAACATTACCCCCTCCCTTAACCCACCCCTGTGTCCATCCACTCCCATCCTCTCCCCACTTCCTGTATACTACCCTCATTTCATTCATGTCTGCCCCTAAACTCCCTCCCTTCACTTCCGCTACTAACTCACCCCCGTCACCAATTTCACTTGTACGCGCACGAAATTTTGCTTTCAATAAAAATCATATGACCGATGGTGTCCGTATGATTTCGGACGAAACGTTTCAACTCTTAGATTTGTTTTGAGTTTTCATTTCTTGTTCACCATCCTTCTACCTACCTCATATATATATATATATATATATATATATATATATATATATTATATATATATTATATATATATATATGAGGTAAGGTAAAAGGAAAAGTGGACAAAAAATAATGATTCCAACAAGTAGAAGTAGTAGAGAAATATTTCGTTCTTCTTTACACGAAAAACATCATCAGTCTAACTTTATTCAAAGCAAAATGCGTACTTTGTTTTGAATATAGTTAGACTGATCATGTCCTTCGCGTAAGGAAGAAATAAATATTTCTCTCCTACTTCTACTTGTTTGAGTCATTATATTTTGTCCACTTTTCCTTTTACCTTACCTCTTACTGTCATATTTTACTCCAACCCTCCTATCTTTATATATATATATATATATATATATATATATATATATATATATATATAAGAGTTTCATAATTTGCTTGAAGCATTGTGTATGTATTGGTTAGGAGGTTGATTTAGAAGGCTATCACAATGCAGTTTGGAATAAATTAAAAAAAATAATAATACGGTAAGAATGGTGTTGTGTGCTGACCTGTATTTTTATTCTTTCTTGAATTTTCGAGGTAATACCTCTTTATCAAAAGAATTGAACTGAAGCAGTACAGCTATGGCATTTCTTCCCAAATGACTTTTTTAATTTTTATTTATTTATTCCAAACTGCTTTGTGATAGCCTCCTAAATCAACCTCCTAAACACACACACACACACACACACACACACACACACACGCACACACATATATATATATATACATATATATATATATATATATATATATATATATATATATATATATATATATATATATATATACAGTAATCCAAACTCCCATGAATTTAGCTACCATATTTTTATTTATTTTCTCTCTTTTATCCGATCGTTGAAAAACTCAAACTATTTTTGTGTTTTAAGTTTTTATTTCATTTCATTCCCTAATCTTCTTTCAAATGCCTGGGTTCGTTTTTAATGTATATTCAAAACAGTGTTAGTTTTTAGTACTGAAATGCATATTAGTCAACTGATATTGACAGTGGCTTCTGAATACATATGAGCATCCGATCTTTTTGTGTCTAATTTAAAATTCAAACTTGTATGAATAACTGCGTCAACCATCCGACAATTTTGTCTTTGAGATGATACAAACTAAACATAAAAAAAAATATAATCCTAGACTGAAAATACCGTAAATACGTTTTTAAAATTGTTTAAAGAGTCCTAGATTATATTTGAATAATATGAGAATACGATCCCCTTAAGGATAATTTAAAATTTAAAATCACATAAAGAAATTTCTCCACTCAAAAAGAATCTTTGAATTTCTTTAAAAGCAATTCCGGCATTTTAACGAGAGACATCTGTGCACCTTAGAGACCCTTGCATAATAGAACTGTCTCATTGAGCAAAAAAAGAAGAGGCCCAGATTTTTTTGTGGTAATGTGAGTGAAATAGTCATTGACAATGCAGGACATCACAACAACATTTCCGCCATGTCGTTTGGAGCGTTAGAATGCACCGACTGCACCTCTGCAGAGGGGTAAGACTCCCCCAATGGGGCCACCTGTTGGCCGTGGGTGGCGACCCGTGATGCTTAAGAATAGAGCCCAGGATGAGCAGTTCATAACATGAAATATTCCACTTTGGCCCTATCTTGGGCTAGACGGGCGGTCGGAGAGGCCCCCTCCGATCAATCGGCTGGTCACGTCAAGCCCTAGCACCTATATGATTTTCCCAATCCTATTGCCCTCATGGCAAGCCCCAACCCTTTTTATCATATGGGTGCTAGAAGGCGGTGGCTGCGGGTCTACATGTCCTGGGAATGACGTTAAACTCTATCTGATGGTGAGGTTCCAGTTTTGGAGATTTGGGGAATGGGGAGCACCCCTTCATCACCATTGCTCCCTGGTCCACTCTGACCCGGAGTGGTAGTACCTGTTAGGGTCCCATCTATGGGTTAAATAGAAAAATGTATTCATAAAAAAATTGTATTATCCATTAAGAATTGATTTATTTCAAAACTTTATCGGCATTAAATGACCCACTGAGGTTGATATGCCGTAAAACAAAACAAACCAAAAAAAACAAAAAAAAACAACAACATTTCAAGAAGAAGTAACCAAAAATACAAGAAGACAGATACCGAATAAGACGTTAGAAGAGATACTCGGCCAGCCTAGGTAAGGGCCTAAGTAGTGTGTTTCCATCCTTAAGCATCACACATCATCACCAATGGCCAACAGGTAGTCCGATTTGGGGGGGGTCTTACTCCTCTGCAGAGGTGCAGTCGATGTAATTTAAATCCCCAGCCTAGAGGGCTTGTAATAATGGGCATACAATAACAATTAGAAAATGAAAAAGAATTTTAGTAACAATGTAAAAAAGAAAAATCTACTTAGTTAATACTATAGATACCGTCTATATCAAGACGGATATATACTTATGTTAAGATGGTCTATTTATTTTTTTAGAATTTGGATAATTATAAAAGGACTTTAAAAATAAACAACATAATCATTCATTTTTCAGTTGGACAGGAAAATGCGTTATTCTTTACAAATATTTTGGTTTGGTTGGTTGGGTGGTTGTTTTACAGCTCGTTTTCTATCATTTAATGCAGAATCAAATCATTTTGATATTCGGTTTCTTATAGTACCTTCTGTTGTCTAATAGTCACCCCATTAAGTACTAAACAGGTTCATCATTGCTTAACTTCGCTGATCTAGCG
The DNA here is from genome assembly GCA_023376005.1 of Doryteuthis pealeii. Taxonomy (NCBI): domain Eukaryota; kingdom Metazoa; phylum Mollusca; class Cephalopoda; order Myopsida; family Loliginidae; genus Doryteuthis; species Doryteuthis pealeii. The sequence goes on from CM042155.1 coordinate 14,208,034, forward strand.
AGAACCGCTGCTTTCAACGTGGCTTGACCGTAATCACAAATATATTAAGGGTATCACTCTTATAAAACTCGCTGTAATGAGATGTGAAGTTTTTCTTCAATAATTTTTCACATAGATAAAAACATAATGATAATTTTTGTAATCTATAGATGTAATATATACACAAGTCCCTTTTATTTAGTAGAATACAATGAGTATCGTCAGTATGTCTAGTTAAACCAAGAAAAAATCATACACAATCTTTCTTTCTGTCTCTGTTATGACGGCTAATTATCACTCTTTTGTTTCTTTACCCAAATCTTGAAAGTTACAAAAAAACAAAAAAAAATGAGTTCATATTAAGTTTACGTGTTCGGATGTTTTTGTATTGTTTGTACTTCTGAATTGACGATATTTTTATGTGAATAACGTGAACTTATATTAATCAGGCGGTGAGGCTGATATCTTTTTGATTTAGTGTGTCCTGCGACGCACGTATTTGCTTCGAATGAGTCTCCGGGAAAATATATGGGTCCCAAGTAAAGTTTCTTAATAAATTGTAGGGTTTTTATTTATGATCTGGAGGAACAACTACAGCCGTCTAACCCTTATCTTTTAACCTATACTGTGTAATTCGTTTTAAAGAAACTATTGAAATGTATATAAAGTTATCCTGTAATGGTGATGGGAAAGAGAAACACACTGCTTGGGGTATAAGACTACTCAATCAGCAAAATACTCCAGTATTCAGGAGAATTGGGACATACCCATTAAAGTTCATAGGTAGGGTATATAACATTATAGGATCGGGAACCTTGTGGTACTTAGGCGGCTGCTCTACCAAACTATAATAAAGTTATAATTCATAAACAAGTATTTAAGTATGGGATATATTAAATATATATATATATAATTTTTAAAAATAACATACTTTTATTTATCAGCAATTTAACAGAGCGAAAGAGAAAAAAAAGGAAGTTAAGGGCCCTTTCGACTGGTGCTTTTTCAAGTAATGACCGGTAGATCGTATAAAGTCACAATGTATTTGAAATGGGTAAAAGAGGGAGAGTAAACCATACAAAATGGTGGGGCAATATGAAGGCAAAGGGGGGGGGGTGTTGTATATACCTTCATGTAATCCCCAGTTCAGTAGTCACATCCACAGCAAAATTGACAAGGAGTGTTTCGGGTGTCTTTGTCTACACAGGGACGGGCATATATATATATATATATATATATATATATATATATATATGAATAACACGGAGTACTTCTTCATTATTGGGATCAGTATCTTTTCCAGTCGTCTGGCGATCTTTCTGGTGTTTGGATCCAGTTGAAATAGGATATTTCCCATACTGTCAGCCCGAGCGCTTTCGACTGCTTTTTCAGTCGTCATCATGGGGTTTATGAGTTGGTTTTAGTTCGTTTTTTAGGTCTTTTATGTATGTTGTTTTTAAATTAGAATATATATATATATATATATATATATATATATATATGTGTGTGTGTGTGTGTGTATGTGTGTGTGTGTGTGTGCGTACGTGCGTGTCTATGTATATGTCTATATTTATTAAGCTTAGCTTAGATGTGACACAAAGCCAGATTATGGAGCACACAGTGAAAATTGATCTCACTAACAATGGCATGCGAATCTAGTTGGATCCTTGGTAAAGTGTCCTCCGATAATGAATCCTTTGATTCTTCTGGTAAAGTGTCCTCCGTTCCTTCATCAATGGTCGTAAGTTCCTCCTAAATGATTACAAGTGAAATGTGGCAAGAATCGGTATTTAAGTAATATATCAGCCACGCCACTCATGAGGTGCCCTGTGTATGTCTCTCTATATATTTACCAACCCCTCCGCACGAGCAGGATGTGACACAAGGTCAATTTCTTAAGCGGAGTTCAACAGGTTTGAATTCAGAGGTTTCCTTCTCCTAGACTAGTTGCCTAACCAAGGTTAAAGAGCCCGGTCTGCCCTACTATTTATCTATAGCTGGAGGAAGAGTAGGATTCATACATTTCCCAAGAGTATTAGAGCTAAGTGAAATGCATTTACCACATCCAGGATTTGAACTCGGGGCGACGAGTCCATTTCCCATGACTTTAACCATTACACCACACGCTTCCCATTGTGTATGTCTTTATATGTACAAGAGTACAAGTATATTTTAGTCATACGTGCTCAAATACTCACATATTGCTTAGCGAGGATACTGAAAATCTAAAGACCCGGCCAAAGAGTGAATAACATCTTGTTATACTCTTTTATTTGTCATGTTTGGTCAAATCTTCCAAAAATGAAAACCATAGAATAAAAAAAAATGCTAAATGTGTTTCTTGTTTTGTCAGGAAACCTATTTGCACTCTCTTTCATATATTTTTCTCTCAGTATTAAAATATGATATAACGATTTACATTCAAATCTGAACATTTGTAAGATGTTTGCACAAATTTTTAGCCAGTTCACAGATATTTTAAATATTATGCACCAAAATTCACTTTTGTTTTTGTTTGTTTGTTTGTTTTATTTTATTTTTAAATATTTTTTTTTGAAAAATAAACTGCAGTGTGTGAATGGTTTCTGTATTTCAACTATATATAATACATTTTC
>CM042155.1:14215627-14230627 GCA_023376005.1 Doryteuthis pealeii
ATCCGATTTCCATATGACTGATAATCTGTTTATTGCAGACCATGCCTCCCTTTTCGTGCATTAATACCACTTTCTGTGGATGTGATATTACCACCTAGGTACATGAATTGTTCTACTGGCTTTAGAGGCTTACCCTGGAGTGTGAAGATGCCTGGTTTCTTTTTAACATGTAATTCATTTATATATACAGCCAAATAGCGTGTTAATAGTATGAATACGAATGATATTGATCTTTAAAAAAGTAATTCTTATGAATATCTTCTTAGTTTCATTGATTTCTAATTGTTTGGTCTAATTTCAATAATTCTATACAATTCATCACTAAAAAGAAATAATGATATTTTAATGTCTGATTTAGTTAAATAGTCGAATTAAGAAAAGTGTGCAATAAAAGCCGGAACTGATGAAAAGTGTAGCGTTCAAACTGTTGTATTCTTCGAATATAGATACGTTTCAGATACGTTTAATATAATAATCAATGTAATAATCAACTGTTAATGAATTATTTAGAAATTAATAAGAATAAGTAATCTTTTTATATTGGTTCTTATTTCATTTCTGATTTAATATTATATTTTGTTACATTAAAACTTAAATACTTGGGCCTGGCGGTTGCATATTGTTGCTAGTTACTGTAAAAATATTTAAATTAATTACAGTTATTTGAAGCAATAATTGTTTAGTCAATATTACTATTACTTACTTGAGTCCATATCACAGAGATTAAACAAATGACTAAGTTTAAGTGTGTTAACCTAACAAATGTGACTAAATTAGAAATATATTTAGAAATGAAATGAAATCTTTATAAAATTAACAAAAGACAATACGCGCCAAAGGCGTGGAGAAGGTAACCCACTGCTAGTGGTATAAGAATACTTAATACTCCTGTATTTATGAGGACTTGGACATACCCATTAATGTTCATATGTAGAGTATGTAACGACCCCTTTATAGAATTACACTGCACAGAGTTAATATTTTTTTCTTTTTCGGGTTAATATCGACTCTCTCCGTTTGGCTTAATCTCTTCTTACTTTTTCAATTTTGTATTTTTTCTCAGGAACGTGGTGAAGAATGGGCACATCAAAAATGCCGAAAAGAACTTCCATAGGCTCAACATCCACTGGAGTATCATTCTCTGTATCTATATTCCTACATTTTATTTTTATTTATATATATATATAGTGATAAAACATCCGAATGCCGATAATTTTTGGGAGAATAAGTGCTTAATTGGAGTCGTACCTAATTTTGAAAATTAATCAATTAATAATGAATTAGGCGGGAATACCTATTAAATGTATGGCTAAACAATCGAGAAATTCAATCTCTGTATGTAATTTCGGCCTATTAGGCCTCATCAGCAGAGCTATAAGATCGGAGACCGCCTGTGCGTGATTTGAAACCGGACCATCAAGCTGACAGGCCGATCCATAACCCACACCAAACGAACTTCTTAGATTTTTATGATTTGTTTAGAGTAGGTTAACATTCCTCTTCTAGTGACTTTTATTACACGACGGGTTATGGGATCGGCCTGTCAGCTTGACGGTCCGGTTTCAAATCACGCACAGGGCGGTCTTCCGATCTATAGCTCTGCTGATGAGGCCTAATAGGCCGAAATGTACATACAGAGATTGATTTTTCTCGATTTGTTTAGCCATACATTTAATAGGTATTCCCGCCTAATTCATTATTAATTGATTAATTTTCAAAATTAGGTACGACTCCAATTAAGCACATATATATATATATATATGGGTACCCCCCCCCCAGAAAAGGCCTGAATAAAAAAGGATGTTTTATCACTATATTATATATATATATATATATATATATATATATATATATATATATATATATATATATATATATATATGAGGTAAAATAAGGAATGAAAGAAACAAAACTCAGACAAAAGTGTATAGTATATTTCACTGGAGTTTGGACCTCAGCTTCTTCTGCTTTATTGAATAAAGCAGAATAAGCTGACGTCTTTCCTCCACGAAATATACTACACACTTTTGTCTGAGTTTTGTTTCTTTCATTCCTTATTTTACTTCATTCAGTCGGATTCATTCCAACCCTTTTTTCCTCATATATATATATATATATATATATATATATATATATATAAAAGGATATGAAAACCCACAATGCTGTTAAAATGAAAATAACTTATATCATATTCATAGCTAATTGAACAATATTTCGATTTATAAAAATCATCTTCAGAGTTTGTTTTTACTCCGGACTCATCATGAGAGGAGCTGAAAATAATTTGAATTCAAAACGAAAACATTGATGTTCCAAAAAGCAATGCGATCGTTTTTTCATAAGCGTTTCTCGCTCAGCGACATAATGTATATCTTAGTGTAACAGTTTTTGAAAAAAGAAGAAAAAAATTCAACAATAGACACATTCGCTTTTTCAAACAGGAAGAATTTTAACCTGTTCATGGTAGGCCTGCAACGGATTTTTTCAGAAAATAATCTTTTTTTATTTTATATATAATGTAAAAAATATGAATGATGTGACGGTTTTTTGGAGAATGTGAAATTTTAAATTGTTAGGAAGTATATGTCGGAAATGGTTATGTGAAGGGGACTTTATGATTTCTGAGTACAAGTGTCACTAAATAAGGGGATATATTAAAAAGCCTTGTCTTTGGGGGATGGCTTGATGTGTGAGAATAACGCAAGATTCCATAATTCTGCGTAGTGTTCTATTGTGTATGTGAGTTAATATTTTGGCACCTTTAAAATCAAAGGTATGGTTATTGTCCAAAATATATTTAGCTAAGGCGTTGTTTAGAAAACCTCGTTTAATATGACATCAATGTTCAGAGACCCGTTTAGTGAAAGATCTATAAGTCTCTCCTACATATTGTTTGTTACAATTTCAGCAATCTGTTGTGTAGACTCCAGCTTGGGAGTGTTTGCGTTTAAAATTATTTTTATTCTGTAAAATGATTTTGATTGTTTTTGTGGAGTGAGTAACTGTTTTAATACCTATCTTTTTTTAGGTTTCTATTCATTCTTATCAGTTATAGGATTATTGGGAAGTATAATGTACCTATCAGAGTCGTTATTGTTGTTATGTTGAGTGTTATTAAGAGATGTAGTATTATCTTTTGTATTGTGTATTTTCAATGCGTTTTTTTAGCACGGTGTATGAAGTTTAAAGGGTATCGTATTTTAAGAAAAGACTTTTTAATAATATTAAATTCCTCTTCTAAGTATTTCTTATTGCATATCTAAAGTGCTCTAAGAAAGAAACCTATTATGGTACCACTATTTATCTTATTGTTATGGTGGGAATAAAAATGGATGTCATCATTTTTGTTGATATACTTATGATAAACTTTAAATTCTAAAATGTTGTTATTGTATAAGTGTGTCTAAAAATGGTAGGGTGTGGTTTTGTTTAAGTTCATGAGTAAATTTAATGGAGGGTTCCACATCATTTAGTTTATCAATGATATTAGTTGAATTATAGTTTTTTTTGGTAAATAAATAACGTGTCGTCAATGTAACGGAAAAAAATTAGAGTTATTAGGTAAAATATATTTAAAGGGACCGGATTCGAAGAATTCAAGGAATAAGCACGCTTATACACCATTCAAAGGTGACCCCATAGGTAACCTTTCTCTTAACTTATATATATATATATATATATATATATATATATATATATATATATTAACACACATGAGGTCAGCTTACCTCAGTCGGTAGAGCACGTGGCTAAGAACCACAAGGTTCCGGGTTCAATACCATCCCTCGCCAACTCAGCCTATGAGTACCACATAAATCTGTGCGGTAAAGTGAGTAGCTGATGATAGGTGTGGCACTCCACCCGACACGCAAAAACAATCTCCTTGGTCTAGCGCTATATACATATATAAATATACGTATATATGTATATACATACATATAAGCATATATATGTATATATATGTGCATATACATATAAGTGTGTGTATATAAATATGTACATATATATATATATATATATATATATATATATATATATATATATATATATATGTGTGTGTTTTCCTTTTGAATTCTTAGCTTCAGCATTAATAGACTATTAATTTGCTTCAGTTCTCATATTCTTTTAATCCTTTGTCAAAACTTTGAATTTTTCTAGTTTGCTTACGCCAAATTACTTTACAATTCACCATTGTAAAATGTTTCACTCCGGCACAAATCTTTCAAGAGTACTTGGCAAATAATGCATAAATATTCACTACATAAATACACAATGAATGAGTAATGCATAAAAAGTAGAATTCGTATCACACTACGTAAAATGAAATTTCAACTTGAAATAAGAACAAAAATACAATGTTTTAGAAAATCATAGAAACATAGAAATTATAGAATCTATCTTTCTTTCTTTTTTCTTTCTTTCTGTTTCTGTCTCACTATCACTCACTCTCTTCTCTCTCTCTCTCTCTCTCTCAATCTCTCTCCCTCTCTCTCTCTGTTTGTCTCACACTCTCTCTCTCTCTAACTCTCTCTTTCCTCTCTCTCTCTCTCTCTCTCTCTCTCTCTCTATCTATCTATCTATCTATCTCTCTCTCACCCGTTCACGATATCCCTTCTAATAAGAAGGAGAATGGTTGGATGCATACCTTTCCAGATGATATTAGTGCTGTTTTTTTCTTTATTTCTTTCCTTTCTTTCTGTCTTTCTTTCCGTTTTTCTTTCTTTCTTTCCAACTTTCTATCTTTTTTCTCTCTGTCGTTCTCTCTGTCTTTCTCTGTCTTCTCTCTCTCTTTCTCTTTCTCTTTCTCTCTCTGTCTGTGTCTGTGTGTGTGTGTGTGTGTGTGTGTGTGTGTGTGTCTCTCTCTCTCTCTCTCTCTCTCTCTCTCTCTCTCGCCGCACAATCCTTCCTATCAGAAGGATAATGGTTGGATGCATACTTTTCCTGAGTATATTTTTGCTGTCTCTTTCTCTTTCTTTTTTCTCTCTTTCTTTCTTTCTTTTTCTTACTTTTCTTTTTCTTTCTTTCTTCTTTCTTTTCTTTCTTTCTTTCTTTCTTTCTTCTTTCTTTCTTTCTTTCTTTCTTTCTTTCTTTCTTTCTTTCTTTCTTTCTTCTTTCTTTCTTACTTCTTTCTCTCCTTTCTCTCTGTCTTTCTTCTTTCTATCTTTCTCTCGTCTTTCTGTCCTTTCTTTCTTCTTTCTTTCTCTCTCTCTCTCTCTTCGTGTTCTTTCCTTTGACGTTCGTCTCTTCTGTCTGTTCTTACTTTCCTTTTTTTTTCTTTCTTTCTTCTGTTCCCTTCTCCTTTCTTCTATTCTTCCTTCTTGTCTTCTTTTTTTCCTTCTTTCTTTCTTCTTCTTTCTCTCTTCTTTCTTTTCTTTCTTACTTTTCTTTCTTCTTTCTCTCTCTCTTTCACTCCTCTCTCTCTCTTCTTTCTTTTCTTTTACGTTATCTCGTTTGTCTTTTTTCTTAACTTTTTTTTTCTTTCTTTTTCTGTCTTTTTCCTTTCTTTCTTCTCTTTTCCTTCTTTTATTTATTTTCTTTCTTTTTTTCTCCTCTCAGTTGTCTTTCTTCTTTTTTTTTTCTTTTCTAATCTTCTTCTTACTTTTTCTCTTCTCTCCTCTCTCTCTCGTCTCCTCTTTCTTTTTCTTTCTGTTCTTTCCTCCTCTTACTTACTTTCTTTCTTCTTTCTTTCTGTTCCTTTCTGTCTTTTTTCTTTTCCTCTTGAACCTTCTTGTCTTTCTTTTTTTCTTTACTTTTTTCTCTTTCTTTGTCTTTCGCTTCTTTCCTACTTACACTTACTTTCTCTTTCTTGTCTTTTCTGTTCCATTCTCCTTTTTTATCTTTTCTTCTTTTACTTCTTTCATTTTAACTGGTCTCTGCTCGCCTTGTGCTGCTGTCTGTCTCTCTCTCTTTTCTCACTCTCTCATTGTAGTTGTTGTTGATAATATTTTTCCCAAAAGATAAAAAAAAAAAAAAAACCGACTCGAACAATTGAGTTACAATTATTATTATCAATTTATTTGTTGCGCATCACTGAAATATGTCTATTTGATATTTTGTCAGCATTAAATTATTTTATTCATCTATAATTCTACTTATTTTCTGTTCTCCAAACCGTTTATTAATTTATATATGAGTGTTTTTTACGCTTTTACATAGAAAATTATTATTATTCGCTGATATTTCTTTTGATTTTTAGAAGCGACAATAAAACGAAGTACTCCATGCAAGTCAGATCTAATTTCACTTTCGCTTCGTTAAACTTAAAAGTCTTTAAATTTTTCCTACGACCCGTGGCTCTCTTGTTGGAAATTGAAGAATTCAAATCATTATCGATTATCTTGATGTGTGATTCAAAGATCAAAGAAAATATGCAGCACTCCTAATTCCAGATGGTTTCTTTCCTGCAATAAATTTTCCACTAAAATGATTCTTCACAAATTTTGAAGAGCACTAATCAAAAACCTCTTGTTTTTACAGTATCAAAAAACTTGAATAAATAAAAGGTTGATCGGTACAGTATAATTCTAAAATCGATCAGACTTTCAGACTGGCCATATTGAGATTATTACTTTAATTTTATATAAATGTAGTAATTAGTATTATCAATCAGTGATTATTGACAATATATCAATTTGTCTAAAATGATATAAATTCCACAAATTAGTTTCCTTCGTCATAATCAAGTCGCTCTGATAAAACGGATGATGTTGACTGTTTATTTATAACTTTTTTTGTTTGTTTGTTTGTTTGTTTGCTTGTTAATTTCCTTGTATCTTTCTCTCTTTCTTTCTTGTCTCCCTCTCGCTCTCTCCCGCTCTCTCTGTCTCTGTCTGTCTCTCTCTCTCGCGCTTGCGTGCGCTATCTCTTCCTATTAGAAAGAGAATGGTTGGATGCATACCTTTTCTGGGAATATTAGTGATGTTTGTTTCTTTGTTTCTTTCTTTTTCTTTTTTTTCTTTCTTTTTCCTTCTATCTTTCTTTCTTTCTTTCTTTCTATCTTTCTATCTTTCTTTCTTATTTTCTTTCCATCTATCTCTCTGTGTGTCTGTCTGTCTCTGTCTCTCCCTCTCTCTCTATCTGTCTCTTCTCTCTGTCTCTCTCTCTCTCTCTCTCTCTCTGTCTCTCTGTGTGTCTCTCTCTCTCTCTCTCCGTGCCTTGCGCACTATATCTTTATTTCTATCTTTTTTCTTTCTTTTTCCTTCTATCTTTATTTCTTTCTATCTATCTTTCCATCTTTCTTTCTTATTTTATTTCTACCTACCTATCTGTCTGTCTGTCTGTCTCTCTCTCTCTCTCATTCTCTCTCTCTCATTCTCTCTCTCTCTCTCTCGCGCGCGCACAATCCCTTCATATCAGAAGGAGAATTGTTGGATGCATACCTTTCCTGAGGATATTAGCGCGGTTTCTTTATTTTCTTTCTTTTTTCTTTCTTTTTCTTTTTTTCTTTCTTTCTGTCAGTATGCCTCTCTCGCGCGTACGACATCCCTTCCTATGAAGAGAATGGTTTGATGCATACCTTCCGAAGGGTGTTAGTGCTATGTTAAATGCAAATTGTCTGCTCCAGGACTTGAACTCTGGTTATTGTGTGTATTTCCCAAGACAATAACCATTACAGCACTAGCGACTCAATTGTCATGCAAAAATGAAATATGTACAAGAATTCATTGCACATACGTGTCTCCAGTTGACTATACACGGTATGTTGATACATGGAAAATTCGCATTTCATGTCTGTATTATTTTATTTGCGACTCTGGTTTTACAACATACAGAGTTTCTAATCTAAAACCCAACGCAATACCGGACTAAAGGAGATGGTGACAATCAAAATGTGAGAATTACTAAAGGGTTGTTGGTGTGAAAAATAAAAGAAAATGAACACTGCATATTATGAGCTATACTGTAATAAATCGTCTGGTACAAAACAGATCGACAACACGCGATAGGCTGAAGATTAGAAGTTGAAGAAAAAACAAACGCTTATCTCGACATATTGTTTGTTTAGACTAGACAGAAGAGAAAACAGACAGGAGAAAAATCAGTTCCATTTAATGGCATATTACATCTAGATTATCCGTCACCATCATTAAAAAAGCAGTAGGCAGAAGTCTTATTTTACTGTTTGTTTTACACGTTCATGAATAAATATGGAATGTTTGTATATTATATATATTATATATATATATATATATATATAATATTATTATATTATTATTAATGGAGATTGTGGGTTTTTCTGTCTGTAACCGAAACTATATTACTATACAAGTCACAATTCCCTTAGTTATTTACATCACATTTACCATGATTTGATTTTATGTATACCTCAATTATTAATAAAATTGTTTTACATTACTTATACTGTTGACCATATTTACATACTAATAGCATGCAATTGTATTTATATATACAACAAAATAGCAGTTTACAGTACGAATGGGAAGGCTAATTTACATATTGATCTTAAAAATTTGATTTTAATAAATATATGCTTAGTATTATTGATTTCTAATTGTTTGGTTTTATCTTAATGAATATGAGCAAAAATCTCTTCAATAAATCTTAAAAGAAATCCCTTAACAAGAAGAAATAACCAATATTATTCTTTACTTCCTATTTTAACTAGATAGTTAAATTAGGCAAATTTACCAACGACGGGAGTAACGGAAAATGATGGAAGAGTTAGTTTCAAAGTTGTTCTATTTTTCAATGATACCCCCTCTGTTCCAAATCTTTTTATCTGCATTCTTATTCAGTTTCATTAGCCTTTCTAATTTAATATCATATTTTATTATAAAATGTAACTAAAATACTTGCACCCGGATGGTGCATATATTTTGCTAGTATATAATATATATATATATATATATATATATATATATATATATGTGTGTGTGTGTGTGTGTGTGTTTGTGAGAGAGAGAGAATGGAAAATGAATCCGACAATATGAGGAAAAAATGAGTAAAGAAAAGAAATCTAGATGGATAAAAATGAATTTTATCGATATCACTTTTAATCGATATCACTTACACATGTGTTTCGGTCTGTTTATCAAAATGTATACGGATTTACGTTATTATTATTATTAAAATAATCAGATGGAGTTGAAATGATGATGATAATAATAATAGGAAAAATGTATAAAATGTTCCGTACACAGAGAGATTTTGACGACCTTCATCAGAGTGATTATTTATTTTATTTTATTTATTTATTTTTTTGAAATACAGAGATTGATATTTCTCGATTTGTTTAGCCTTACATTTGAATAGGTATGCCCACCTAATTAATTAATTATTAATTAATTAACTTTCAAAATTAGGTACGACTTCAGAAATAATAAAGTAAATAATAATAACCTGGATACACTGACTTATTTACGGCTCTTTTCAGGTAATAATTGTGTCCTAATATTTATCTCAAAAAGCAGTTTCCTTTACAGCATTTCTAAAAGTAGCAAGAATATATTTCCCAACCCCTCCGCACAAGCAGGATGTGACACAATGTCAATTTCAAAATCGAACTTTAACACACATGAATTCAGAATTTTCCTTCTCCTAGATTGATAACCTAGCCACGGTTAAAGAGCCCAGTCTACCCTACTATTTACCCATAGCTGGAGCGAGAGTAGATGGATGCATAACTTTCCCAAGGGTATTATTAATATGTTAAATGCAAACAACCACGTCCAGGACTTGAACTCGGGGCGACGAGTCCATTCCATACGAATCTAGCTATTGGACCACGTGCCTCCAATAGAAGCAAGAATATGTTTGCTTCAGATAGGTCAGAGGAAATCCATCGTGCATAATATCGAAGTTTTTTTTCTTCTTCTTCTTCATTCGCTCGGGAGATCTTTGATATCCTACCGGAATCCAACTGTGTTTCACCTGATATTCATCAATTGCTGCATCCCTCAGGTATACAACGATGACACGTCCAGAGCTCAGTGAAGATGAACTTGGCAGATAATAATTTTCCAATGTAGTACAGGTAAACTCCCCAGCGAATGTGTATTGTGGACCCTGGGTTGCTTGAATATAACTGGAATAGGAGACGCACGTTCAAATACTGGAAAGGTCTGTTTGCGTTTTACTTCGATTGGTTGGTTAGTTGATGTATTTTAATGGCATATCAACCCGTCTCTGCTTATTTATTGCCAAGGGGTTAGGAAATATATTTTGTATATCTATATTTACATGTTTGCAATTGACGGGTTTAACGATATGTTAGGATTTTACTAACTTACGTTTAATACATTTCTCATATTGATTTTCATTACAAGACTGTCTTTTTTAAAATCAAGAACATGTGAGTGAAATGAGTTGGAATATAAATCAATGACCCCCGACTAGATTTGAACCCGTATATTGTTTCCCTACACTCCAACCTGACATCTACAGTGACTTATCATTTCTCTATAGAAATCAGTAAATGTTCGCTGTTCAGATTAAATCAAATGATTACATTCTTTTTTTTATCCGATATTGCTCTAAGATCGGAATTAACACTTTTAGAGTGTATAAACATCAATAGCTTAGGTTAGGTTTTCTTCTCTTTGATTAGTCGGCAGGGTTAGGGTTCATTTAATGTCTTATTAAAATTACTTAATTTAGGAAATAAGGGAAGAAGAAAACAAAGCACTGGGGCGCATGGATACGATTTTACTGTGTCCTTTTAGATTTTTGTGCATCAGGGATGTAGGACATGTACCTATCAGCATCTCTGGTTGCATATTCAGATTTTTAGATCACACAGTGAAAAAAACATTTAGAAAAGTAATGTTGAAACATTGTTGGCCAACCAGATAAAAACCTTACATACATAGCTATATGTGGATACTTTATACTGGGCTAAACATTTACCAGGAATAATGACTGATAGAGACAACAGGAGCACCTATATTGTCACAAATGAGTGGAGGTAGTTGAAAATACCTGTACTCAAACTACACTATCTACAGTATCCTGGGTAAGATGTTAAACTGCGTCTAGTGGTAAAGTTCCATTTCTGGAGCTCTGGGGAGTGTGGAGTACTCCTTCATCACCATTACTCCCAGGTCCACTCTGAGCTGGAGAGATAGTAACAGTTAGAGTTCCATCTATGGGATGAATAGATCAAAAATGTGTTTTACAAAAATACACCTGTAAAGCAAAGTTGATATTTATATTTAAAATTTATATTGCTTACATCACCCACTGTGATCCTAAGTGATCCTCTATTGAAGTACTAAATAGTCTCATTGGTGTTAAACTTCGGTCATTTTTTCTTGTTCTTTTTCTTTATTGTTTTCAACAGAATCATATGGTTTCAATTGATTGGTTTGTTGATTGATGATTTTTAACGGAATATCAACCCGTCTGAGCTTATTTCATGCCTGGGTAATTCCATAGCAAATCATCCAGAAAAAAGTAAAATTGTCACCAGCCCCGTCATTTTTTCTGATATTTTGTCCAGGTGTGGACTATGTTAACGTTATACAATCACCAACAGTTGAGCTTCCAATTCCAAAAATTGGTGGAGTTATTTCGATTTTTAGCTACACAAATTTGGTGGGTTAACGAAAAATGGCGACTTTTTGAAATCTATTTTTGTCTGTAAAATAACTTATAGAGCATTCTTACTACTAAGAATTGTTTTAGGAAAGTATTTTTGCCCACAGAATCTACAAAGGCTACAAAATAAATCTTAAAGTCAACCAATTTTAAGTTATTGATGAATTCTGATTTTTTCATAACAATATCCCGATGTGGAACTGCATCTATAACAAAAGTTTTTTCTATTATTATTTCACAAATATTGAACATTATTTGAGCACAAAAAATAGTTTGATTTTTGTTTAGAACCGAACCTACAACATCAGTTAAAATTTTGCAAATCAGAAATCATTAATCAATTAAATCATCCTGGATTATTTGACATGGAATTACCCGTCTTGACGTTAAAAAATGATATATGTCCCATATCTATATTTACACTTATGTAGTAAACGGTTGTAACGAAATGTTAACATTGCGTGGGGCCATATTGAGGAATTTCCTTTGTAAGGTATTGATCAGGTTTATGTTTATATGTTTGGTATAATCTTATCAATCTCAAAATGTACAGAATATCATCTCTACTGAATTTTTCAAATATATCTGTTGGCGTGTTTTGTAGCATGAGGTTTGCTAATAACAACTATTTATATTTATACTTTTCCAAAAGTGTGGTGACCGAATCCTCCAATCAAATCCGCCCAAACATGTATTTAATTTACTATTTCAAGACGTTGATAAATTGACATCTTGCTGAAGAAGGACAGACCAACAGACGAGGATTATACAACTCTGTGAAGACGGGTCAGCGGACAATGATCAAAAATGATAATATATCTTTCTACTCCCATAAAGGATCAAACTTTATGTCACAGGGGATCTCAAATGTAAAACTACTTTTAACTACAACCTTAAAATGGCTATACAAATCGCGACTTTATCTCTCTTATTATTTGCATTAAAAAGGCGGGTTTATGTTGAGAGCAAATGCTCCACATTCTATGAGGAAGTATTTATAACTGTGATGAGAGAAAATTAGTTTCTTTAGATTTAGTTGGCAATCACATTAACAATATCTCGTTTCACAAAATTAAGGTTTCCATGATTTGACATAAAACGTATATATGCATATAAATATATATATATATATATATATAATATATATATATATATATATAATACTAGCAGCAGCTACCCGGCGAAGCTTGGGTAGTGGAGATAAAGACACGGTTTAATAATCGTTTGCAGATCTATTACTACTGAATACCGAGTTCGGTCCTTGCAGGATGACCTATAAAAATCACCACGTAAAAACGATCTTAATTTAATTCTGCCTGGTGGGAGGTCAGGGAATTTTCTTTTCGTCAGATTTGAGGGAATGACATCATATGGCTAAACTTGCAAATCGGTCGAAAAATTAAAACATATTACAGGTGACCTAGAAAAAAGAGAACCCACATTATTTATTTTCCCATTAAACTAAGCCTAAAGCCCACCTCTAACCCTAACCCTTTACTCGAAAAACCCCTATTTAAAATTAACAGTTTTACTACAAAATGTGTGGGTTCTGTTTGGTTTTTTTGGGGGGGGTGGTCACCCTGCGTACAATGCAAACCAAATGTACTATCAATGCAAACCAAATGTTTTATCAATGAAATATCAAGAAAAGATTAAATAACATTGTTCCACTTTGTGCTATAACGAAGCAAAGAATAAACACACATATCCGTGTCTTAAAAATCGGTTCAAAACTTTTCTACGTCTATACATATTTACCCACCGCCTGCACGAGTGGCACAAGGTCAATTTCCTAAGCGGGGTTTAATAGATTTGAATTCTGAGTTTTCCGTCTCCGAGACTGGTTGTCTTACCAAGGTTAAAGAGACCAGTCTTTACACATAACTAGAGGGAGAATAGTTTCGTGTCTTTCCAATGGTGTTTAGCAGTATGTGAAATGCATACGGCTTCGTCAAGAATTTTAACTCGTTTCACTGTGTCCATATCCAACGACAATAATAACGACATCTATACACATATAAAGGGTACTTGTGTGTGTCTATGTATGCGTGTATGTCTAGATGAAACCACGAAAAGAAAATAATCAACAAATATATAAAGTAAATATATATATATACACAATCACTATCATCAGATCTTACTTTTTGCGCCAAAATAATAAAGATTTGTTTTATATTCGTGAAAATGAGGAAAAACTAGAATTGGAAATAGTATCATCATGGATTTTTTTAGATTTAATATTTTAACACGGAAACATTGATTTTTCTTCTCAGGGTGTCAATGCAAATTTTTCTGACGCCCCCCCCCCGCTGAATCAAAGCAAAGTTTCTTTTATATAGGGATTTTAATGGAGCATCCTGCGGGGATCCAACAGTCAGTAAGAATGTATCTGCGAGACTAACTTTTTGTCCCCACTCTACCCAGCGACGCCGAGTAACCACTTCTAGTAAGCTTACGCACAGTAATACGAAAAGTAACCTCCAAATTAACATCAAGCTGATTTTTGGGGTTATATTATTCTGAGTTTTTGAGAAATATTATTATCTTCCATGATTCAGAAGGATTCCGGGCATTCATTCTATATGTTATCACTTATATGAATGAAGAATGGTCCAGGCTTTTAAATGATGCGTAGTGTGCGTTAATAACTCCAACCTATGGAGAAAAATAACCAAATATAAATATATCAAATTTTATCCCGAACACCCTGTACACACACAAACTAATGCACAAAAAGGCAACGCTCTTCTATAAAATGGATGAAGCACTCATTGCAGCCTTTACACACACACACACACACACACACACACAAACACACAGCGTCGATCCCAGGGGCCATCCCCCAGGCAACACCTGCCCCTCGATTTAAAGGGACAGGGCTGGGTTTATTGCCCAGCGCCTGAGGCGCCCCCTTGAGGGGGAATGCCGACGGGATCGACGCAATTTTTCATCCGCCACCCCATGAGCTTCGGCTTGTGGGTGGTCCCACATAAATAGGGCCTTGTGCCTGATCCATACAAGTGGGTTACGTGGAAAATATCACACACTCAAACACCCCCACACATGTATATATAAATATATATATATATATATATATATATGTGTGTGTGTGTGTGTGTGTGTGTGTGTGTGTTTATTCTTAAGAAGGTTTTTTTTTAAATTAAACCCTTTGTCGTTAAGTAGTAATTTGACGTTTGAAAAACATAGTAATGAACGGGAAATGTTATCGCAGTTTTAGTGGCAGAATGATTTCCCCGGAGTATATTTTATCCTATTGTTTAATTTGTTGTTCTGTTGATCATTGATCGTCACAAACTGATCACGGCTAGATGAGATGACTCTTGTGTATAAAGAAATATATAACCACTCGATACGGGCACTGGGCGAATATACCATAAATAAATAACCTGACATCTCTTAGTGCGTGGGCGGTATCAATAAGAT
>CM042155.1:14233127-14235627 GCA_023376005.1 Doryteuthis pealeii
ATATATGTGAAATAATAATAGAAAAAATGTTTTCTTAGATTCAGTGCCACATTTGGATATTGATCTTGCTATGAAAAAATCAGAAATCATCAATAACTTAAAATTGGTTGAATTTCAGACTTTTTCGATAGCATTTTTGGGTTTCTTGTGAAACAATGTGTGTGTGAATGAGTGTGATTTCATTATTTCCTAGGGAATATCTTATTGTCACAGACCGATTTATGCGAATATTTCCAGTATTATCTCTATTACTATATTATCAGTATTACTATAATATGAGTATTACTATATTTTGGAGAAAGTATAATGTGATTTGGTGACCATTATAAACACAAAATAAGCGAGTGAAATTATTCGCTGTGATTTTATCAGCACTTTATATACGAGGCTTATCGTTTTTATGAGCATAATATTTCAGATAACAATGCTTCTATTCTATCTCTTTTTTGTAATTATATCATCAACGCCCTTAATGTTAGATTATATACTAATCAATATATTTAGTGTCTCATTAATGCGTTTGTTAGACCCTGGGGTCGATGAGTGCTACAAATATGAACGAATAATCGCTGCGACTGTGAGGATTGGAGGAGTGTTGACAATTTAGATTATCCACTCTTCTACATTCAATTGTACCTCACCTTTTGTTTCTACCTTATCAGTTTTTTACTTTATGAAATATGTCGTGGCAAGTATATATAAACATATGTGTATGTGTTAGATTGTGTGCGTATATTCATATAAATGTATATATATATATATATATATATATATATATATATATGTATATATAATATAATATAATATGATATAAAAAATAAATACATAAGGTTTTACATGTCTATTTATTAGGGGACAAAAGAAACATTCACGACCATTTTGGTTTCATGCGAGGCAATCATCAGGTGAAGATGTTTCAAATGCAAGGACAGCCGAAAAATTTTTTTGTAAATTCAGAAACGCACATCACTTTATCCAATCATACACATCCTATGTCTATTTAATTTTCTGAATTTTTTTCAAATTTTTTCGATTTTAATAACAAATAGATATTTAAAGCCTTTATATATTTATATATTTTTATATTTATTTTATTATATTATATAACAGCTCTATTCTATATTGAGCACTCTACCAATAATACTGCCTTTGGTACGTCATTCCAGAAAAAGCTGATACAGTCACCATCCCAAACTATAGTATATATATATATATATATATATATATATAATATATATATATATATATATATATATATATAAGTGTATTTGTGCAGCATTTTTCTTTTAAACATGTTTCGTAAACTGTACTGACGATTCGTGTCGGACGAGTTTTTGTTTGATCCTTTCTAACTTTCTGGCCATCTTTTTAATGTCAGGGTGGAACTGGTGTAGCAAGAGACACTTGCAACATTCTATCAGTTTTACACCTGAAGATGGACATGCCGAAAGCGCTTGTAATGAAACCTTTGGTGGATTGCTACACCAGTTCCACCATGACATTAAAATGATAGCCAAAGAATTTCGTGACATGTCTATGCTAGCAACGAACAGCGCGCATGAACGTGATTTACGATAAAACAGCTTGACCTTACTCACTTACACTCCTTCTCTCTGAAAAAGAACCTACGAGTCTAGAAAGAAATAAACAAACCCTTTTGGGGCAAAAACACGTCCGACAAGAATCGTTGTTTAACGAAACACACACACACACACACACACACACACACACACACACACACACACATATATATATATATATATATTTATATATATATATATTCATAATGTATGAAAAGATGGAATGAAAACATCACACAATGCTGTTAAAGAGAAAACAATTTATAATATAATCATAGCTTATACTGATCAATATTTCGATTTTACAAAAATCATCACCAGAGCTCATTCACTCCGTGGTTGTTTGGGTCGGAGAAGAATGTCAAATCAGTTCACAAACAAAAAAACCCTAATTCTGCAAAAAAAAAGAAAGTTGTTACATTATTCACCAATGTGGGCATTCGCGCCATATATATGTCGGTCATGTCGATATGTATACCTTTTTGTCGGTAAACTATCCAAATGTAGCGGATTTTGAGATGTTGGCAGGGCTTTGTTAATTTAGGAAAAATAGATTTCACAGAGAATAAGAAGACTGTGAGAGTATTTTGCTTTGTCGGTCAATACTCGCACAGTCTTCTTATTCTCTGTGATAAATTCTTTCTTTTTTTCACTATGTTACATAATGTCGGATTCACTTCCATTTTCTCTTCATATATATGTATATATATACATATATACACGCACACACACAGAGACATACACACACACTTCCACACACACACATATATGTATATATATATATATATATATATATATATATATATATATATATATATATGTGTGTGTGTGTGTGTGTGTGTGTGTGTGTATACGAGGATCAGTCAAAAAGGTAATCTCATTTTGTTTAGGACATGTATAATAAACCAACACAGGAACAT
>CM042155.1:14240627-14250627 GCA_023376005.1 Doryteuthis pealeii
TTAAATTAACTCTCACTACTAAGCAAATAAGCATGATCAAATTTCTCCGGAAATTTGATCTCTCAGTGACCGAATGATACATACACTTCTATGTATTTAATAGTTTAAAAACACAAGTCCGCATCAACTGTCAGTGGGCGAGGGATAAGATATCGGACTACCATACGGTCAGTCTGAGTTCGAACCCTCCCAAGGATAGTTGTGTCTAGCCACACTGAGGAGGCATGAATATGCCGAAACACGTGTCTGTGATGACTTATTAATTATTATTAATTATTAATATATATGCTCCCATAAATTTGGTAATGAGCTCTCTAATTGGTAATTTAAATTAACTCTCACTACTAAGCAAATAAGCAATGATCATTCTCCGGAAATTTGATCTCTCAGTGACCGAATGATACATACACACTTCTATGTATTTAATAGTTTAAAACACCAGTCCCCGCATCAGCTGTCAGTGGGGAGGGATAAGATATCGGACTACCATACGGTCAGTCTGAGTTCGAACCCTACCCAAGGATAGTTGTGTCTAGCCACACTGAGGGAGGCATGATATGCCGAAACACGTGTCTGTGGATGACTTATAATTATTATAATTTTAATATATAATATATATATATATATAATATAAAATCACAATAAGAAAATGACGACAAATAGTGATGCCGTTGAATGACGAAAGCGAAATGCAGGAGCTATTAACGGATCGCGTGGACACGTGCCTGGAGTTTAAAACTGTCCATTTTTTTCAAAAAGTCAAACGCCTCTGAAGACGAATAAACACCGAAAAGTGTTTTCAGAAACCAATGGTAGGACCGACTTTATAATTATAAAATAAATAAATAAATAAATAAATATATATATATATATATATATATATATACAATGGATAAAAGTAACCTACTCGAGTTTTCATCGTCTGAATCGTCAGGGTTTCATCCGCTGAATTAATCGAGTTTCGATGAATATCAGTTGGTACCATGTATGTCCGTTGAAACGGGTCTTATATTTATCATAAAAGATAAGACCCGTTTCAACGGACATACATGGTACCAACTGATATTGATCGAAAACTCGATTAATTCAGCGGATGTAACCCTGACGATTCAGACGATGAAACTCGAGTAAGTTACTTTATATCCATTTTATGAATAAATTTTGCTCTACATTGTATTGAGCACTTTGTATTTGTTTTTTCTCGGTCTTACCCCCTGGATACTGTGCGCTTCCAACGATTGTACTCGTACCCACCGGTAAGTCACTACTCATACATTAACGCATATATATATATATATAATATATATATATATATATCATACAAAGTTTAATAAATACCACGTGCGAAACCCTGCCCTCATCAGCTGCTAACTAGGTGGGATTACACAATTTCGCCGGCTAAAATCGAACTGTCACGCCTAGCTCACAGATGCAGCTTTTTGCCACTGCACAGTGTATTTAAAAAATAAAATAACAGAAATAGATGAATATTAAATAATGTCCGTTCATCTTAGCACACACACACACACACACACACTCTCTCTCTCTCTCTCTCTCTCTCTCACTCTCTCTCTTCTCTCTCTCTCTCTCTCTCTCTCTTTAAAATATATATGTATTTTTCAAAAAGCTTTAAATTTGAAAAAAAAAAAGTTTTTGAAGAAAGTTTTAGAAAATATTTTAATTGAAAAAATAAATTAAATATATAATTTTTTTAAATATTCCACGTTAGCATTCATATTTATGATACAACAACATCGAGTTTTGACTTTCAAAATGACGCAACATAGTTCATTAACTGCAAAAGTTTTCAACAGTTATAATTGCAGTATTAACTTCCGCAATTAACTGTAATTAATCAATATCTTGATTAATTCAGTGGATTACTTGAAGACCCTTATGGTGAAACTCGAGTAGGTTATATATATATATATATAATATATATATATATATATATATATAATATATATAATATATCAGTTCGAGTATACTTCTGATGATGGATTTTTCATCCCGAAATATTAAGGATAAAGTGACAGGTTAACAAACAACATCATAGTTACCTTCTTTTTTCTTTACACTTGCATTGTGACAGCCTTCAAAACAACCAACAAACCAATATATATATATATATATATATATATATATATATATATATATATATATATATATATACGGGCTGTTTTGAGGCAAATTTAACTCAGATTTTCATAAAGACATCGTTGATAAATAGGATTATTTCTCTGTATTTAATGATTTTAATTATAAATTAAATTCTTATTGGTAGAATTATGCAATTCCTGAGGGTTATGACTTAAGCAGTGACGTAGTTTCTGTTGCATACGTACAGAACCTGAATCTCTTTTATAATAGAGATTCTTTGCTATACAAGTTATTTCTTTGCTTATTTTCCGTCATTTAATTCCCTTTTTCCTTGTCATGTCGTTTTTGTTGTTTGCCTTTTGTTGTTTTGGCCTTATTTTTGTTTCGTTTGGTCCTTTTTGTTTAAAAATTTTACTCAAATTTATTTTCTGTATAGATTTCTTTAAAAGGAATTCCCCAAGCCGAACCTCTACACACAATCGCATATCTAATACCCATGTAAAATGTACACACAACATGCACACCGGACACATAAATACACAGACACAGGCCCGCAAGCATAGACACCTGCCCGTACACGCACGCACATACAGGCACACACACACACACACACACACACACACACACACACACACACACACACACACACGTACATATGCAGCGCATACGTAAAGAAAATTGGATTTTCCGAAATGTGAGTTATTTGAAAATTTCGTCAATTTTGCCATTATTTTCGTGTGCTTTTCTTTCAGCTATTTAAATAAGACTATTATCTCGACACATGTTTATTTTTTCTTGATTTTGCAAAATTCTTGTTTTCCATTTTATTTCTGCACTTGTTTTCCTGTTTCGACACATACTTTGTCGTATTTCCTTCCATTTTCTCCCCAATTACCCTATTAATTGTATTTAAGACTCATTTTTCCAACATATAAAGAAATTCCTATACTTAAACGAATNAAACGACAAAGGAGTTTAATTTAAAAAAAAAAAACATTCTTAGGGAAATAAACACCACCAACACACCACACCACACACCACACACACACACACACACACACACACACATATATATATATATTATATATATATATATATATTATATATGGACCATACAACCACTTTCACCAACAAAGACAAATTATCCCCTTACCCCTCCAGACAACTGACCCAGCGACCCCATCCTACCCAAATCCCCGGTCCTCCATCTCACATCACTACACACTCCATCCCTTTTGAACTCCGGGCGCCACGCCGCCACTTGTATTTAAACGTATGCTTGCTTTTAATAAAGTTACAAATTGACTGATGACGTTCGTGCACGGACGAAAACTGTTTCACCCTGTGACTATGTTTGAGTTGTTCATTTCTTGACCACTTTCCTTCTTCTACAGTTAGTTATAATATATATATTATATATATATATACTATAAATATATGATATATATATATATTATATATATCAGTTTTGTAGTCATTCCACAGACCACCATTTTTCGACGTATCACGTTCTCTCAGTTGTGGCTAGACATTGCTAGCAAAACCTACAGCCGGGACGGAAAACCCGATTTCATCATTCACTCAGGCTCTTAAACCACTCGGCAAATCGTTCCCGTACAAACACTGAATATGCACATTATCTAATATATTATATATTAGATAAATATATATAATATATATATATATAATATATATAATATACCATGGTGTGGGGGTGTTTGTGAGGGTGATATTTTCCACGTAACCCACTTTATGGGTAGGCCAAGCCCTTTATTGTGGGACCACCCACAGCCCGAAAAGCTCATGGGTGGCGGATAAAAATTGCGTCGATCCCGTCGCATCCCCCTCAAGGGGGCGCCTCAGCGCTGGACAATAACCCATCCCTGCCCCTTAAATCGAGGGGGCAGTTGTTGCCTGGGGGGATGGCCCCCTGGGATCGACGCTGTAGTGTTGTGTGTGTGTATGTGTTGTGTGTAAAAAAGCTGGAGTGTTTCATCCATTTTATAGAAGAGCGTTGCCTTTTTTTGTATTAGTTTGGGGTGTGTACAGGGGTTCGGGATAAAATTTATATATTTTATATTTGGTTAATTTTTTCTCTGTGAGGTTGCGAGTTATTAACACACACTACGCATCATTAAAGCCTGGGACTCTTCTTCATTCATATACGTGATAAACAGATAGAATGGATTGCCTGAACCCACCTAATCATGGAAGAGAATAACTTGTATCAGGATGACTGCGCCGACATCAAAAATAAAGAGGATTATGGTTGCTGCCCAATGCTCCCTGAACACTGTAAAACCAATTCAGCACGAACTGTGAATATGCAATGGAGGACTACAGGTCGCAGAAGAAAGCAACATAACTGACGATCTGATTGCCCGGTTCATACAGCGTAGAGACCTTCAGAAATGCTACGTTGGAAGTTGCTAAAACAATGTGTCAAGCCAATGGTACGTCACATGTATGGCAGCAGGATTTCCGCACCCTGCCGACGTGGAAAAGGTCGGCGGCAATTTTTTACGACTACACAATCCCCAATGTTTGGCCTCCGAACTCCACTGATCTTAAAAGCCCCTGGATATTTATGTATTTGGCAATGTTTGAGAAAAACCACCAATCGCCGTGCCAGTACTACAAAAGCCTAGTTATCGACAGATTAGGAGTTTTTAAGTCTGTGCCCGGGGAAAACTTGTAACATCAGCTTGCCAGGTTCTGGATCAGGATGAGGCTGTGATCATGCCAATGGGCGTTATTTAGTAACGTGTGGACAGTAGGAATTTCCGGGCCTGGTTAATTTCCTTGCAATCCATGAAAATTGTATTTACCAAGAACTTTCTTTTGTCCTTATGAAACTTCGTCAATTTTTCCCGAAATATCGAAAGGCTGCCAGATGAGTGCTTCATCCATTTTATAGAGAAGCGTTGCCTTTTGTGCTAGTGTGTTATACAGTGTTGCGATAATTTATTATTTATTTGGTTCCATAGGGGAGTTTCACCTACGATCTTAAACGGACCATTTCATTTTATAGAACATTAGAATGATCCCGGCCTCTGTCATTGAATGGTTAAGTAATATTCTCAAAACCCAGAATAAATATAACGCCAAAAAAATCAGCTTAATGTAATTGGAGTTACTTTTCGTATTACTGTGCGATAGCTTACTAGAAGTGGTTACTCGGCGTCGCGGTTAGAGTGGGACAAAAAAGTTGTCTCGCAGATACATTCTTACTGAGTTGGATCCCCGCAGGATGCCCCATTAAAATCCCTATATAAAAGAAACGTTTTGATTGCAACCGGGGGGGGCGTCAGAAAAATTTGCATTGACACCTGAGAAGAAAAACATGTTCCGTGTTAAAATATTAAAATCTAAAAAATCCATGATGATATATTTATTCTAGTTTTTCCTCATTTTCACGAATATAAACAAATCTTTATTATTTGGCGCAAAAAGTAATCTGATGATAGTGATTGTGTAATATATATATATTACTTTATATATTTGTTGATTATTTTCTTTTCGTGGTTTCATCTAGGACATACACGCATACATAGACACACACAAGTACCTTATATGTGTATAGATGTCGTTATTATTGTCGTTGGAAATGGACACGTGTGAAACGAGTTAAAAATTCTTGACGAAGCCTACTGCATTTCACATACTGCTAAAAACCATGAAAGACACGAAACTATTCTCCCTCTAGTTATGTGTAAAGACTGGTCTCTTTAACCTTGTAAGACAACCAGTTCTGGAGAGCGGAAAAACCAGAATTCAAACTATTAAACCCGCTTAGGAAATTGACCTTGTTCCACTCGTGAGGCGGTGGGTAAAATAGTATTAGGACGTAGAAAGTTTGAACCGATTTTTTAAGACACGGATATATTTGTTTATTCTTTGCTGTTATACCACAAGTGGAACAATTATTATTCAATCTTTCTTGATATTTGATAATGTAACATTTGGTTTGCATTGAGTAGTACATTTGGTTTGCATTGGTGCAGGGTGACCCCCACCCCAAAAAAACAAACAGAACCCACAAATTTGTATTAAAACTGTTTGATTTTAAAATAGGGGGTTAGGTAAGGGTTAGGGTTAGAGGTGGGGTTTAGGGTTAGTTTAATGGAAAATTAAATAATGGGTTCTTTTTTCTAGGTCACCTGTAATATGTTTTATTTTCGACCGATTTGCAAGTTTAGCCATATGATGTCATTCCCTCAAATCTGAAAAAGAAATTCCCTGCCTCCCACGGCAGAATTAAATTAAGATCGTTTTTTACGTGTTGATTTTTATGGTCATTCTGCAAGGACCGAACTCGTAATCAGTTGTAATAGATCTGCAAACGATTATTAAACCATGTCTTTATCTCATGATTTTGCCATTAAAATCCCTCACCTGGACCGTCACATTGCTAACATATCGTTAAAATCCGTCAACTGCAAAGTGTAAATATAGATATACAAAATCTATTTCCTAACCCCTTGGCTGTTAAATTAAGCAGATACGGGTTGAGTACCAATTTTTTAAAATACATCAACTAACCAACCAACGAAGTAAAACGCAAAAACAGGACCGTCCAGTGATTAGAACGTGTGTCTTCTTATTTACAATATATTCAAGCAACCCAGGGTCCACAATGTACACATTCGCTGGGAGTTTACCTGTACTACATTGAAAATTTATTATCTGCCAAGTTCATCTTCACTGAAGCTACTGGACGTGGTCATCGTTGTATACCTGAGGATAGCCAGCAATTGATTTGAATATCAGGTGAAACACAGTGGGATTCCGTAGGATTAATAAAGATCTCCCGAGCGAATGAAGAAGGAAGAAAGAAGAAAAAAAAAACTTCAATATTATGCCACGATGGAGTTCCGTCTGACCTATGAGGCAAAAACATATTCTGCTTCTATTAGAGCACGTGGTCCAATAGCTAGATTCGTATTGAATGTACTTCGTCGCCCCGAGTTCAAGTCCTGGACGTGGTTGTTTCATTAATATAGCGATAATATCCTGAAAAGTTATGCACCATACACTCTCCCTCCAGCTATGGGTAAATAGTAGGTAGACTGGCTCTTTAACCGTGGCTTTTAGGTTTATCAATTCGAGGAGAAAGGAAAATTCTGAATCAAATCTGTTAAAGTCCGATCTGGAAATTGACATTGTGTCCACATGCCATGCTGTATGGAGGGGTGAGGCAAATTTATAATGGCTTGCTACTATTTGGAAACTGCTTTTTGATATAATAGAAGGATACCTTGAAAAGAGCCTTAATTAGTCAGTGATCCAAGGTTATCTTTATACATGTTTATTATGCGAATATATGCGTTGTTCCACATAAGATTAAAAGGTAATGTTTTATTCTAATTTACTTTATACCTGTAAGATTGAAAGATTATTTAAAGATGATTTGTGTTGTTTTTTGAATAAATGATATATTTATAGTATAGTATTTATTTAGATTTTCAGGACTGTCTTCATTTTTATCGTTTATATACACATTCAGTACGATGTCCCCTATGTCGTCTTCAGGTGTTTCGTGTCAGAATCAAGTTTGATTAAGAAAACCACCTGAAGAAATCTGGAAGGCAAATTGGCTGAAATATTGTGTATTAACAATTTAATATGAGCAGTTACAGTGCTGAATAAATACAAATTTATCCAGCCTCATCTAAAAACAAATCAGACAAATAATATTTAATTATTTACAATATCTTTTGTTATCATAACAATGAATTTTCTATTTCTTTTTTGGAATCCAAAAGTCTGATCCGAGGCTAGCAATGACCGAGTAAAGAAATGAATATCCCAAGAATTGAGAAAAAAGATGTACCTGCTTTTGTTTTTTCTACGTTGTTCTAGTATTTTACTTTTATTTATTATATGTTCTCATTTATTTCTCGTTTCTTTTTTAAGGCATCGCTTTATAAATCTCTTCCTTTCTTCATAACTTTCCTGCATATATTCCTACAACATCTTTGTCTAGAGTTTCATTAAATCAACTAGAATGAATATGGACCTTTCTAAGTAATATTTAAGTTATAATGTATTCAAATACATTTAAATTAGAAATACTAACGAAAGTAAGTAATAACGCATATAAAAAAGACTAGCGTATTGATATATAACTAGCATAATGACGAGAAGCCGCTACCCGGCGTCGCCTGGGTTAGAGGAGGTGTAAAACAAATTTAGTCAGGCAGATCAATTATTATTTATTGCGAGTTGATCCTCGCAGGATGTTTTTTTTTTTTTTTTTTCTTCCATAAAATTCCTATTTTTTAAAAGTCCGTTTTCTTGATCCAACCACTATTTGAAGAAAAAAAAATTTGATGTTACTATTTAAAATACTAAATGCAAAAAAAAATCATTGCTGTTATCATTTAAACTTATATTTTGTATTTATCTTCACAAAAATAAATGAAATCTTTATTATATTTGCACAAAAAGCAAGCTCTGGTGATAGGGAATGTGTATATATAATTACTTTCTCATTAATTGTTTTAGTTACATAGTTTCTTCCGGAATACCATACATACACAACCAAGTGTCCTTTATATATGTATAGATTACACTTTACATTAATCAAACAGTCATTGGGTTTCTATATAAATCATTCTAGGGGATGAATTTTAATTACGTTTGAAAATATGAGAATGATATTAAAGATCAATAACAATTGAGTAATTAATTTCACTAAACTCAGTTTTGTTAAAGCCAATATGCCAAATTAACCACAGCATGTATCATGTTAAACCTATGATTACCTAGATATATAGAACACATGAATATTTTAAACCGCATCTCATAACATCGACTATTGGGAGGCAAATCGGACTGCATTTAGCTTTACTATTATGTACTAGCAAAATATGCACCCTCGGGTGCCAAGTATTAAGTTTTAATGTAATAAAATATTGTATTAAATAGAAAGGCTAAATGGAAACTAAATAAAGAATACAGATAAAAAAGATTTGAAACAGAGGAGTATAATAAAAAATGCGAACAACTACTTACTCTTCCATCAATCTCTTCTTTCATTTGTTATTTTTTCTAATTTAAGTATTAGTTATAAGCAAGGAAGTTGAAGAATAAAATGAGTTTATTTTATCTTATTAATGGATTTCATTAAGATTCATTGAGGAGATTTTGCTTTAATTCATTAAATAAAACAAACATTAGAAGATCAATAATATTAAGCACATATTATAAATTCGATTTTTAATATTAAATATGCAAATTTAGCCTTTCCGTTCACAACTGTGTTAAACCGCTTTTTGTGTATATAATTGCATGTTGTTCAATATGTAACATAGTTAACAGTATTTTAATAATGTATGACAATTTATTAAAATTGCAGGTTAAATAAAAATAAAATCATGGAGAATTGTGATGTCTATAACTAAGAGAATTGTGGACTTGAGTAGGAATATAATTTCGGTTACAGACAGAAAAAACCACACAATCTCCATATAATAAGATTTAATCTACTAGTGTATTTAAGCATTTTGTTAAATTTAACTTTTTCTCCTTCGGTATTGTGTTCTGTGTGCCGGTTGATTTATTTTCAGGTGTTGCAAATTTTGCGTCTTTTACTTATATGTATTTTTCTCCACCATGGAATTTTTAATTTTGTAATTACAAATTACAGTCCAGGTTTTTTACACCATTATCAGTATATATAAAACTCTCTTATATTACAGATTGTGTGTGAATTTATCAGTTAAAATTCTCCTCCCATTCTGTAGGTGACGATGATGAATCGATCGGTTTCCACCCGGTTGGAATGCCTACAAATGACTAGTCCCAAGTCGAACCACGGTGTCTGTTGGATGATATAATACTCCCCACCTTTCCTAGTGGTGCTTGAGCCACTTGGAGGGATTTCACTGACGACCTC
>CM042155.1:14253127-14260627 GCA_023376005.1 Doryteuthis pealeii
GGTAAAAACAAACAGTTAAAAAAGACTTACCTGCCTACTGCTTTTTTAATGATGGGAGGGATAATCTAGAAGTACATATGCCATTAAATGTGAACTGATTTTTCTCCTGTCTGTTTTCTCTCTGTCTAGTCTTAAAACAAACAATATGTCGAGATAAGCGTTTGTTTTTTCTCAAACTTCTAATCTTCAGCCTATTCGCGTGTTGTCGATCGTTTTGTACCAGACGATTTATTACAGTATAGCTCATAATATTGCAGTGTTCATTTTCTTTTATTTCACACCAACAACCCTTTAGTAATCTCACATTTTGATTGTCACCATCTCCTTTAGTCGGTATTGCGTTGAGGTTTAGATTTAGAAATCGTATGTGTAAAACCAGAGTCGCAAATAAAATAATACAGACATGAAATGCGAATTTTCCATGCATCAACATACCGCGTTTATAGTCAACTGGAGACACGCATGTGCAATGAATTCTTGTACATATTTCATTTTTGCCTGACAATTGAGTCGTAGTTAACTGTAATGGTTATTGTCTTGGGAAATGCACACAATAAACCAAGTTCAAATCCTTGGAGCAACTATTTGCATTTAACCAAGCACTAATACCCTTCGGAAGGTAGCATCAAAACCATTCTCTTCATAGGAAGGGATGTTCGGTACGCGCGAGAGAGGCATACTGACAGAAAGAAAGAAAAAAAGGAAAAAGAAAGAAAAAAGAAAGAAAGAGATAGGGTTGTAGAAATAAAATAAGAAAGAAAGATGGAAAGATAGAAAGAAAGAAATAAAGATAGAAGAAAAAGAAAGAAAAAAAGAAAAATGATAGAAAGAAAGATAGAGTGCGCAAGCACGAGAGAGACAGAGACAGAGAGACAGAGAGAGAGAGACAGACAGAACAGACACACAGAGAGAATAGATGAAAGAAAATAAGAAAGACAGAAAGAAGAAAGAAAGAAAGAAAGAAAGAAAGAAAGAAGGAAAAAGAAAGAAAAAAAAATAAAAAGAAAAAAAAACAAAGAACAAACATCACTAATATTCCCAGAAAAGGTATGCATCCAACCATTCTCTTTTCTAATAGAAGAGATAGCGCACGCCAAAACGGCGAGAGAGAGAGAGAGAGAGGGAGGGACAAGACAGAGACAGAGATAGAGAAGAGCAGGAGAGAGCCGAGTGGGGACACAAGAAGAAAGACAGAAAGATAGGAAGGAAAGAAACAAACAAACAAACAAAGATATAAATAACAGTCACATTACCTGTTTTTATCAGAGCGACTGATTATGACGAAGAGGACTAATTTGTGGATTTATATCATTTTAGACAAAGTGATATATTTCAATAATCACTGATTGATAATACTAATTACTACATTTATAATAAAATTAAAGTAATGAATCTCAATATGGCCAGTCTGAAAGTCTGCATCGATTTTAGATCACTGTACGCATCAACCTTTTATTTATTCAAGTTTTTGATTACTGTAAAAAACAGAGGTTTTTGATTAGTCTTCTTCAAAAATTGTGAAGAATTTCATTTTAGCTGGAAAATTTATGCAGGAAAGAAACCATCTGGAATTAGGAGTGCTGCATATTTTCTTGATCTTTGAATACACATCAAGATAATCGATAATGATTTGAATTCTTCAATTTCCAACAAGAGAGCCACGGTCGTAGGAAAAATTTAAAGACTTTTAAAGTCTTAACGAAGCGAAGTGAAATAGATCTGACTTGCATGCGAGTACTTCGTTTTATTGTTCGCTTCTTAAAAAATCAAAGAAATATTCAGCGGAATAATTAATAAATTTTCTATGTGTAAAGCCGTAAAAAACACTCATATATAAAATAAAAATAAACGGTTTTGAGAACAGAAATAAGTAGAATATAGATGAATAAAATAATTTAAATGCGAAAATATCAAATAGAAATCAGTGATGGCAAAAATATAATGTAATAATGTAACTCAAATTGTTCGAAGTCGGTTTTTTTTTAATTCTTTGAAAAATATACAAAACAATACATGAGAGAGTGAGAAAGAGAGAGAGACAGACAGACAGACAGGCCAGAGACAGAGACAGTAAAATGAAAGAAAGAAGAAAGAAAGAAAGGAAGAAGAAAGAAGAAAGAAAGTAAAGTAAGAAAGAAAAGAAAGAAGAGAAAAGTAAGGAAAGAAAGAAAGAAAGTTAGAAAGAAGAAAGGAAAAAAGAAAGAAAGTAAGAAGGAAAGAAAGAAAGAAAGAGAGAGAGAGAGAGAGAGAGAGAAAGTAAAGAAAGATAGAAGAAGAAAGAAAGAAGAGAGAAAGAAAAAGAAAATAAATAAAGAAAGAAAGAAAGGAAGAAAGAAAGAAAAAAAGAAAGTAAGAAAGAAAGAAAGAGATAACGTAAGAAAGAAAGAGAGAGAGAGAGAGTAAGAAAGATAGAAAGAAAGAAAGAAAGAAAGTAAGAAAGAAAGAAAGAAACGAGAGAAAGAAAGAAGAAAAAAGTAAGAAAGAAAGAAAGAGAGAAAGAAAGAAAAGAAAGAGAGAAAGAGAGAAAGAAAGAAAAAAAGGAAGTAAGAAAGAAAGAAAGAGAGAAACGTAAGAAAAAAGAAAGAGAGAGAGAAAGTAAGAAAGAAAGAAAGAAAGAAAGAGAGAAAGAGAGCAAAGATAGAAAAGAAAGAAAGAAAGAGAGAAAGAGAGAAGAAGCTAAGAAAGAAAGAAAGAAAGAAAGAAAGAAAGAAAGAAAGAGAGAAAGAAAGAAAGAAGAGAGAAGATAGAAAAAGAAAGAAAGAAAGAAAGAAAGAAAAGAAGGAAGTAAGAAGAAAAGAAAAGAAAGGAAAGAGAGAAAAAAAGAAAGAGGAAAGAGACAGCCAAATATACTCAGGAAAAGTATGCATCCAACCCATTATCCTTCTGATAGGAAGGATGGCTGGCGAGGAGAGAGAGGAGAGAGAGAGAGAGAGAGAGAGACACCACACACACACCCACACACACACCACCACACAGAACACAGACAGAGAGAGGAAAAGGAGGAAAGAGAAAGAAAAGAGAAAGGACAGAGAAAGACAGAGAGGAACGACAGAGAGAAAAAAAGATAGAAAGTTGGAAAGAAAGGGAAAGAAAAACGGAAAGAAAGACAGAAAGAAAATGGAAAGAAATAAAGAAAAAAACAGCACTTAATATCATCTGGAAAGGTTATGCATCCAACCATTTCTCCTTCTTATTAGAAGGGATATCGTGAACGGGTGAGAAGAGATAGATAGATAGATAGATAAGAGAGAGAGAGAGAGAGAGAGAAGAGAGGGAAAGAAGAGAGTTAGGAGAGAGAGAGTGTGAGACAAACCAGAGAGAGAGAGGGAGAGAGAAATTGAGAGAAGAGAGAGAGAGAGAGAGCAGAGTGAGTTGATAGTGAGACAGAAACAGAAAGAAAGAAAAAAGAAAGAAAGATAGATTTCTATAATTTCTATGTTTTCTATGATTTTCTAAAACATTGTATTTTTGTTTTATTTCAAGTTTTGAAATTTCATATTTACGTAGCTGTTGATACGAATTCTACTTTTATGCATTACTCATTCATTGTGTATTTATGTAGTGAATATTTATGCATTATTTGCCAAGTACTCTGAAAGATTTGTGCCGGAAGTGGAAAACATTTTACAATGGTGAATTTTGCTAAAGTAATTGCGCTAAGCAAACTAGAAAAAAATCAAAGTTTTTACAAAGGATTTAAAAGAAAATTGAGAACTGAAGCAAATTAATAGTCTATTAATGCTGAAGCTAAGAATTCAAAAGGAAAACACACAACATAATATATATATATATATATATATATATTATATATATATATATATATATATATTAAAATGTTACATATTATATACACAACACTTATATGTATATGCACATATATATACATATATATGCTTATATGTTATGTAATAATACAATATATACGTATATTTATATATGTATATAAGCGCTTAGACCAAAAGAGATTGTTTTTTGCGTGTCGGTGAGTGCCACACCTATCATCAGCTACTCACTTTACCGCACAGATTTATGTCGGTAC
This sequence comes from Doryteuthis pealeii, assembly GCA_023376005.1. NCBI lineage: Eukaryota > Metazoa > Mollusca > Cephalopoda > Myopsida > Loliginidae > Doryteuthis > Doryteuthis pealeii. The sequence goes on from CM042155.1 coordinate 14,257,167, forward strand.
TTCATAGGCTGAGTTGGCGAGGCATGGATTGAACCCGGAACCTTGTGGTTCTAGCCAACGTGCTCTACCACTGCAGGTAAGCTGACCTCATGTGTGTTGTACATATATATATATAATATATATATATATATATATAGTATATATATATATAAGTTAAGAGAAGGTTACCTTATGGGGTCACCCTTGAATTGGTGTATAAGCGTGCTTTATCCTTGAATTCTTCGAATCCGGTCCTTAAAATATATTTTACCTAATAACTCTAATTTTTTCCGTACATTTGACGACACGTTATTTATTTACCAAAAAAAACTATAATTCAACTAATATCATTGATAAAACTAAATGATGTGGAAACCCTCCATAAATTACTCATGAACTTAACAAAAACCACACCCTACCATTTAGACACACTTATACAATAACAACATTTAGAAATTTAAAGTTTTATCATAAGTATATCAACAAAAATGATGACATCCATTTTTATTCCCACCATAACAATAAGAATAAATAGTGGTACCATAATAGGTTTCTTTCTTAAAGAGCACTTTAGATATTGCAATAAGAAATCTTAGAAGAGGAATTTAATATTAATAAAAAGTCTTTTCCTTAAAAATACTATACCCTTTAAACTCATACACCGCTGCTAAAAAAACCGCATTGAAAATACACAATACAAAAGATAATACTACATCTCTTAATAACAAACATAACAACAATAACGACTCTGATAGGTACATTATACTTCCCAATAATCCTTATAACTGATAAGAATGAATAGAAAACCTAAAAAAGATAAGGTATTAAAACAGTTACATCACTCCACAAAAACAATCAAAATCATTTTACAGAATAAAAATAATTTTAAAACGCAAACACTCCAAGGCTGGAGTCTACACAACAGATTGCGAAATTGTAACAAACAAATGTAGGAGAGACTTATAGATCTTTCACTAAACGGGTCTCTGAACATTGATGTCATATTAAACGAGGTTTTTTAAAAAATCAAAGGATGGTTATTGTCAAATATATTTAGCTAAGGCGTTGTTTAGAAAACCTCGTTTAATATGACATCAATGTCAGAGACCCGTTTAGTGAAAGATCTATAAGTCTTCCTACATATGTTTGTTACAATTTCAGCAATCTGTTGTGTAGACTCCAGCTTGGGAGTGTTTGCGTTTAAAATTTATTTTTACTGTAAAATGATTTTGATTGTTTTTGTGGAGTGAGTAACTGTTTTAATACCTATCTTTTTTAGGTTTCTATTCATTCTTATCAGTTATAGGATTATTGGGAAGTATAATGTACCTATCAGAGTCGTTATTGTTGTTATGTTGAGTGTTATTAAGAGATGTAGTATTATCTTTGTATTGTGTATTTTCAATGCGTTTTTTTTAGCACGGTGTATTGAAGTTTAAAGGTATCGTATTTTAAGAAAAGACTTTTTAATAATATTAAAATTCCTCTCTAAGTATTTCTTATTGCATATCTAAAGTGCTCTAGAAAGAAACCTATATTGGTACCACTATTTATCTTATTGTTATGGTGGGAATAAAATGGATGTCATCATTTTTGTTGATATACTTATGATAAAACTTTAAATTCTAAAATGTTGTTATTGTATAAGTGTGTCTAAAAATGGTAGGGTGTGGTTTTGTTTAAGTTCATGAGTAAATTTAATGGAGGGTTCCACATCAATTTAGTTTATCAATGATATTAGTTGAATTATAGTTTTTTTGGTAAAAAATAACGTGTCGTCAATGTAACGGAAAAAAAAAATTAGAGTTATTAGGTAAAATATATTTAAAGGGACCGGATTCGAAGAATTCAAGGAATAAGCACGCTTATACCATTCAAAGGTGAACCCCATAGGTAACCTTTCTCTTAACTTATATATTATATATATATATATATATATATATATATATATATATAATATGTACACACACCATGAGGTCAGCTTACCTCAGTCGGTAGAGCACGTGGCTAAGAACCACAAGGTTCCGGGTTCAATACCATCCCTCGCCAACTCAGCCTATGAGTACCACATAAATCTGTGCGGTAAGTTGAGTAGCTGATGATAGGTGTGGCACTCCACCCGACACGCAAAAACAATCTCTTTGGTTCTAGCGCTATATACATATTATAAATATTACGTATATATGTATATACATAATATAAGCATATATATGTATATATATGTGCATATACATATAAGTGTGTGTATATAAATATGACATATATATATATATATATATATATATATATATAATATATATATATATATATATATAATATATATGTGTTGTTTCCTTTTGAATTCTTAGCTTCAGCATTAATAGACTATTAATTTGCTTCAGTTCTCATATTCTTTTAATCCTTTGTAAAAACTTTGAATTTTTTAGTTTGCTTACGCCAAATTACTTTACAATTCACCATTGTAAAATGTTTCACTCCGGCACAAATCTTTCAAGAGTACTTGGCAAATAATGCATAAATATTCACTACATAAATACACAATGAATGAGTAATGCATAAAAAGTAGAATTCGTATCACACTACGTAAAATGAAATTTCAACTTGAAATAAGAACAAAAATACAATGTTTTAGAAAATCATAGAAACATAGAAATTATAGAATCTATCTTTCTTTCTTTTTTCTTTCTTTCTGTTTCTGTCTCACTATCACTCACTCTCTCTCTCTCTTCTCTCTCTCTCTCAATCTCTCTCCCTCTCTCTCTCTGTTTGTCTCACACTTCTCTTCTCTCTAACTCTCTCTTTCCCTCTCTCTCTCTCTCTCTCTCTCTCTCTCTCTATCTATCTATCTATCTATTCTCTCTCTCACCCGTTCACGATATCCCTTCTAATAAGAAGGAGAATGGTTGGATGCATACCTTTCCAGATGATATTAGTGCTGTTTTTTCTTTATTTCTTTCCTTTCTTTCTGTCTTTCTTTCCGTTTTTCTTCTTTCTTTCCAACTTCTATCTTTTTTTCTCTCTGTCGTTCTCTCCTGTTCTTCTCTGTCTTTCTCTTTCTCTTTCTCTTTCTCTTTCTCTCTCTGTTCTGCTGTCTGTGTGTGTGTGTGTGTGTGTGGTGTGGTGTGTCTCTCTCTCTCCTCTCTCTCTCTCTCTCTCTCTTCGCACGCACAATCCCTTCCTATCAGAAGGATAAATGTTGGATGCATACTTTTCCTGAGTATATTTGTGCTGCTCTTTCTCTTTCTTTTTTTCTCTCTTTCTTTCTTTCTTCTTTCTTACTTCCTCTTTCTTTCTTTCTTTCTTTCTTTCTTTCTTTCTATCTTTCTCTCTTTCTTTCTTCTTTCTCTCTCTTCCTTTCTCTTTCTTTCTTCTTTCTTTCTTACTTTTCTTTCTCTCTTTCTCTCTTTCTTCTTTCTTTCATCTTTCTCTCTTTCTCTCTTTCTTTCTTTCTTTCTTCTTACTTTTCTCTCTCTTTCTTTCTT
>CM042155.1:14265627-14275627 GCA_023376005.1 Doryteuthis pealeii
AATCCCCTCCAAAGTGCTCAACCCACTAGGAGGTGGGGAGTATATATAGTCATCCACAGACACCGTGTTTCGACTTGGGACTAGTCATTTGTAGGCATTCCAACCGGGATGGAAACCCGATCGATTCATCATCGTCACCTACAGAATGGGAGGAGAATTTTAACTGATAAATCACACACATCTGTATATAAGAGAGTTTTATATATACTGTAATGGTGTAAAAAAACCTGGACTGTAATTTGTAATTACAAAATTAAAATTCATGGCTGGAGAAAAAATACATATAAAAGTAAAGACCAAAACATTTGCAACACCTGAAAATAATCAACCGGCACCACAGACACAATACCGAAGGAGAAAAAAGTTAAATTTACAAAAGTGCTAAATACACTAAGTAGATTAAATCTTATTATAATGGAGATTGTGTGTTTTTCTGTCTGTAACCGAAATTATATTCCTACTCAAGTCACAATTCTCTTAGTTATAGACATCACATTCTCCATGATTTTATTTTTATTTAACCTCAATTATTAATAAAATTGTCATACATTATTAATACTGTTAACTATGTCTACATATTGACAACATGCAATTATATACAACAAAATAGCGGTTTACAGTGTGAACGGAAAGGCTAATTTGCATATTAATATTAAAAAATCGAATTTAATAAATATGTGCTTAATATTATTGACTTCTAACTGTTTGGTTTTATTTTAATGAATATAAGCAAAAATCTCTTCAATGAATCTTAAATGAAATCCATTAATAAGATAAAATAACTCATTTTATTCTTCACTTCCTCTTATAACTAAATACTTAAATTAGAAAAAATAACAATGAAAGACGAGATTGATGGAAGAGTAAGTTTCAGTTGTTCCATTTTTTATTATACTCCCTCTGTTTCAAATCTTTTTATCTGTATTCTTATTTAGTTTCATTAGCCTTTCTAATTTAATACAATATTTTATTACATTAAAACTTAAATACTTGCACCCGGAGGGTGCATATATTTGCTAGTAATAATAGTAAAGCCTAATGAGTCCGATTTGCCTCCAAATAGTCGATGTTATGAGATGCGTTTAAAATATTACAATGTGTCTATATATCACTAGGTAATATAGGTTTACATGATACATGCTGTGGTTAATTTGCATATTGGCTTTAACAAAACTGAGTTTAGTGAATAATTACTCAATGTTATTGATCTTTAATATCATTCTCATATTTTCAAACGTATTAAAATTCATCCCTAGAATGATTTTTATATAGAAACCAATGAATGTTTGATTAATGTAAGTGTAATCTATACATATATAAAGGACACTTGGTGTGTATGTATGTATGTCCGGAAGAAACTATGTAACTAAAACAATTAATGAGAAAGTAAATATATATATACACATTCCCTATCACCAGAGCTTGCTTTTTGTGCAAATATAATAAAGATTTCATTTATTTTTGTGAAGATAAATACAAAAATATAATTTAAATGATAACAGCATTGATTTTTTTTTTGCATTTAGTATTTTAAATAGTAGACATCAATTTTTTTTCTCAAAGTGGTTGGATCAAGAAACGGACTTTTAAAAAAATAGGAATTTTAATGGAACATCCTGCGAGGATACAACTCGCCAATAAATAATAATTGATCTGCCTGACTAATTTGTTTACACCTCCTCTACCCAGGCGACGCCGGGTAGCGGCTTCTCGTCATTATCTAGTTATATATCAATACGCTAGTCTTTTTATATGCGTTATTACTTACTTTCGTTAGTATTTCTAATTTAATGTATTTGATTACATTATAACTTAAATACTTACTTAGAAAGGTCACATATTCATTCTAGTTGATTTAATGAAAATCTAGACAAAAGATGTGTAGGAATATATGCAGGAATAGTTATGAAGAATGAAGAGATTATAAAGCGATCCTTAAAAAAGAAACGAAAATAAATGAGAAACAATATAATAAATAAAAGTAAAAATACTAGAACAAAGCGTAGAAAAAACAATAAACAGGATACATTTTTCTCAATTATTGGGATATTCATTTCTTTTACTCGTCATTGGCTAGCCTCGATCAGACTTTTGGATTCCAAAAAAGAAATAAGAAAATTCATTGTTATGATAACAAAAAGCAATATGTAAATAAATATAAATATTATTTGTCTGATTTTTTTTAGATGAGGCTGGATAATTTGTATTATTCAGACTGTACTGCTCATATTTATTGTTATATACACAATATTTCAGCCAATTTGCCTTCCAGATTTCTTCAGGTGTTTCTTATCAAACTTGATTCTGACACGAAACACCTGAAGACGACAATAGGGCACATCGACTGAAATGTGTATATAACGATAAAAATGAAGACAGTCTGAAAAATCTAAATAATACTAATATATAAATATATCATTTATTAAAAAAAACAACAAACAAATCATCTTTAAATATCTTCATCTTACAGGTATAAAGGTAAATTAGAATAAAACATTACCTTTAATCTATGTGGAACACGCATATATTCGCATAATACAGTAAATAAAGATAACCTGGATACACTGACTAATTTAAGGCTCTTTTAAGGTATCCTTATATTTATATCAAAAAGCAGTTTCCTAAAAGTAGCAAGAATATAAATTTCCCAACCCCTCCATACAAGCAGGATGTGACACAATGTCAATTTCCAAATCGGACTTTAACAGATTTGTATTCAGAATTTTCCTTCTCCTAGATTGATAACCTAGCCACGGTTAAAGAGCCCAGTCTACCCTACTATTTACCCATAGCTGGAGGGAGAGTAGATGGATGCATAACTTTTCCAAGGATATTATCGCTATATTAAATGCAAACAACCACGTCCAGGACTTGAACTCGGGGCGACGAGTACATTCCATACGAATCTAGCTATTGGACCACGTGCCTCTAATAGAAGCAAGAATATGTTTGCCTCAGATAGGTCAGAGGAAATCCATCGTGCATAATATCGAAGTTTTTTTTCTTCTTCTTCTTCTTCATTCGCTCGGGAGATCTTTGATATCCTACCGGAATCCAACTGTGTTTCACCTGATATTCATCAATTGCTGCATCCCTCAGGTATACAACGATGACACGTCCAGAGCTCAGTGAAGATGAACTTGGCAGATAATAATTTTCCAATGTAGTACAGGTAAACTCCCCAGCGAATGTGTATTGTGGACCCTGGGTTGCTTGAATATAACTGTAATAGAAGACACACGTTCTAATACTGGACAGGTCTGTTTGCGTTTTACTTCGATTGGTTGGTTAGTTGATGTATTTTAATGGTACATCAACCCGTATCTGCTTATTTACAGCCAAGGGGTTAGGAAATAGATTTTGTATATCTATATTTACACTTTTGCAGTTGACGGATTTAACGATATGTTAGCATCGTTGACGGTCCAGGTGAGGGATTTTAATGGCAAATCATAGAGATAAAGACATGGTTTAATAATCGTTTGCAGATCTATTACAACTGAATAGCGAGTTCGGTCCTTGCAGGATGACCCATAAAAATCACCACGTAAAAACGATCTTAATTTAATTCTGCCCGGTGGGAGGACAGGGAATTTTCTTTTTGTCAGATTTGAGGGAATGACATCATATGGCTAAACTTGCAAATCGGTCGAAAAATGAAAACATATTACAGGTGACCTAGAAAAAAGCGAACCCAAATGATTTATTTTCCGATTAAACTAACCCTAAACCCCACCTCTAACCCTAACCCTTAACCCTAAAACCCCCTATTTAAAATTAACAGTTTTATTACAAAATTTGTGGGTTCTGTTTTTTTGGGGTGCGGGGTCACCCTGCATACAATGCAAACCAAATGTACTCTCAATGCAAACCAAATGTACCCCACTTAAAATATCAAGAAAAGATTGAATAATATTGTTCCACTTCGTGGTATAACGTAGCAAAGAATAAACAAATATATCCGTGTCTTAAAAATCGGTTCGAAACTTATCTACGTCTATACGTATTTACCCACCGCCTACACGAGTAGGATGTGACATAAGGTCAATTTCTTAAGCGGGGTTTAATGGATTTGAATTCTGGGTTTTCCGTCTCCTAGACTGGTTGTCTTACCAAGGTTAAAGAGACCAGTCTTTACACATAACTAGAGGGAGAATAGTTTCGTGTCTTTCCAATGGTTTTAGCAGTATGTGAAATGCATACGGCTTCGTCAAGAATGTTAACTCGTTTCACCGTGTCCATATCCAACGACAATAATAAGAACATCTATACACATATAAAGGGTACTTGTGTGTGTCTATGTATGCGTGTATGTCTAGATGAAACCACGAAAAGAAAATAATCAACAAATATATAAAGTAAATATATATATATACACAATCACTATCATCAGATCTTACTTTTTGCGCCAAAATAATAAAGATTTGTTTGATATTCGTGAAAATGAGGAAAAACTAGAATTTAAATAATATCATCATGGATTTTTTTAAATTTAATATTTTAACACGGAGACATGATTTTTCTTCTCAGGTGTCAGTGCAAACTTTTCTGACCCCTCCCCCCCCCCCGGTTGAATCAATGAAAAGTTTCTTTTATATAGGGATTTTAATGGGGCATCCTGCGGGGATCCAACTCTTAGTAAGAATGTATCTGCGAGACTAACTTTTTGTCCCCACTCTACCCGGCGACGCCGAGTAACCACTTCTAGTAAGCTTATGCACAGTAATACGAAAAGTAACCTCCAAATTAACATTAAGCTGATTTTTTGGGTTATATTATTCGGAGTTTTTGAGAAATATCTTCACACTGCCTAATGAAGGCCGAAACGAATGGCATGAAATCCAAGATCGTAGAACCGCCTCTATCCAATAAATATACACATGTATAAACTAATACACAAAAAGGCAACGCTCTCCTATAAATGGATGAAGCACTCTCTGGCAGCCTTTCGATATTTCGGGAAAAATTTGACAGTTTCATAAGGAAAAAAGAAAAAGTTCTTGGTAAATACAAAATTTCATGGATTGCAAGGAAATTTAACAGGCACGGAAATTACACTACTGTCCACACGTTTCACTAAATAAACGCCATTGGCATCGATCACAGCCTCAATCCTGATCCAGAACCTGGGCAAGCTGATGTTACAGTTTCCCTGGGCACAGACTTAAAAACTACCTTAATTCTGTCGATTAACTAGGCTTTTGTAGTACTGGCACGGCGATTGGTGTTTTTCTCAACATTGCCACATACATAATAATCCAGGGGTTTAAGATCAGTGGAGTTCGGAGGCCAAACATTGGGATTGGTGTAGTCGTAAAAATTCGCCGACTTTTCCCACGTCCGGCAGGGTGCGGAATCCTGCTGCCATACATATGACGTACCATTGGCTTGACTACATTGTTTAGCAACTCCACGTAGGCATCTGAAGGTCCTCCTACGCTGTACGAACGCAATCAGATCGTCAGTTATGTTGCTTTCTTCTAGCGACACCCTCGTAGTCTCCATTGCAATTCTCCAGTTCGTGCCTGATTGGTTTTACAGTGTTCAGGGAGCATTGGGCAGCAACCATAATCTCTTTATTTTGATGTTCGGCGCAGATCATCCTGATACAAGTTATTCTCTTCCATGATTCAGGTGGGTTCCAGGCATCCATTCTATCTGTTATCACGTATATGAATGAAGAAGAGTCCAGGCTTTTAAATGATGCGTAGTGTGTGTTAATAACTCCAACCTACGGAGAAAAATAACCAAATATAAATATATCAAATTTTATCCCGAACACCCTGTACACACACAAACTAATACACAAAAAGGCAACGCTCTTCTATAAAATGGATGAAACACTCAGCTTTTACACACACACATACACACACACAAACACACAGCGTCGATCCCAGGGGGCCATCCCCCCAGGCAACACCTGCCCCCTCGATTTAAAGGGGCAGGGATGGGTTTATTGTCCAGCGCCTGAGGCGCCCCCCTTGAGGGGGAATGCCGACGGGATCGACGCAATTTTTCATCCGCCACCCCATGAGCTTCGGCTTGTGGGTGGTCCCACATAAATAGGGCCTTGTGCCTGACCCATACAAGTGGGGTACGTGGAAAATATCACCCTCACAAACACCCCCACACATGTATATATATATATATATATATATATATATATATATATATATATATAATATAATTATATTAGATAATGTGCATATCTCAGTGTTTGTACGGGACGATTGCCGAGTGGTTAAGAAGCCTGAGTGATGATGATCGGGTTTTCCGTCCCGGCTGTAGTTTGCTAGCAAATGTCTAGCCACACTGAAGAGACGTGATACGTCGAAAAATGGTGTCTGTGGAATGACTACACAAACTGATATATATATATATATATATATATAATATATATATATATATATATATATATATATATATATACTGTAGATAGAAGGAAAGTGGTCAAGAAATGAACAACTCAAAACAAGTCACAGGGTGAAACAGTTTCGTCCGTGTTCACAGACGTCATCAGTCATTTGTAACTTTATTAAAGCAAAGCATACGTTTAAATACAAGTGGCGGCGGTGGCGCCGGGGAGTTCAAAGGGATGAGTGTGTAGTGATGTGAGATAAGGAGGACCGGGGAATTTTGGGTAGGATGGGGTCGCTGGGTCAGTTGTCTGGAGGGGTAGGGGATATTTGTTTGTTGGTGAAAGTGGTTGATGGGTCAATATATATATATATATATATATATATATATATATATATGTGTGTGTGTGTGTGTGTGTGTGTGTGTGTGTGTGTGTGTGTGTGTGTTTATTCCTAAGAACTTTTTTTTTTTTAAATTAAACCCTTTGTCGTTAAGTAGTAATTTGACGTTTGAAAAACATAGTAATGAACGGGAAATGTTATCGCAGTTTTAGTGGCAGAATGATTTCCCCGGAGTATATTTTATCCTATTGTTTAATTTGTTGTTCTGTTGATCATTGATCGTCACAAACTGATCACGGCTAGATGAGATGACTCTTGTGTATAAAGAAATATATAACCACTCGATACGGGCACTGGGCGAATATATCATAAATAAATAACCTGACATCTCTTAGTGCGTGGGCGGTATCAATAAGATACTGTGAATTATAATTACATTTATATCATAATTATATTTCAATCTACTCGATGTGGAAAGGATGGATAAGTCATTCATTGATGAATAATTTGATTTTTGTTTTCATCTTAAGTGAATTGTAATTAGTAACAGAAATAAAAATAGAAATGGCTTAGTGGGAAAACATTTAGAATAAAATATTTACTATGTCAATCCTCGCAAATAATTTTTGTCAATAGATCTTCCACGGATATACATGTATTTATCTGAGAGTTTCAATTTTAAAAATCATATATATATATATATATATATATATATATATATATATATAGAGAGAGAGAGAGAGAGAGAAGAGAAGAGAGAGAGAGAGAGAGAGAGAGAGAGAGAGAGAGGAGCGAGAGAGAGGGAGATAGAGAGAGGAAGAGAGAAAGAAAAATATTGATTCTTTTCTTCGCAAACGTATTTTTACAATTCATGTTACAGTTTTACTTCTTGAATTCGTATGTACCTGATCAAACAAACGGACATGTGAACAGGGATTGGTACACAATCGCATGTATTATTATAAATTATCAAGTTCCTTTAATGAATATGTAGGTATAAACGTTGGATTTGATATTTACACACACACATTCACACAGAAACACGACCCATTATACGCCATTCGAATATCATTTAATTATGCACACACACACACGCACACACATACACACACGTACACACACACACACACACACACACACACACACACACATATATATATATATATTTCATTATGTTTTCATACCCTTTTATCTATACATATACCGTACTATTCATTTCCTTACTCTTAATATATATATATATATATATATATATAATATATATATATATATATATATATATATATATATATATAAAGGGTATGAAAACACGCACTATTGTTAAAATGAATATTGTTAAAAATAGCTATGAAAATGATACAAAAAATATATTCATTTTAACAATATTGTGTGCTTTCATACCCTTTCATCTCTCTCTCTCTCTCTCTCTCTCTCTCTATATATATATATATATATATATATATATATATATACTAAATTATTAATACCTATACTAAACTTCATCTCCAAGAATATCTGAGAAAACTAATTCGTCGGGAATGGTTTGCACAATTCCATATCTTAAAACATATGTTATCTCCTTGTTGCTAGAAAAAAATATCGACCAACCCATTCACTTCAGACTGATTCACGGGAGAGAGCTGAAGAAAAACCATTTAATATCGTAAGATAACAGCTGTTTTGGACGTAACTTGTCATCAGAGATGTTGGATGGCACTGCTGGGGTTAATAACTTAGCTTTCATTTATTATTTGGCTTATGTAAACTTTCGTTAAATGTTGATGAAACCTAATTGGTGAATTTTCTTTTCTTTTTTGACATACGCCTCCTTTTGAAACTGCCGCTTAAATACTCATACATAGTGGATTCGTGCGTCCTTGCCTCCTGCCCTAAAAAACGGTTGCGATACCTGCTCAAAATGTGAACCGTGCTAATTGTGAACTCTTTAGCTGTTTGACGGCGTTTTTCTCGACAAGCTAATGCGATATGAAAGCGATATTTTACCCCCTTCCAAGTCTTTTCTCGACAAGTAAATGTAAATATCTACGTAAAGGGGTGATGTTTAATCTGTTTAATACATGCGTTTGTTTATATATTTTACGATCACCAGAGAGATCTAGTTTGCGAGCAGATGATCATTGCTTTATAAATGCAGACAGTGAAAGTTAATTTAAGTCACCCCTACGGATCTCTACGGGAGCGCATAAAAAGTCATCAATTGACACGTAAAGGGGTGGTGTTTGAACTATTAAATAAATACGTTTGTTTATATATTTTACGATCACCAGAGACCATATAGATAGATAGATAGATAGATAGAGATAGAGTGAGAGAGAGAGAGAAAGAGAGAGATAGAGAGAGCATGTGTGTATGTTTTAAACAATGTGAAAAATACATAAATGTTTGAAATTACACAAGTATCTACATTAAAAGAGAATTTCTCAGAACCGGGGAAAAAAGAACGTTAATATTCAGTTAAAATTTCAAATATGATATTTAAGTACTTAATAATGCCGTACTCCGAATGGCCGCTTTTCCCTATGTAAAAGTTCGAATTCTATTGAAGTTTATTTGAAGCAAAATGTCAATACCAGCAGCACGTAGCTTAAGGGGTGGCAGCTTGAAGATACCGGATTCAAGTTGGGGTTGATATCGGAGCTGATATGATGCACAAGAACCCGTAATCGACGATGAAGATAGTTCATCACTGACTACCCCCCTGTATTCATGTACAAGATGTATTGTACGACTGTGTGTGTGTATAAATATTAAAGTGATATATTTTTAAGTATATTTTTGGTACAAATAATGTTCAATATATGTGAAATAATAATAGAAAAAATGTTTTCTTAGATTCAGTGCCACATTTGGATATTGATCTTGCTATGAAAAAATCAGAAATCATCAATAACTTAAAATTGGTTGAATTTCAGACTTTTTCGATAGCATTTTTGGGTTTCTTGTGAAACAATGTGTGTGTGAATGAGTGTGATTTCATTATTTCCTAGGGAATATCTTATTGTCACAGACCGATTTATGCGAATATTTCCAGTATTATCTCTATTACTATATTATCAGTATTACTATAATATGAGTATTACTATATTTTGGAGAAAGTATAATGTGATTTGGTGACCATTATAAACACAAAATAAGCGAGTGAAATTATTCGCTGTGATTTTATCAGCACTTTATATATGAGGCTTATCGTTTTTATGAGCATAATATTTCAGATAACAATGCTTCTATTCTATCTCTTTTTTGTAATTATATCATCAACGCCCTTAATGTTAGATTATATA
>CM042155.1:14280627-14298127 GCA_023376005.1 Doryteuthis pealeii
ACCACACACACACACACACGCACACACACACACACACAATATAATATATATATATATATATATAATATATATATATATATATATATATATATCGGCTTCATCAGTCCTGGAATTGTATGGATATATTTAGCCTTTTTGTTTGATAACTATATTACTCTGTATATAATATCCCACTTACTGCACATTGAGCACCCAGCATTGACTATACACATTTTAACATTCAAATGTTAAAAGAAGCTTATGTGTAGAATCATTCCCAACGGCAACTAACCTGGTTATATATATATATATATATATATATATATATATATATATATATATATATATAACTATTATATATATCGTAACAAGAAACAAAAGAAGTGAAGATGAGAGGAAAAAAGCTGCCACAGAAAAGAGAGCTAAAAGAAAGGAGAAACAGCAGCCCCCCCCAAAAAAAAACCACAGAAAGCATCACCTTTTGTTTACAGCCATTGCACAGAGACTGCCATTCGAGGATCGGTCTGTACAGAGACACTCATGTAGTTCTAAGAAGAGAGAGAGAGAGAGAGAAGAAAAAAAACAAACTACGCCATCGTCTAAGATAGATGGAAGGTTGCCAACCATATATATATATATATATATATATATATATATATATATATATATATATAATTCAACTGTGCTGATATACACCTACATACTAATAGAAGATATTTGTTTCTTTTGAGCAAGGATACGTCTCCAAATCTATTTTAATGTGGCGTTATAAATAAAGCTCACCGAAGAATTGAAACATCAATAAAATGTTAAAATGAAAATAAAATGGTGATCTAAAAAAAAAAACAAACATGAATCTTGTTTTTCTGGAAGAAAATGTGACGTCATGCGCGCATGCGTAATCATGCCGAAATTATAAATTTAGAAAACAACATTTTCCTCGAGAGTTACTCTTTCATTTACGGGGTAGTTACGTTTGAAGGATGAAGTATTGGTATAAAATTCTGGGCATGTGTGCAGCACAATTGAATGAATTTTTTTTTTTTCATTTTAGAATTTTATTGACGTTTTAAATGTTTGGTCTGTTTTGCATTTTTTATTTATTTTTTCGTGAAAGATTTTTGATGATGGAATTAAAAAACAAAATCTAATGCATCAGAATTAACGCCGAAAACAACCATTGCGAATGGAATCCTATTCAAATACTCACGGTCAACCTTTTATTACAGTCAATAATATTTTCGATTTTTTTTTCTTCTTCTGGAGTTGATGCCAACCATTAATCAAGTCTTCAAATTTACCAGAGGCAATTACTTCAACCAATCCAGTGTGGGATTGCTGAGTCTTCTGTCAATTACACACTGCCTTTCTTCATCTCTGGCTATTTAGCATCTTCTCAATTCTATACAAAAGGTTCATTACCTTTTTTTCCATAAGCACAAGGAAAATGGACATGGTCATTCACAGCGGAATTCTTACAAAAATCTTATTTGTGCAAATCGTGTTACATGTGATGCTGTCCATCTTTTTTTTCACATCTATTCTATTCTTGTATTTTCTTCACTGAAATATTATATATATATATATATATATATATATATATATATATATAATATTTCAGTGAAGAATACAAGAAATAGAATAGATGTGAAAATAAGATGGACAGCATCACATGTAACACGATTTGCACAAATAAGATGACTTTTAATTATTATTAATTATTAATATTATATGCTATAAATTTGGTAATGAGCTCTCTAATTGGTAATTTAAATTAACTCTCACTACTAAGCAAATAAGCAATGATCATTTCTCCGGAAATTTGATCTCTCAGTGACGAATGATACATACACTTTCTATGTATTTAATAGTTTAAAACACCAGTCCCGCATCAGCTGTCAGTGGCGAGGGATAAGATATCGGACTACCATACGGTCAGTCTGAGTTCGAACCCTACCCAAGGTTTGTGTCTAGCCACACTGAGGAGGCATGATATGCCGAAACACGTGTCTGTGGATGACTTAATTAATTATTAATTATTATATATATATATATATATATATATATATATATATAAAATCACAATAAGAACAATGACGACAAATAGTGATGCCGTTGAATGACGAAACGAAATGCAGGAGCTATTAACGGATCGCGTGGACCGTGCCTGGAGTTTAAAACTGTCCATTTTTTTCAAAAGTCAAACGCTCTGAAGACGAATAACACCGAAAAAAGTGTTATTCAGAAACCAATGTAGGACCGACTTTATAATTATAAATAAATATATATATATATATATATATATATATATATACACAATGGATAAAAGTAACCTACTCGAGTTTCATCGTTTGAATCGTCAGGGTTTCATCCGCTGAATTAATCGAGTTTTCGATGAATATCAGTTGGTACCATGTATGTCCGTTGAAACGGGTCTTATCTTTATCATAAAAGATAAGACCCGTTTCAACGGACATACATGGCACCAACTGATATTGATTGAAAACTCGATTAATTCAGCGGATGTAACCCTGACGATTCAGACGATGAAACTCGAGTAAGTTACTTTTATCCATTTTATAAATAAATTTTGCTCTACATTGTATTGAGCACTTTGTGTTTGTTTTTTCTCGGTCTTAACCCCTGGATACTACTGTGCGCTTCCAACGATTGTACTCGTACCCACCGGTAAGCCACTACTCATACATTAACGTATATATATATATATATATATATATATATATATATATATATCATACAACGTTTAATAAATACCACGTGCGAAACCCTGCCCTCATCAGCTGCTAACTAGGTGGGATTACACAATTTCGCCGGCTAAAATCGGAACTGTCACGCCTAGCTCACAGATGCAGCTTTTTGGCCACTGCACAGTGTATTTAAAAAAATATAAAATAACAGAAATAGATGAATATTAAATAATGTCCGTTCATCTTAGCACACACACACACACACACACTCTCTCTCTCTCTCTCTCTCTCTCTCTCTCTCTCTCTCTCTCTCTCTCTCTCTCTCTCTTTTAAAAATATATATGTATTTTTCAAAAAGCTTTAAATTTGAAAAAAAAAAGTTTTTGAAGAAAGTTTTAGAAAAATATTTTAATTGAAAAAATAAATTAAATATATATGTTTTTAAATATTCCACGTTAGCATTCATATTTATGATACAACAACATCGAGTTTGACTTTCAAAATGACGCAACATAGTTCATTAACTGCAAAACTGTTTTCAACGGTTATAATTGCAGTATTAACTTCCGCAATTAACTGTAATTAATCAATATCTTGATTAATTCAGTGGAATTAACTTGAAGACCCTTATGGTGAAACTCGAGTAGGTTATATATATATATATATATATATATATATATATATATATATATATTCAGTTCGAGTATACTTCTGATGATGGATTTTTCATCCCGAAATATTAAGGATAAAATGACAGGTTAACAAACAACATCATAGTTACCTTCTTTTTTTCTTTACACTTGCATTGTGACAGCCTTCAAAACCAACCAACAAACCAATATATATATATATATATATATATATATATATTAATATATATATATAACGGGGCTGTTTTGAGGCAAATTTAACTCAGATTTTCATAAAGACATCGTTGATAAATAGGATTTATTCTCTGTATTAATGATTTTAATTATAAATTAAATTCTTATTGGTAGAATTATGCAATTCCTGAGGGTTATGACTTAAGCAGTGACGTAGTTTCTGTTGCATACGTACAGAACCTGAATCTCTTTTATAATAAGATTCTCTTGCTATACAAGTTATTTCTTTGCTTATTTTCCGTCATTTAATTCCCTTTTCCTTGTCATGTCGTTTTTGTTTGCCTTTTGTTTGTTTTGGCCTTATTTTGTTTCGTTTGGTTCCTTTTTGTTTAAAAAATTTTACTCAAATTATTTTCTGTATAGATTTCTTTAAAGGAATTCCCCAAGCCGAACCCTCTACACACAATCGCATATCCTAATACCCCATGTAAAAATGTACACACAACATGCACACGGACACATAAATACAGACACAGGCCCGCAAGCATAGACACCTGCACGTACACGCACGCACATACAGGCACACAACACACACACACACACACATACACACACAGACACACGTACATATGCACGCGCATACGTAAAAGACAAATTGGATTTTCCGAAATGTGAGTTATTTGCAAAATTTCGTCAATTTTGCCATTATTTCGTGTGCTTTTCTTTCAGCTATTTAAATAAGAACCTATTATCTCGACACATGTTATTTTTCTTGATTTTGCAAAAATTCCTTGTTTTCCATTTTATTTCTGCACTTGTTTTCTGTTTCGACACATACTTTACGTATTTCCTTCCCATTTTCTCCAAATTACCCTATTTAATTGTATTTAAGACTCATTTTTCCAAATATAAGAAATTCCTATACTGTAAACGAATACATCCATTTTTAAAAAATCTAGAACAAATACACAGCGTGTATAAAGTTCTGGTATGAGAAGAGTCAAGAACGAATATTTTTGTCCTTATATTACGTACTTTTGTGGAGGAGTTTATATGCCAGTGATGACCAAGAGGGTTGGAATTTCTATGTATATAGTTATTTACTAAGCTTAGCTTAGATGTAACACAAGGCTAGAAGTATTTCACCCAATGAGAATCGAACTCACTGATTGGTCTGCGAATCTAGCTTGCTAACCATTACACCATGATGTATATAGTTATTTACTAAGCTTAGTTCAGATGCGGCACAAAGCCAGAATTATTGGGCACCTGGGAATCGAACTCACTAACAATGGTCTGCTAGCTAGCTTGCTAATATTACCATTATATATATAGTTTACTAAGCTTAGCTTAGATGTAGCACAAAAGCAAGAAGTATTGAGAATCGAACTCACTAACAATGGTCTGCTAGCTTGCTAACTATTACACAATTATGTATATAGTTATTTACTAAGCTTAGCTTAGATGTGGCAAGACAAGAAGTATGGGGCACCCAGTGAGAATCGAACTCACTAACAATGGTCTGTGAATCTAGCTTGCTAAATATTACACCATTATGTATATAGTTTTTACTAAGCAAAGCTTAGATATGGCACAAGGCCAGAAGTATGGGCACCCAGTGAGAATCACTCACTGACAATGGTCTGCGAATCTAGTTTGCTAACTAGTTACACATTATGTATATAGTATTTACTAAGATTGGCTTAGATGTAGCACAAGGCCAGAAGTTGGGCACCCAGTGGGAATCGAACTCACTAACAATGGTCTGTGCCAGTTCCCTGCCTATACTTATAGGACTAGGCGAGATGATGTGGTGTTCCTTAGCCAATCGCTTGCCATACTGCGTGGCTGTATATTACTTAAGCGCTGCTTCTTCTCAGTCTACTAGCAACCTTCTACGAGGAATCTAGGATTCTCTACCTGAGAGGATTACCAAAGGAACCAAATCGGAGGACTCTCCACCTAGAATCAACTAGCCAATATGGCCCTTACAAACTTAACAAAGAGCAAACACGTCTATTTTACGTTTGATACTCAGATCCGCCTTAATTTCAAGTCTTTCTTAAAAAATTCTACCAATATTGGTTTGTATACAGTTATTCAATTATTATACATTGAGCTCTCCATGCATTATCAATTATCAGTTTTTTAAAATAATCATATTAAATAGTTCTGAATAGAATCATTATCACTACAACTTATCTGGTAAATTGTCACCCATAACCCCAAACACACATATTTATATATATGGGTGTGTGTATATATATTATGTGTTATATATGTGTATATATATATATATACATTGGGCGTGTGTATGTGTTTGTACATACATGTGCAATTAACATTAAATTTGACAGTCATATATACAATTATACATCTATATATATAAAAGAAGTTTGGTATGTACGTGTTGACGTATAACTCCAAAACGGGAGGTCACGCAGATTCGAATCTTGCATACAATTAATATATTCAACTAAGAAACATGCGAAATTTGGTTATTGGTTTTACTGATTAAGGGATTATTATTAACAATTAAACCAAAATCAACCAATTGTTAAAATAAAATTGTACTATCCGAATTATCCGCGATTTTTTAAATTTGATTAATCATTTTCCTCTCTTTTTTAAAAGTTTGATAATCATATTCTCTTTCTTGCTCCTGTTTTCTCTTTCTCACTCCCTCTCTGGTGTTCCTATTTTTTTAGTCCGGTCATGGACCGGGTAAGTTTGCTAGTTATATATATAAAGATATATATGTGTGTGTGGTGTGTTTATATATTTATATTGTTTATCTATTTATATATAATATGTGTGTGTGGGTGTCTGCATGTGCGTGTGTTTACGTGTGTGTGTGTGTGTGTGTGTGTGTGTGTGTTATTTATTTATATCGCCCTTATTTTATTTTATGTTCGAATGACTTATGTTAGCCTTTGTATATATATATATATATATATATATATATATATATATATATTATGTGTGTGTGGTGTGTGTTGTATGTTGTGTATATATATATTGTGTGTGTGTGTGTTATATATATATATATATATGTATATATATGTGTGTGTATATATGTGTATGTATGTATGTATATATACACACGCACACACACACACACACACACACACAGACACATACACACACACACATATATATATATATATATATATGTTGTGTTTATATTTCCATATTTTATTTTATGACTGAATGATTACTATTAGCCTTCCAACATTAATTATGGGAAACTTTATTTGCTTGTTAATTTTACTTTATATTCAATGGATATATCCTGTTAAATTTGATTTGTTGATAGCAAATTTTCTCTCTAAATCCATGTAGAGACTGACATTAGATTTTTATGTCCTTCCGCAAAAGGCGTGCGCCTGTGCTGTGCCTTCACACATCAGTGTGCATTTGGTGAGTGCACAATTTTAAAAAAAAAAAGAAAAAGAAAGAGAATCTTTTGATTCGTCGATTTCCATTGTTTCAGGTTTTCATCGAATTTTCTCCATCATACAAGAAACTTTTTTTTTTGGGGGGGGTGAGTTTAAGGTGCCATCATTAATCGAACATTACACCATTGTGCATTGTAACGGAAAAAGAAGAAAACATTATTTGATCTCCACTGAATATTCTTGTTTGAATAAAATAAAGAAAAGAAAATTGATTGATTTTCTGCTAGAAAATAATCACGCGAAAGAGAAGACAAAAACATGACATAATAATTACGACTTCTAGCGACTTTAGCGTTGTTATAATGAGTTATAAAGAGTTTTATTGTAACTAGCTGAAAATCTAGGCTACAGAAGGGGATTTAAAAGAACCCTTTGCCCCAATAAACGATCATTGATTTGAAATATTGAATTCACTTTATTGTCGTGTAACAGGTACTCTATGTGATGTCAGCTCTGTCGACTGGATTTAGAATACATCCACTGCATAGGTAAAAAACGCTCCCAATGGACTACCAGGGTGTCCCCTGATGCTTAAGGACGGAATCATGTTGGCTGAGCATGCAACACTCCCTTTTGATACATTAGGAATAGATGGGCGGTAAGAGAGACTTATGGTTTAAATAAAAAAATTATTTTTTTTTAAATATGGCTATTAGCGCTGTCAAATTTAGGAGAATATTTAATTGATACATTCTAAGCGGAAATGAATTCACGGAGTCCTCTATCTTTGTAAACAAAGTGGGGTTAGCTATACCCAGACGGTATATTTACAATTAAATCAATATTTAGAAAACTCAACCAAGTGGAGTATATATTTTTTTTTTGGGGGGGAATATGTGCTTAATTGAAGTCGTACCTAATTTGAAAGTATTAATTAATAATAATTAATTAGGTGGGAATGCCTATTAAATTGTAAGGCTAAACAAATCGAGAAAATCAATTTCGTGTATGTACATTTCGGCCTATTAGATAGGAAGACACCCTTGCGTGATTCGAAACCTGACTGTCAAGCTGACAGTCGAGTACCATAACCCCTACACCAAACGACTTCTTAGATTTTACGATTTGTTTAGAGTAGGTTAATATTCCTCTTGTAGTGACTTTTATTACACGACGATAGTATAAGTATGTAAACACATGTGTTTGGATATGGCTTTTTGCCCACAATTTTTGGAGAATAGTGCTTAATTGAAGTCGTAACGTGTGCAGCTTGATAGTCCGGTTTCGAATCACGCACAGGGCGTTCTTCCATCTATAGCTCTGCTGATGAGGTCTAATAGCGCGAAATGTACATACAGAGATTGATTTTTCTCTATATGTTTAGCCTTACATTTAAATAGGCATTCCCGCCTAATTAATTAATTATTACTTAATTAATTTCAAAAGGTACGACTTCGGATCTTAGCCCTGAAGATGTGCATAGCGCGTCGTCACTGTACAATTGCAATATTTTATCTTCTTGTAAGGGATGACAATAACACCAAAGTTATCCTCCAGAAGTTTATTGAAATAATTCAAGCCTCTTAACTTCGAGAGAGAGGTCAGTTTAATTAAATAATTCAGTCTTTAGACTTTCGGTCCTTCGATTAAATCTGGGCGACAAGCTTTTCAGTTGGTAAATATTAAAGCTAGCTTTTCCGACACCACTACACGAGGTCCCGTTCGGCGACTACTGACCTATCACCTCACTCTCTCTCCGCGATGCCTCCGGGACTAACTGACGACTGCCTGTCCGAAGCCCTCGGTTCTTTTATATTCATAGCTACTCCCACGTATTTTTACTCTTGATCTGATACGGGCAGCTGTTAAACTTCTTTGTTAATAAAAACCGGAATTCAATATTTCCGTTTGTACAATATAAACAAAGAGCCCTTACCGAACTCTTAGTTGGTATCTGATTGATTCGCTTTATCTTTATTATTTGCACTACTTAGGTATGNGGAATATATTACAACATTCCTAGCCGACATCCTGCTATGGGATGTGTAATATATTCCTTTGAAGTTATCTGCCTCTATTAATATATAATTAGTTATCGGTCTCAATCTTCCCAAGGGAACAATTTACTGTCTTCTTCTTCTTATAATTGAACGGTATGTTAAATATGACATATTGGGTAGAGACATTTATTCTGATATAAAAGCAAAACGTACTCCACCAATTCGAAGAATTTGTTGGACGGTAAAAAAAAATACAGGAGAAATGAAATAAAGAAAATTATATATATATATTAATATATAGAATATATATATATATATTATATATATGATGTGTGTGTTTGTGTTTGTGTGTGTTTGTGTGGTGTGTGTGTGTGTGTCGTAGTGTGTGTGTGTGTGTGGTGTGTGTGTGTGTGTGTATTTAGGCAGCATTTTTTTCTTTATACATGTTTCATTGAATTGAACAGAACAATTCCTGTCCTAACAAGTCTTTCGGTCGATCCGTTCTAATCTTCGGGCGCATACCTTCTGGAGTAGGGTGGAAACTGGTATACCAGTCCACCGAAATGTTTTCCGTCACTAGCGTTTTCGGCAATGCACTTTGCCACTCAAGGTGGGAAAACGATGGAATAATTTTTCACTGTTCGTTTTGTCTCATCCGAAGGATGGCCGAAGATTAGAACGGCTCGACGAAAGACTTGTCAGACAGGAATTGTCTGTTCAATTCAATGAAACATATATACTATATAATATTATTATATATATTATAATATATATATATATATATATATATATATACCAAACTTGTTAGTAAAGTCCTCGCAGTGATAAAAAAACAGCAAAATAGTTTGATTGTAAAAATATACTAACCAACATACCTGGGGAGAAAAAAAAATTGGAAAAAAAGAAAAGACCCAAGATAATCGTACTAAACCAAATAATCTATGGGTAGCATATTTGGGCCAAAGAAAAAACAATTTAATATATATATATATATATATATAATATATATATATATATAATATTATATATATATATAATTCAAAAACCAGCCAGGTAAACTAAGCTAATAAGTTAAAAGTTAACTCAATACCTAAGTAGTGCAAATAATAAAGATAAGCGAATCAGTCAGATAAACCAACTAAGAGTTTCGGTGGGCTCTTTGTTATATATTGTACAAACGGAAATATATGAATTCCCGGTTTATTAAACAAAGAAGTTTAACAACTGCCCGTTATCAGATCAAGAGATAAAAATACTTGGGAGTAGCTATGAATATAAAGAACCGAGGGGCTTTCGGACAGGCAGTCGTCCAGTTAGTCCGCGGAGGGCAGTCAAGCGCGGAGAGGAGTGAGGTGATCGGGTCAGTAAGTCCGCCAACGGGACCTCGTGTAGATTGGGTGTCGGAGAGGAGAGCTAGCTTTAATATTTTACCAACGGAAAAGGCCTTGTCGCCAGAAATTTAATCGAAGGACCGAAATCTAAAGACTGGAATATATTAATTAAACTGGACCCTCTCTCTCCGAAGTTAAGAAGCTTGAAGTTTATTTTCAATAAACTTCTGGAGGATAAACTTTGGTGTTATTGTGCATCCCCTTACAGAAGATAAAACTAATTGCAAATTTAGTAGCAGTGACGACCGCGCTATGCAACATCTTCAGGCTTAATGATCCGAAGTCGTACGCTAATTTTGAAAATTATTAAGTAATAATTAATTAATTAGGCGGGAAATGCCTAATAAATGTAAGGCTAACATATAGAGAAAAATCAATCTCCTGTATGTACATTTCGGCCTATTAGACCTCATCAGCAGAGCTTATAGATAGGAAGAACGCCCTGTGCGTGATTTCGAAACCGGACTATCAAGCTGACACGGTACGACTTCAAATTAAGCACATATTCTCCAAAAATTGTGGGCAAAAAAGCCATATCCAAACACATCGTGTTTACATACTTATCATATCGTCGGTGTAATAAAAGTCATACAAAGAGGAATATTAACCTACTCTAAACAAATCGTAAATCTAAGAAGTCCGTTTGGTGATAGGGGTTATGGTACTGCGACTGTCACCTTGACAGTCAGGTTTCGAATCACGCACAGGGTGGTCTTCCTATCTAAATAGGCGAAATGTTACATACAGCAAATTTGATTTTCTCGATTTGTTTAGACCTATTAACTATTTAAATAGGCAATTCCCACCTAATTAATTAATTATTAATTAATTACCTTTCAAAATTAGGTAAGCGGACCAATTTAAGCACATATTCCCCCCCCCCAAAAAAAAAATATATATACTCCCACTTGGGTTGAGGTTTTTCTATAATATTGATTTAATTGTAAATATACCGTCTGGCGTATACGCTAACCGCCCACTTTGTTTTACAAAGATAGAGGACTCGCCGTTGATTTCATTTCCGCTTAGAAAATGTATCAATTAAATATTCTCCCTAAATTTGACAGCCGCTATAGCCATATTTAAAAAAAAATAAAATTTCTTTTATTTAACCATAAGTCTCATCTTAAACCGCCCCCCGCCCCCACATCTATCCTAAGTATGCTTTAAAGGGAGTGTTGCATGCTCATCCAACATGATTCCCGGTCCTTAAGCATCAGGGGTACCACCATGGTAGTCCCATTGGGAGCGTTTTTTACCTATGCAGTGGATGGTATTTCTAAATCCAGTGACAAGAGTGACATCAATAGAGTACCTGTACACGAGACAATAAAGTGAATTCCATATTTCAAATCAATGATCGGTTATTGGGGCAAAGGGTTCTTTTAAAACCCCTTCTGTAGCCTAGATTTTTCAGCTAGTACAATAAACTCTTTATAACTACATTATAAACAACGCTAAAAAGTCGCTAAAGAAGTCGTATTATTATGTTTATGGTTTTTTGTCTTCTCCTCTTTCCGCGTGATTATTTTCTAGCAGAAAATCAATCAATTTCCTTTTCCTTTTAATTTTTTTATTCCCAATACACAGAATATTTCAGTGGGATCAAATAATGTTTCTTTCTTTTTTCCGTTACAATGCACATGTGGTAATGTTCGATTGAATGATGGCACCTTAAACTCAACCCCCCCACAAAAAAAAGTTTCTTGTATGATGGAGAAATTCGATGAAACCTGAAACAATGGAAATCGACGAATCAAAAGATTCTCTTTCACTTTTTTCTTTTTTTTTTTAAATTGTGCACTCACCCAAATGCACACGTGATGTGTGAAGGCACAGCACAGCGGCACGCCTTTGCGGAAGGACGAATAAAAAATCTAATGTCAGTCTCTACATGGATTTAGAGAGAAAATTTGCTATCAACAAATCCAGATTTTAACAGGATATATCCATTGAATATAAAGTAAAAATTAAACAAGCAATAAAGTTTCCCATAATAAATGTTGGAGAGGCTAATAGTAATCATTCAGATCTAAATATAAAATATGGGAAATATAAAAACATATATATATATATATGTGTGTGTGTGTGTGTGTTGTGTCTGTGTGTGTCTGTGTGTGTGTGTGTGCGTGTGTATTATACATACATACAAATACACATATATACACACACATATATATACATACATATATATATATATATATCACACACACACACTATATATATATACACATACATACACACACACACACAAATATATATATATATATATATATATATATATATATATATATATATCCAAAGGCTAACTAAGTCTTCGAACATAAAATAAATAAGGGCGATATAATAAATAAACACCACACACACACACACACCACCACACGTAAACACACGCACTGCGGAGGAAAAGACACCCCACAGCACACCATATATATATATAAATAGATAAACAATATAAATACATAAACAACACGCACCACACCATATATATTTTATATATATAATACTGGCAAACTTTACCCGGTCCATGGCCGGACTATAAAAAAGGAAGCACCAGAGAGGAGTGAAGAAAGGAGAAAACAGGAGCAGAAAGAGAATATGATTAAATGCAAACTTTTTAACAAGAGAGGAAAATGATTAATCAAATTAAGAAAAACGCTGATAATCGGATAGTACAGATAATTTATTTTAACCAATTGGTTGATTTTGGTTTAATTGATTAATAATATCCCGCTTAATCTATAGTAAAACTCAATAACCAAATTTCGCATGTTTCCTTAGGTTAGAATATTTATTAATAATGTATGCAAGAATTTCGAATCTGCGTGACCTCCCCGTTTTTGCCAGTTATACGTCAACACGTGACATACCCAAACTTCTCCTTTTATATATATAGATGTATGAATTGTATATATGACTGTCAAATTTTATGTTAGATTGCACATGTATGGTACACACAGCATACATCAACGCCCAATGTATATATAATTATATATAGCACATATATATAATCATATATAAATATAGCACACACAACCATATAATATATTAAAGGTGGGTGTGTTTGGGGGTTGATGGCGGGGAAGTACAAATTTACCAGATGAATAAAGTTGGGTAGTGATAGATTGGATAGTCGGAGATTCAGAAACTATTTTAATATATGATTATTTTAAAACTGTAATTTGATAAGTTGCATTGGAAGAGCTCACACAGGGATATGTATAGATATAATTGAGATATAACTGTATAGAAGCTAAACCAATATTGGGTAGAGATTTTTTAAGATAAAGACTTGAAATTGGAGGAGGGCGGATCTGAGTAATCAAAACTGTAAATAGGGACGTGTTTTAGCTCCTTTATGTACTAAGGTTTGGTAAAGGGCTAATGTGTGGCTAAGTTGATTTCTAGGTGGAGAGTCGCCCGATATTGGTTTCTCCTCTATGGTAATCACTCTCAGGTAGAGAATCCTAGAGTGGCCCTCACGTAGAGAGGTTGCGTAGTAGAGAGGTACTGAGAAAAAGAAAGACAGGCGCTAAGTTTAACATTATCAGCACACGGCCGTATGGCATAGCGACTTGGGCTAAGGAACACATCCCGCTTCACCACATCATCTGGCCTAGTCCTATAAGATAGGGCAGGAACTGGCAAGACGCATTGTTTAGTGAGTTCGAGTCCCACTGGGGTGCCCCCACACTTCTGGCCTTGGGTGCTACATCTAAAGCCAATCTTAGTAAATATAGCCTATATACATAATGGGTGGTATAGTTAGACAAACGTAGATTCGCGACCATTGGGTTCAGTGAGTTCGGGATTCCTCACTGGGGTGCCCCATAACCTTCTTCCTGGCCTTTGTGCCATAATCTACAGCTTATATGCTTTTACGTAAATAACTATATACAATAATGGTTTAAATATTTAGCAAAGCTAGATTTCACAGACGCATGTGTTTAGTCTCAGGAGTTCGATTCTTCACTGGGTGCCCATAACTCTCTTGTCTTGTCGCCCACATCTAAGGCCTAAGCTTAGGTAAACCTATCCCCTCCCAGAGCCCACCTCTCCCGCTCACCGCCAAGCTCTCACTTCCGCCTACTACACTCCACAAACCCTCACCAAATCAACATGTATCGCATGGTAATTTTGCTTTCATAAAAATCTTTGGACTGAGGAAAATGTCGTATAAAGTCGGACGAATATTTCAACTCCTAGATTTGTTTGTGAAAGTTATGTCATATTGCGTCCTGTGGTTGCACTAAACTATATATCAGTAATTGTTGTAATAGTTAGCAAGCTAGCTTAGGCAGACCATTGTTAGTTGAGTTCGATCTGCACTGGTGGTGTCCCCATACTTCTTGCTTTGTGCTACATCTAGCTAAGGCTTAGAGTAAATAACTATATAATATAATGGTGTAATATTTAGCAAGCTAGCTTACAGACCATTGTTGTGGAGTTTCGGATTCCCACTGGGTGCCCAATATTCTGGCTTTGTGCGCATCTGACTAAAGCTTAGTAAATACTATATACATTCATGTGTAATGGTTAGGCAAGGCCTAGAAGTATGTGTCACCAATGAGAATCGAACTCACTGATTGTCTGCGATATCTAGCTTGCAACGCAATTACACCATGATTGTATATGTTAATTTACTAAGCTTAAGTTCAGATGCGGGCAACAAAGCGAATTATTGGGCACCCAGTGGAAATCGGAACTCACTAACATGGTCTGCTAAGCTAGCTTGCTAAATATTACACCATTATATATATAAGTTATTTACTAAGCTTAGCTTAGATGTAGCACAAAGCAAGAAGTATGGGACACCCAGTGAGAATCGAACTCACTAACAATGGTCTGCTAAGCTAGCTTGCTAACTATTACACAATTATGTATATAGTTATTTACTAAGCTTAGCTTAGATGTGGCACAAGACAAGAAGTATGGGGCACCCAGTGAGAATCGAACTCACTAACAATGGTCTGTGAATCTAGCTTGCTAAATATTACACCATTATGTATATAGTTATTTACTAAGCAAAGCTTAGATATGGCACAAGGCCAGAAGTATGGGGCACCCAGTGAGAATCGAACTCACTGACAATGGTCTGCGAATCTAGTTTGCTAACTATTACACCATTATGTATATAGGTATTTACTAAGATTGGCTTAGATGTAGCACAAGGCCAGAAGTGTGGGGCACCCAGTGGGAATCGAACTCACTAACAATGGTCTGTGCCAGTTCCCTGCCTATACTTATAGACTAGGCGAGATGATGTGGTGTGTTCCTTAGCCAATCGCTTGCCATACTGCGTGGCTGATATATTACTTAAGCGCTGCTTCTTTCTCAGTCTACTAGCAACCTTCTACGAGGGAATCTAGGATTCTCTACCTGAGAGGATTACCAAAGGAACCAAATCGGAGGACTCTCCACCTAGAATCAACTAGCCAATTATGGCCCTTACAAACTTAACAAAGAGCAAACACGTCTATTTTACGTTTGATACTCAGATCCGCCTTAATTCAAGTCTTTTCTTAAAAAATTCTACCAATATTGGTTTGTATACAGTTATTCAATTATTATACATTGAGCTCTCCATGCATTATCAAATTATCAGTTTTTAAAATAATCATATTAAAATAGTTCTGAATAGAATCATTATCACTACCAACTTATCTGGTAAATTGTACACCCATAACCCCCAAACACACATTATTATATATATGGGTGTGTGTATATATATATGTGTATATATATGTGTATATATATATACATTGGGCGTGTGTATGTGTGTGTACATACATGTGCAATCTAACATTAAAATTTGACAGTCATATATACAATTATACATCTATATATATAAAAGGAAGTTTGGTATGTACGTGTTGACGTATAACTCCAAAACGGGAGGTCACGCAGATTCGAAATCTTGCATACATATTAATAATATTCTAACTAAGAAACATGCGAAATTTGGTTATTGAGTTTTACTGATTAAGGGATATTATTAATCAATTAAACCAAAATCAACCAATTGTTAAAATAAATATTGTACTATCCGAATTATCAGCGATTTTTCTTAATTTGATTAATCATTTTCCTCTCTTTTTAAAAAGTTTGATAATCATATTCTCTTTCTTGCTCCTGTTTTCTCTTTCTCACTCCCTCTCTGGTGTTCCTATTTTTTATAGTCCGGCCATGGACCGGGTAAGTTTGCTAGTATATATATATAAAGATATATATGTGTGTGTGCGTGTGTTTATGTATTTATATTGTTTATCTATTTATATATATATATGTGTGTGTGGGGTGTCTGCATGTGCGTGTGTTTACGTGTGTGTGTGTGTGTGTGTGTGTGTGTGTTTATTTATTTATATCGCCCTTATTTTATTTTATGTTCGAATGACTTATGTTAGCCTTTGTATATATATATATATATATATATATATAATATTATATATATATATTTGTGTGTGTGTGTGTATGTATGTGTATATATATATATGTGTGTGTGTGTGTATATATATATATATAATATGTATGTATATATATGTGTGTGTATATATGTGTATGTATGTATGTATATATACACACGCACACACACACACACAGACACACACAGACACATACACACACACACACACACATATATATATATATATATGTTTGTTTATATTTCCCATATTTTATTTTATGACTGAATGATTACTATTAGCCTTCCAACATTAATTATGGGAAACTTTATTTGCTTGTTAATTTTTACTTTATATTCAATGGATATATCCTGTTAAATTTGGATTTGTTGATAGCAAATTTTCTCTCTAAATCCATGTAGAGACTGACATTAGATTTTTATGTCCTTCCGCAAAAGGCGTGCGCCTGTGCTGTGCCTTCACACATCAGTGTGCATTTGGTGAGTGCACAATTTAAAAAAAAAAGAAAAAGAAAGAGAATCTTTTGATTCGTCGATTTCCATTGTTTCAGGTTTTCATCGAATTTTCTCCATCATACAAGAAACTTTTTTTTGTGGGGGGTGAGTTTAAGGTGCCATCATTAATCGAACATTACACCATTGTGCATTGTAACGGAAAAAGAAGAAAACATTATTTGATCTCCACTGAATATTCTTGTTTGAATAAAATAAAGAAAAGAAAATTGATTGATTTTCTGCTAGAAAATAATCACGCGAAAGAGAAGACAAAAACATAACAT
>CM042155.1:14303127-14333127 GCA_023376005.1 Doryteuthis pealeii
GTTAGAATGCATCGACTGCACCTCTGCAGAGGGGTAAGAATGGGGCCACCTGTTTGGCCATGAGTGGCGACCCGTGATGCTTAAGGATAGAGCCCAGGTGGATGAGCAGTTCATGACATGCAATACTCCACTTTGGCACTATCTTGGGCTAGACGGGCGGTCGGAGAGGCCCCCTCCGATCAATCGGCTGTTCACGTCAAGCCCTAGCACCTATATGATTTTCCTAACCCTATTGCCCTTATGGCAAGCCCGAACCCCTTTTTATCATATGGGTACTAGAAGGCGGTGGCTGCGGGTCTACATGTCCTGGGAATGACGTTAAACTTTATCTGATGGTGAGGTTCCAGATTTGGAGGTTTGGGGAATGTGGAGCACCCCTTCATCACCATTGCTCCCTGGTCCACTCTGACCCGGAGTGGTAGTACCTGTTAGAGTCACATCTATGGGTTAAATCGAAAAATGTATTTATAAAAAAATTGTATTATCCATTAAGATTTGATTTATTTCAAAACTTTATCGGCATTAAGTGACCCACTGAGGTTGATATGCCGTAAAACAAAACAAAACAAACAAACAATCAATTTATGCATCGAAATAAATAGAAATTATAGACGTAACTGTAAAAGACGTACGGATTTGTGTAAACTCGAAATTATCTACATAGATATTTAATTTACTGATTCATATTTTTTATATTATTGTTTCAAACGATTAAATTGAAATAGATAAATAGATAGATAATGATAAATAAAAGACAGCGGCAACTGTGTTCCGCCCTGGTTGCTATGGCAACGTCACGTTACATGGCGGTCAGGAATTTTAAGAGGACTTTTTATTTTTATTTTTATTTACCTTATACGTCTTCTTTCCCCACCTCCATGTATATTCCTTTTTATCTCACATCTTTATTTTATTTTAAAATCCAAGGCATTGCTTAACTACTGGTACGGTTGAAACGATTCCAAAAACAATGATTCTTCCTGGAAGAGTTGAACCTTGGAAGACTATCACGTTTCTTCTTTTGTAATATAGTGGCCGCCTCCCACCACCAGTGATCCTAGATTCAAGCTGAGTGAAATACAACAGAAGAAATCTGGCACGGTGAACCGATGGTAAATCATGAACGTGGCAAATTGCATTTCATATAGCATTAATATCCTTTGGAAAAGTATGCATCCTACCATTCTCCCTCCAGCTAAATGTAAATAGAAGGGAAGATTGGAATACTTATCATTGATACAGCAACCGGCCTATAAGAAAACAAATGTACCTAGTGTCACATTCTGCTCGTGTGGAAGGGGTTGGTTTAATACATAGATATTATCATAGCTTTATATTAACTATTTTTCATTCGTGTACTGTTTGGTTGATTTAAGTCTACTTTCAGTTAGTCGAGGTCTGTACAATACTCATTATTATTATTATTATTATTATTATTATTATTATTATTATTATTATTATTTACTCCTTGTGAGTTTTCACATCAGCATTAGCTGATTATTATTATTTATTCCTTTTGAGTTTTCACATCAGCATTAGCTGATGGTCTTTCACTGGAGTCTGAGTGACAGCAAGTCTCCTCAGGTCTCCAGGACTCTTCTGAGTATTCTGGCAGATTGCAGCAGTGCAGTGTTTTGAATGGTTTCAATCCTTCCTCTGATTTCCAAACTTTCTAGACCCTTTTCCAAACCCTTTGGGACTGTTCCCATAATTATCATTTTTATTATTATTATTATTATTATTATTATTATTATTATTATTATTATTATTATTATTATTAACTATCTCATCGGTTGGTCTTAAAATACGATTACTGCATCCTCTGCAGTGGGCTACGACCTATCTCTGAGATGGAAAACTCAAAATCTAAACCTGTTAAACCCTGCTTAAGAAAATGATATCGAGTCACTGCCAGCTCGTGCGGATAGTTTTGGTAAATACATATATTGAGGATGCTATAATTATTATTCTTTGGAAAATGAATATTACCAAAATTAGGTGTTTTGTAGCTTTTAATGGACCTGGCTGGAGAACCACCACCTACCGGCCCGTGCAAGAATTTGAGTCCAACCGAATTAAACACCAAAAATTGAATCGGGCTTTTAAAAAGGGTAATTTTCAGCCCAGCAACATTTAAAGTGGAGAAGTTCCAACGTGTAGTTTATGTGGAAGAGCATGTCTCTCCAGGGCTGGCCTGGTGAGTCATCTGAGAAAACACAACGATACATTGTCAAATGCTTTTGGCATTTAACTATGAAAAAAAAAAGAACAGAAAATGGTTTTACTCAAACACGAGTTGAGAGCTAACAGCAGTTCTTATAACAAAGAGTGTTGACCCAATCCAAATAGTTTACAGTCAAGTCCCGTTGAAAACACTGGTTTCCACATGTTAGGTCTGTTCAATATTAGATGGGTGACCATTTAAGCAATATCAGATACTAAGTAGCCAAATATTAAAATGGCTTCATTTGGCGGTAAATGACTCAAAATGGTTGATATGCCGTAAAAAACCCAAGCAAATCAAATGAAACCCAATCCAGATATCTAACCATTTGGCTATATGTAAAAAATTTTAGATGCCATCCTTAGCCAGTTGAAAAGGGCTTACAGTAAGTCCTGAGTTATGGAAACCTTTGGTAAGCGTATGAGTCCTATCCTGCATATGAGTCCTATCCTGCGTATTGGCAAAGGTCCAGTGATTTAATCCTATGTCCGTCGTCCACGAAGGTCTGTGTAATTATGACCAGTATGGTCAGTTTAAGTATTGTATCAGCAGCAGAGTACTGCCAGTGATTGGTCAAGAGGTAGATCACATGATTATAGCCGAGTCTATAAATAGGAGCAGGCGTCTAGCACACATCTTATATAACAACATTCTCAACACTCTATCGTGAATGTTTCCCCTTTCTTGTAATTTTGGCGCCGTTCTGATGTGTAAATTTATTATATATATTAACGAACACGCATATAGGCATAGTCACCCTTGTTAAAAAGATTTGAATTATTTTCTTACATAATCAAACAGCAAGGTTAGAAACGATTAGAACTAATAGACTTCTAAAAACAAGACTAAGGCACATTTTTTTTATCACAACGGGAACAAAAGTGTCGTCAGAAAATCTGATGAGGAAACATTCAATAAGGACGGTAATTACATCTGAGCGACTTGGTCGTTTCTCCAAAGAACACGTGTTCTTTTAATCTTAGCTGATTCGCAAAGGCCAAAGACTCGATGTCTAGCTACTGATTATAGAATGAATAATGATAATTACATAGACGATCATTGTAGCAAAAGCCACACACACACACCACACACACACACACACACACTTATATATATATATATATATAAAACAGAACTTTCTAAAAAAAAAAAAGTAAATCCTCCACAATTGTTGCAAAGCGGAAGACGTTGTAGATAACCTTTTAAAATGAGACAAGTTTCTTTTTTCTTTATTCCTCATCAATATTTTATTTTTGTCTCTTTCTCTCTTTCTCAAACGACATCATTCACTGTCGACTTTTACTTTATATCTCTATATCCCTCTGTTTTTTTTTTCAATGTCCGCTTCACTCCCTTGTATGCCATCTGCTTTAACTTCAGTCTCTCTTTCATTATCGGTTACTTACCTAATTCTTTTCTATTAATCTTTTTAACGTATTCACTCCCATCTCTTCTCACAACGTTCGAGTTCTACATTCTCAAATGCCAGAATATAGACATTTTTAACTGTAAGCTCAAAGACTAGCGTTTAACCTTTCGTATATAAAGGATAAACTTCACAAAACCTACACACTTGTACAATACAGATATTAGCTAGAGATTAATTGGAGTTTCAAATTCTTCTAAAAATCTACAAAAATTTACGAGTAAATACCATTATTAGTTAGAAGTTAATTGGAGTTTTAAAGTCTTCTAAAAAAAGTCTACACACTTTTAAGTGTAACTACCGTTATTAGCTAGAAGTTAATTGAAGTGCCAAATTCTTCTAAATGGGCTAACAGCGTTGCTCGGATGTAGGGAATGGTATATGTAAGAGTGTAATGGGCCGGATTAGCTCAGTCAGCAGAGCGTTCGGCTAGACACCACAAGGTTCCTAGTTCGATACCGGTCCTCACCAACTCAGCGTATGAGTATCACAGGGATCTGTGCGGTAAAGTAAGCAGCTGATGGTAGGTATGGCGCTCCAAATGAGATGCTAAAACAATCTCTTTGGTCTAGCGCTATTGAAAAGGGGATTGACTCCCTCGCTGACTGGCTAACACTGACTTTAGGCCACCCCGACGACTTTACTTTTTACTCATAATCGTCATCCTTATTATCAAGTCAGGTAGACAGGACGGATTCTCATCACTCATGGCAGGTCTTACGCACGGCATCCAGTATTCGCATTGTGTATGTGTGTGTTTTTAAGGATCGAACCATTTCATCATTTGTTTTAGCTTAGACGATAAGCATCTCCCTTGGAAACATAAGGTTCCGGATTTGATACTGTCCCCCGTGAATTCAGCGCTGGCATAGCACAGCCTGGATCTGTATGGTAAACATGGGGGTGCTCCACCTACATTTGTCCAGAGTATTGTTGTTATAACATGAATTCAAAAGACTTTAATATAGTGTAGGTACCACCAATTTCCCTGTAAAATCCCCCTATATTTAACACAATGAAACTTGCATAAAGGTTCATATTATCTTTCAAATCTTTTGTCCATTCAAAAGAAGAATCATGAAAAAAACTCTTGATGATTTAAAAAAAAATCAGTTGAGGGAAATAATAAATGTTATGAACGAAATAAAATGTTTAAATTTTTGCACCATTAGATCAATTGAAATTTAAGGTATCCAAAAATAAGTTACGACGAGAGACTTATAAAAAGGTTCTACGAAAAATCAATTAATGGTCCGATTTTCACGAAAATTTTCATAATTACTTACCTTTTGATGAAAATATGTCTGAAATAGTTTTTCCTAAGATGTATTAGGGGAAATATTTTTTTACGAGGTCTACCTTTTCTATTTTATGTTATGAAACATGAAAAAAATGAACAGACAAAACAGGATTTTTACTTTTTTGTATAAAGATAAGAGTCTGAATAATTATAACAGAATATTTTTATAAGTTTTTATGCGTGAGTTTTTAGTAAAAGAACAATGAATACCGAATTCTGCTAAAAAATATCAATAAAGAAATTGACCATGTTGTAAAAAAGGGGACTGTTTTACTTATTTTTCAAGATAACGGTGAGTAATTTTCCTCACATCGGATAATGTGATATTTGAATTAACTGTTTTTCTTTGTAACAGCTCTTTATGTGCGTTATTTTTTTTTTTCGAAATTTTAAAAAAAGTTCAAACATATTTACGTTTCTTTCTTCAATATGGCCTAAACTGATCGCGTGACGTATTTTGGTGGTACCTAATATAGTGAAATGAATTCATTCATTAATATAGTGAAATGAATTTACATTAAACAATGGTTTGAAAATGTATTAATTAATAGGAAAAATAATTATATGTGTACAATATTTTTAATACATAAAAACTTATATAATTACATACACACACACACCACACACACACACACACACACATACCACTAACACACACACACACCACTCACATACACACACACTACACATACACACACACACACACCACACACACACACACACACATATATATATATATATATATATATATATATATGGTGGTCTTATGGATCCAATGTGATAAATATAAATATCTTATAAAGAATATGGATCATTTTACAATAGCGACATGTGTTTCAGATCATCTGATGTCTTCTTCAGGCTGTGATTACGACATTCTGTGTCCAATATAAATATGTCTACACACATACATACACACACACACACACACACACATATATATATATATATATATATATATATATATATATATATATATATATATATATATATATATAATATATATTGCGGAGTGGATCTTTCACATAATTTTCTTGTAAATTTTAGCTATTTTTTTTGCTTTTAATACCATTAAAGAATGCTAAAGAATTATATATATATATATATATATATATATATATATATATATATATATATTTTATGAAAGTTAATTAATTAATAATTAATTAGTTAGGCGGGATTACCTATTAAATTTAAGGCTAAACAAATCGAGAAAAATCAATCTCTGTATGTACATTTCGGCCTATTAGGCCTCATCAGCAGAGCTATAGATACAAAGACCGCCCCGTGTGCGATTCGAAACCTGATTGTCAAGCGTCTTACCACCACACCAAACGGACTTAGCAGATTTCTTCGTTTTGTTAAGGAGTAGGTATTTATATTCCTCTTAAGTGACCTCTACACGAACTTACGAGAAGTAAACAAACAGACGATGTTTGTGATATGGCTATTTTCAGCCGACAATATTTGGGAGAATATGTGTTTAAATGAAGTCGAACCTAATTTATGAAAGTTAATTAATTAATAATTAATTAGTTAGGCGGGATTACCTATTAAATTTAAGGCTAAACAAATCGAGAAAAATCAATCTCTGTATGTACATTTCGGCCTATTAGGCCTCATCAGCAGAGCTATAGATACAAATATAATATATATATATATATATATATATATATATATATATATATATATATATAGGTACTAGGAGTAGTCGAATCATATGTATTGCCGAGAGATTATACAAAAATGAGGGATGGAAAAATAAGACGTTGTTTTATTACGAAAAAAAAAAAAAGAAATAAAATATGGGGGGATATGAAATACTCATTTTTGTATAATCACTCGGCAATACATATGATTCTGCTACTCGTAGTACTTTATAAATTCGCTTGTACCAAAAATTATATATATATATATATATTAAGACACGTTTTTAAAACATTGATAATTAATAAAGTGAGTAGAATGAAAACATTGCAAGAGATAAAAAAATATATTTATAAAACTTAATAGACTGACAGACAGCTTAAGTGGGATCTAATAAGTTATTATTGAACTTTTATCTAAAATATCGTGCTTGAAGTGGATAATGGGATATTTGTAAGGCTCTTATCTCATATCAATAGTGTCCACTATTGAATTTGTAAATAGATATTATATTAATTGTCCATATCCTCTGCGCAAATATTTTTTTCTTTTCGTTTCTTTTCTTTTTTTTTCTTTTGTTGTTAACGCTTTCTGTGAGAAGATAGAAAACTGGAGAAGCCCAAGAAGGTGTAACAAATAAAAGAAATTAACGAAATATACGGCAAATATATCGTCGAAGATATTATGATAAAATATTCCATTTATCTATATAATCAGGTTACAAACAAACATACGTAGAGTATTGGTAACGTACATCATAAATATCAAACCTTTATTACCTATGTTACGTAATACAGTTACGATCGGAGACGTTTTTTTGGTAAAAGCAGTGATATAAAAATCCACTTGCTTTGGGGATACTTTTGTTTTCAACATACAGCTTTGAAATATTACTGTGATCCCCGATACCAAGGTTTCCTTAGCTGCTTTGATAGTGATTTATCAATCTTAGCTTACATGGGACACAAGTCCAGAAGTATGGGGCGCCCAGTGAGAATCAAACTCACTACCAATGGTCTGTTAATCTTGCTTGCTAATAATTACACCACGTGAGATGCTCAATTTTCTATATTCCGTTCACTCACGTTACTCATTGATGCCTGGGTGTCCGGAATTGTTATTCTTTTTTTTTCAAACCCTTTGTTAACTGTTATTACTTCCCTGACATACTCGTCCTTCGGGGCGGGGGTCCAGTGTGCTTCGGCCACTGGATCAGAGTAAAGTACAAATAATAGCGTCGATCCCAGGGGGATATCCCCCCAGGCAATACTTGCCCCCTTGATTTAAAAGGGCAGGGCTGGGTTTATTGCCCAGTGCCTGAGGCACACCCTTGGGGAAGAATGCCGAGGGGATCGACGCATTTTTGTTCTTTCCCACCCATGAGCTTCGGCTTGTGGGTGGGCCCACATTAAAACGAGGTCTTGTGCCCAGTCCATACAAGTGGGGTATGAGACAAATACTCCCTTTGTTAACTGCTATTTTTAGTTATCTAATTTAAACGAGGATTCATTATGACGTCAAGTATTCAAATGCAATGAGTATTCAAGTAATATGACATGAATTTAGTGCTTCAAAAAAAGTCCAATAATAGACGAGGAAAACTTTCCATTAGGGACTTCTCTCTCAATTTAAAAAAACAAGATTATTTATTATTTATCATTATTTATTATTATTTATTATTATTTTTTTCTACTTTTGAGAGAGGTCCCTTGAAAACTATTTGTTCATTTATTCCACTCATCTCATGCATTTTTATTTCATTCATTCATTCATTTTGCCATTAATCTTTAACCAAGTTATATGACACGTATTCAACTGATAAATGCTGTGTTTAAAGATGTTGGCCTTTTTTAAAAAATTAGCCCTGCCAGCTGGGACTGTAGAACATGTCAATTACACCTCTACGAATAGGTAAGACCCAATGTACCATATGAAGTCCGGTTTGGCCATATGTGGAGACCCATGATACTTGAACACAGAATCCTGGTGGTTGAACAGTTCATCATATGCATCAGACAAGTGTGTCCATTACTTTATCTATACTGTGAGTTAGAGAGACCCATTCTATTCAATCGGTTGGTCACGTCAAGCCCTAGCACCTATATGATTGTTCCGGCCATATTGCTCTTAGGGCACACTCCCAACTCTTGGTTGGTTAGAAGGGAAGTGGCTGAGGGTTTTAGTGTTCTGATATGACGTTAAACTACACCAAATGGTGAGGTTTCAATTCTGAGGCTATGGGGAATGTTGAGTACACCTTCATTGCAATGACCTGGAGTGGGATTACCTGTTAGGGTCCCATCTATGGATTAGATATATAAAAAATGCGAAACATGCCGTCCACTGAAAGTAAGACTAGAAGAGCACCGTGGTTCGAGGTGAAATAGTGAAGTCGGGTATGGCTGATCATATATGGAATGAAAAGGGAAACCATCTGCCCTTATGGGATGAAGTTAAGATAATAGATAGGGAATAACATCGGAACACAAGACGCCTCAATAAATCTGCTCATATGATATGCTATAATAATCTCTAAGTAGGCCGAGCATAGAGATGAACACAATAAGGGAACCTATAATTAAAAAGGCTAGATTAGATAAATAAAAAAAACAACAACAAAAAAGAAATAATATGAGTCCAGGTAAATAAGATAATACATAAGTGCATTGGTATATATTTTGTATGGAGGCGCGTGGGCTACTGGTTAGAGTCGTGGAAAATGGACTCGTCGATTCGAATTTAATTCCTAGACGAAGCTTTTGGCATTTCACATAGTGCTAATACCCTTGGGGAAGGTATGAATCCATATATTCTCCTCCAGCTATGGGTTAAATAGTAGGGCAGATTGGGCTCTTCAGCCTTGGGTAGGTAACCAGTCTAGGAGAGGGATAACTCTGAATTCAAAATTCCTGAGGTCGGTCATTGATTGGTTTTGTGGCAACCTTTGATGCACCAATTCTTTCCTATCGACTGTGCGAAAAAAGTGTGGATGGTCCAACACAAGCCTTCACCACTATAAACAAATCCCTGTGTTGGAATTCATTGTGTGTATGAACCCTCATATGACGGGAGAGTCCATATTATATATTCTAGACAAAACAAGACACAAAATTGTCCAATTAGACAAATAGCTTAGTGGATAAAGGAGTTACGTTGTAAGTAATAGTTATCTCTATACTGCAGGTTCAATCCTGGTCAGGTGCCGCAGTAACATAGAATAATAATTAACACAGCTTAACACCTGTACCCCAGCGGAATGAGAACAGAATACTCTCGTGGACTCAATAAAGGGGTAGATTCAAAGTTCCGTGATGGCTCCCGGTTATGTCAAGAAGGTTCCCGATTAGGAAAAGAAGGTAACCAAGACCGAGAAAGTTCTCGAGTCCGGCAAGAAATACCTGAAGAAGTCCAGAGGGCACATAGACGAAACGTTGTACATATAACAGTGAAGATGAGGACAATAGTCCGAATAATCCAAATAATACTAATTATTAAGCCTCATCTAAAAAATTCCGAGAAATATAAAAAATGAGTTTAAGAATTTAAAAATTGCACACCTAATAAAACAAACGCTTCAGCATAAAATAACCCAAAGTTTTACAACCACCCATTGTATTTTAGTTTACAGCTAGAAAATAATATCTTTAAAAAGAGGAAAGTCAAAATACATTACAATAGCATCTTATTATAATGGAGATTCGGTGCCTATGCCTGTAATCGAAACTACGTCACTACTTACGTCAAGATACCTTCAGGAATTGTGTAAGTTTATTTATGAGTATTCAATTCATAGTTAAAATCAACAAGGTATCTATGAAAATCTGCGTTATAATTGCCTCAAAACAGCGCATGTTATTAATGTATTTAAAATCTTACAATGTGGCTTATATATCACTAAAAAATAAAGTATTATGTAATGTATGGTGTGTTTATGTTACATACTCACACATATATACCCATGTTGGGTACATACACAAGTGTTCTTTTACTGGAGAGAGGGGGGGAGATAGACACAGGTAGATAAAGAGATGCATAACTTACTTCCTTGGCCATTGGTGATCTCTAGTCGTTTCTATTCTTTCTCTATGACTTTTATTTCTCTGTTCTTGCTGGTTGGTCGTCCTTGATTCATTTCTTCTTCTAGCTCAGTCTTGTTGCCAAGACATTCATCAACCACAAAACCATATTATTTATTTAAACTTTTATTTGCTTAACTAAACATCTTCCTCTAACTAAACACAGCGTGCGTGTGCAAGTGAGCCCCACCTAAGGCAGATATGCCTTCTCTGCCTGACGTCCAAGCTGGAACTGCCCCCCTAACCAGGTACCACGTAACGTCATGTATTTCGCGGGCTTTCTGTAATATTCCATGGAAAGTACCGCTTTCAGAAATACAGGGGATTGACAATAATCTTATGCAACCGCATAGATTATGCAATATTTAATTTGCATACTGATTTCTAACAAAACCGTGTTTAATCAATAATTACTTGATGTTATTGATCTCTAATATTTTTTATTCGCCAACGTATTAAAATCAATCCTATGAATAATGTTATATAGAAACCAATTAAAATATAATCAAAATAAGTGTAAAATGCGTTCTTATATAATTTCGTTAGTCTTTCTAATGTAATATATTTCATTACATTAAAACTTATATACTAATATTAATAAACCATATTGAACAATTTATATCTAACCGCATTGCACACTAAACACGAACATTAAATCAGGGCATAGTAAAATATACTTAATAAGAAGAGGTGTGGTATGTACCAATCATTTACTTGCTATTAAACTTAGTTTAGTTTGTTACAGTTTGGTCATAAGGATTTGCCATATTGACACAAACACGTGGGAGGTAGATGCAAAAAATAGAGCGGCTTCGCGCCTTAACGTTAAGCAAGGCAGGGAGAGGGGTGAGGTGGAGAGGAGAGTAGCCTCGACAGCAAAGAGAGCCAGAAAAAGGGAGAAAAGACAGCAGCCCCAGAAAGCATCACAGTTTGTGTGCAGTCAGTGCACCAAAGACTGTCACTCAAGAATTGGCCTGCGAAAGTCACTTGCACAGATGCAGATAAACACCGAGAGGACGCATATTGTTACTAGTTAAAATTAAGATACTGTAATTTAATGAAACAATTAGTAATTATCTAATTAAGTTTATATTACAGTAAAGTTAAGACCATTTTTGTTCAGATTTTACTTGCAGTGTTTTTGATTGCAGCATATTATACATTTAAGCCATAAAGTTGTAAACCTGTCAAACGTTTAGAAGACTTAGTATTCACCGACTGATTTTATAACACATCACCGATAAAATAGAAATTTCAATTGAAAAGTTAGTATGCCTCAAATTCTTGCTATGCGTCCTACTTTCAACCGTATATAAATCAGAGCATTATTGAAAAAGTAATAAAACAATGATGGTCTGCTTCCTTCAATAAAACGTGCCTAAATGAAATATCGCCGCCGATATACACCCCTCAATACACACATATATTAGGTATAAACGATAAATAAGTATATAGACACTAATATGATTTTTAAGTTCATTTTTGTCTCACGCGTATCTTCGAAGATATAATAAAACCCAAACTTATATGAATAAAAACATCTATTACCAAACTCCCCAGAATTGAAAAGCTATTATTAACAGAAATTCTGTGATAAGAAAATAATAAAGACAATAAAAGGTTGTGTTTTAAAGGGTTTTATTGTGCGTGAAGGGGTTTGCTAAAACTTAATGCTTTTAGCGGTCTTAAGTCATATATATATAATATATATATAATATATAATATATATATATATATATAAGTAATTGTAATTTGCTTGAAGCATTGAAGCAATTTATAATATGTTAATGATTTGAAGACAATTAAAATGCGCATAAAAAATAAAAACAAAAGATGTTATTTTTGTCTTATCGATTTCAAAGTAGAAACTTCATCTTCAGAGGTGTATATCAGAAAATATATATTTTCTGATATATACCTCTGAAGATGAAGTTTCTACTTTGAAATCGATAAGACAAAAATAACATCTTTTTGTTTTTATTTTTTATACGCATTGTAATTGCCTTCAAATATATATTTTCTGATATACACACCTCTGAAGATGAAGTTTCTACTTTGAACTCGATAAGACAAAAATAACAACTTTTTGTTTTTATTTTTTATACGCATTACGCATTGTAATAGCCTTCAAATCATTAATATATTATAATATATATATATATATATATATATATATATATATATATATATATATATATAGAGAGAGAGAGAGAGAGAGTAACAATTCATAAACACTTAT
The DNA here is from genome assembly GCA_023376005.1 of Doryteuthis pealeii. Classification (NCBI taxonomy): domain Eukaryota; kingdom Metazoa; phylum Mollusca; class Cephalopoda; order Myopsida; family Loliginidae; genus Doryteuthis; species Doryteuthis pealeii. The sequence goes on from CM042155.1 coordinate 14,316,040, forward strand.
CTTTTGTAGAGTTCCTATGCAGTGAAGAATTCTGGTTGTAGGCTCACTCGTTGTTGGGTCTGCTGCTATATTCGTTCACCTAAAGTTGGAGGGTAGTCTGTGTTAGTCATTGTAGTTGTCAACGTCTCTGTCAGTAAGAATTCCGGCCCTTGCTAGCCACCTGCCGCAGTAACATAGATAATAATTAAAACAAGCTTAACACCTGTACCCCAGCGGAATGAGAACCGAATACTCTCGTGGACTCAATAAAGGGGTAGATTCACAGTCCGTGATGGCTTCCGGTTATGTCAAGAAGGTTCCCGATTAGGAAAAGAAGGTAACCAAGACGAGAAAGTTCTCGAGTCCGGCGAGAAATACCTGAAGAAGGCCAGAGGGCACATAGACAAACGTTGTGCATATAACAGTGAAGATGAGGACAATAGTCCCGAATAATCCAAATAATACTAATTATTAAGCCTCATCTAAAAAATTCCGAAAATATAAAAAAATGAGTTTAAGAATTTAAAAATTGCACACCTAATAAAACAAACGCTTCAGCATATAAATAACCCAAAGTTTTACAACCACCCATTGTATTTTAGTTTACAGCTAGAAAATAATATCTTTAAAAAGAGGAAATCAAAATACATTACAATAGCATCTTATCATAATGGAGATTCGGTGCCTATGCCTGTAATCAAACTACGTCACTGCTTACGTCAAGATACCTTCAGGAATTGTGTAAGTTTATTTATGAGTATTAATTCATAGTTAAAATCAACAAGTATCTATGAAAATCTGATTTATAATTGCCTCAAAACAGCGCATGTTATTAATGTATTTAAAATCTTACAATGTGGCTTATATATCACTAAAAAAAATATTATGTAATGTATGGTGTGTTATGTTACATACTCACACACTATACCCATGTTGGTACATACACAGTGTTTACATTTCAAATTGTTTTATTTTTTAATCCTCTAATGAATTTTATGATTTTACTTACTTAGGGTACAAACACGCTGACATTGAATTTTTTACTCTCACGTCTCAGGCAGTATGTTTCAAAAATCTATTTTTACATAAATAAAAATGTATATAATTACATACCACACACACACTGACACACACACACACTGACACACACACATATATATATATATATATATATATATATATATATATATATATATATATATATGGTGGTCTTATGGATCCAATGTGATACAATTAAATATCTTATAAAGAATACGGACCACAAAATTGATTATGTTTTAAAAAATAATCATTTTACTTTAGCGACATGTGTTTCAGATCATCTGATATCTTCTTCAGGCTGTGATTAACGACATTTCTGGCCCGAATATAAATATTTACACACACACACACACACACACACACACACACACATATATATATATATTTATATATATATAATGGTAATGGATAATATATATAATATATATATATATATATATATATTATATATTATATATATATATATATATATATATATATATTGCGGAACGGATCTTTCACATAATTTTCTTGTAAATTTTAGCTAATATCTTTGCTTTTAATGCCATTAAAGAATGCTAAAGAATTATATATATATATATATATATAATAATATATATATATATTATATATATATTATATATATATATTATATAAAGTACTACGAGTAGTCGAATCATATGTATTGCCGGAGATATTTACAAAAAATGAAGGATGGAAACATTAAACGTTGTTTTATTACGTAAAAAAAATATGGGTGGATATGAAATACTCATTTTTGTATAATCTCTCGGGCAATACATTATGATTCTGCTACTCGTAGTACTTTATAAATTCGCTTGTACCAAAACTAGTGTATATATATATATATATATATATATAATATATATATATATATATATATATATGTATAATATATATATATATATATATAATATATATATATATATATATATATATATATTAAGACGCTTTTTTTAAAACGTTGATAATTAATAAAGTGAGTAGAATGAAAACATTGCAAGAGATAAAAAAATATATTTATAAAACTTAATAGACTGACAGACAGCTTAAGTGGGATCTAATAAGTTATTATTGAACTTTTATCTAAAATATCGTGCTTGAAGTGGATAATGGGATATTTGTAAGGCTCTTATCTCATATCAATAGTGTCCACTATTGAATTTGTAAATAGATATTATATTAATTGTCCATATCCTCTGCGCAAATATTTTTTCTTTTCGTTTCTTTTCTTTTTTTTTCTTTTGTTGTTAACGCGTTCTGTGAGAAGATAGAAAACTGGAGAAGCCCAAGAAGGTGTAACAAATAAAAGAAATTAATGAAATATACGGCAAATATATCGTCGAAGATATTATGATAAAATATTCCATTTATCTATATAATCAGGTTACAAACAAACATACGTAGAGTATTGGTAACGCACATAATAAATATCAAACCTTTATTACGTATTTTACGTAATACAGTTACGATCGGAGACATTTTTTGGTAAAAGCAGTGATATAAAAATCCGCTTGGTTTGGGGATACTTTTGTTTTCAACATACAGCTTTGAAATATTGCTGTGATCCCTGATACCAAGGTTTCCTTAGCTGCTTTGATAAATCAGAATCAAACTCACTACCAATGGTCTGTTAATCTTGCTTGCTAATAATTACACCACGTGAGATGCTCAATTTTCTATATTCCGTTCACTCACGTTACTCATTGATGCCTGGATGTCAGTAATTTTTATTATTATTTTTTAAACCCTTTGTTAACTGTTATTACTTCCCTGACATACTCGTCCTTCGGGGCGGGGGTCCAGTGTGCTTCGGCCACTGGATCAGGGTAAAGTACAAATAATAGCATCGATCCCAGGGGGATATCCCCCCAGGCAATACCTGCCCCCTTGATTTAAAGGGGCAGGGCTGGGTTTATTGCCCAGCGCCTGAGGCGCCCCCTTCAGGGGGAATGCCGAGGGCATCGACGCAATTTTTGTTCTTTCCCACCCATGAGCTTCGGCTTGTGGGTGGGCTCACATTAAAACGAGGTCTTGTGCCCAGTCCATACAAGTGGTGTATGAGACAAATACTCCCTTTGTTAACTGTTATTTTTAGTTATCTAATTTACTTTAACGAGGATTCATTATGACGTCAAGTATTCAAATGCAATGAGTATTCAAGTAATATGACATGAATTTAGTGCTTCAAAAAAAGTCCAATAATAGATGAGGAAAACTTTCCATTAGGGACTTCTCTTTCAATTTAAAAAAAACAAGATTATTTATTATTTATCATTATTTATTATTATTTATTATTATTTTTTCTACTTTTGAGAGAGGTCCCTTGGAAACTATTTGTTCATTTATTCCACTCATCTCATGCATTTTTATTTCATTCATTCATTCATTTTGCCATTAATCTTTAGGTGCCGCAGTAACATAGAATAATAATTAACACAGCTTAACACCTGTACCCCAGCGGAATGAGAACCGAATACTCTCGTGGACTCAATAAAGGGGTAGATTCACAGTCCCGTGATGGCTCCCGGTTATGTCAAGAAGGTTCCCGATTAGGAAAAGAAGGTAACCAAGACCGAGAAAGTTCTCGAGTCCGGCGAGAAATACCTGAAGAAGGCCAGAGGGCACATAGACGAAACGTTGTGCATATAACAGTGAAGATGAGGACAATAGTCCGAATAATCCAAATAATACTAATTATTAAGCCTCATCTAAAAAATTCCGAGAAATATAAAAAATGAGTTTAAGAATTTAAAAATTGCACACCTAATAAAACAAACGCTTCAGCATAAAATAACCCAAAGTTTGACAACCACCCATTGTATTTTAGTTTACAGCTAGAAAATAATATCTTTAAAAAGAGGAAAATCAAAATACATTACAATAGCATCTTATCATAATGGAGATTCGGTGCCTATGCCTGTAATCGAAACTACGTCACTGCTTACGTCAAGATACCTTCAGGAATTGTGTAAGTTTATTTATGAGTATTTAATTCATAGTTAAAATCAACAAGGTATCTATGAAAATCTGATTTATAATTGCCTCAAAACAGCGCATGTTATTAATGTATTTAAAATCTTACAATGTGGCTTATATATCACTAAAAAATAAAGTATTATGTAATGTATGGTGTGTTTATGTTACATACTCACACACATATACCCATGTTGGGTACATACACAAGTGTTCTTTTACTGGAGAGAGGGGGAGAGATAGACACAGGTAGATAGAGAGATTTATAACTTACTTCCTTGGCCATTGGTGATCTCTAGTCGTTTCTATTCTTTCTCTATGACTTCTATTTCTCTGTTCTTGTTGGTTGGTCGTTCTTGATTCATTTCTTCTTCTAGGTCAGTCTTGTTGCCAAGACATTCATCAACCACAAAACCAAATTATTTATTTAAACTTTTATTTGCTTAACTAAACATCGTCCTGTAACTAAACACAGCGCGCGTATGCAAGTGAGCCCCAGCTAAGGCAGATAGCCTTCTCTGCCTGACGTCCAAGCTGGAACTCAAACCCAACCAAGTCCCACGTGACTTCATGTATTTCGCGGGCTTTCTGTAATATTCCATGGAAAGTACCGCCCGTGACATGAAAAGGGCCATCCCTTCAGAAATACAGGGGATTGACAATAATCTTATGCAACTGCATAGATTATGCAACATTTAATTTGCATACTGATTTCTAACAAAACCGTGTTTAATCAATAATTACTTGATGTTATTGATCTCTAATATTTTTTATTCGCCAACGTATTAAAATCAATCCTATGAATAATTTTATATAGAAACCAATTAAAATATAATCAAAATAAGTGTAAAATGCGTTCTTATATAATTTCGTTAGTCTTTCTAATGTAACATATTTCATAACATCAAAACTTATATACTAATATTAATAAACCATATTGAACAATCTATATTTAACCGCATTGCACACTAAACACGAACAGTAAATCAGGGCATAGTAAAATAAACTTAATAAGAAGAGGTGTGGTATGTACCAATAATTTACTTGCTATTAAACTTAGTTTACTTTGTTACAGTTTGGTCATAAGGATATGCCATATTGACACAAACACGTGGGAGGGAGATGCAAAAAATAGAGCGGCTTCGCGCCTTAACGTTAAGCAAGGCACGGAGAGGGGTGAGGTGGAGAGGAGAGTAGCCTCGACAGCAAAGAGAGTCAGAAAAAAAGAGAGAAAAGACAGCAGCCCCAGAAAGCATCACAGTTAGTGTGCAGTCAGTGCACCAAAGACTGTCACTCAAGAATTGGCCTGCAAAGTCACTTGCGCAGATGCAGATAAACAACAGGAGGGCGCATATTGTTACTAGTTAAAATAAAGATACTGTAATTTAATGAAAGAATTTGTAATTATCTAATTAAGTTTATATTACAGTAAAGTTAAGACCATTTTTATCAGATTTTACTTGTAGTGTTTTTGATTGCAGCATATTATACATTTAAGCCATAAAGTTGTAAACCTGTCAAACGTTTAGAAGACTTAGTATTCACCGACTGATTTTATAACACATCACCGATAAAATAGAAATTTCAATTGAAAAGTTAGTATGCCTCAAATTCTTGCTATGCGTCCTACTTTCAACCGTATATAAATCAGAGCATTATTGAAAAAGTAATAAAACAATGATGGTCTGCTTCCTTCAATAAAACGTGCCTAAATGAAATATCGCCGCCGATATACACCCCTCAATACACATATATATTAGGTATAAACGATAAATAAGTATATAGACACTAATATAATTTTTAAGTTCATTTTTGTCTCACGCGTATCTTCGAAGATATAATAAAACCCAAACTTATATAAATAAAAGCATCTATTACCAAACTCTCCAGAATTGAAAAGCTATTATTAACAGAAATTCTGTGATAAGAAAATAATAAAGACAATAAAAGGTTGTGTTTTAAGGGGTTTTATTGTGCGCGAAGGGGTTTGCTAAAACTTAATGCTTTTTAGCGGTCTTCAGTCATATATATATATATATATATATATATATATATATATATATATATATATATATATATATATATATAAGTAATTGGTAATTTGCTTGAAGCATTGGTAAGTATGTTATAATATGTTAATGATTTGAAGGCAATTAAAATGCGTATAAAAAATAAAAACAAAAGATGTTATTTTTGTCTTATCGATTTCAAAGTAGAAACTTCATCTTCAGAGGTGAATAACAGAAAAAAAAAAAATTTCTGATATAAACCTCTGAAGATGAAGTTTCTACTTTCAAATCGATAAGACAAAAATAACATCTTTTTGTTTTTATTCTTTATACGCATTGTAATTGCCTTCAAATATATATTTTCTGATATACACACCTCTGAAGATGAAGTTTCTACTTTGAACTCGATAAGACAAAAATAACAACTCTTTGTTTTTATTTTTTATACGCATTAAACATTGTAATAGCCTTCGAATCATTAATATATTATATATATATATATATATATATATATATATAGAGAGAGAGAGAGAGAGAGAGAGAGAGAGAGAGAGTAACAAGTCATGAACACTTATCTTTTGTAGAGTTCCTATGCGGTTAAGAATTCTGGTCGTAGGCTCATTCGCTGTTGGGTCTGCTGCTATATTCGTTCACCTAAAGTTGGAGGGTAGTCTGTGTTAGTCATTGTAGTTGTCAACGTCTCTGTCAGTAAGAATTCCGGCCCCTGCTAGCCACCTTGACTGCTGTTACTGCTCTCCCAGGAGGGACGCCGTCCCTCTCCGAGTAGCTTTACTGTTGTGATGATTTCTCCCCTGTCGTGATTTTCACTTCCGGCTTTTACCCTTGTAAAAGGGTAAAAGCCAGGGGTGAAAATACCCCGGTTCTGTCAGGGGAGGCTAACCCATATTTTTCTATCCTAAGGAATAAAATTACAACACGCCCTAAACAAAAGATTGGTAAATAGGTATAGAAGACATCTTAATTTTTGAATTGTTACATATTCATTGATAGGGTTGTTAATTATCTGGCCGCCATCATTGGCCAGTTGTAAAGAACTTAAAGTAAATAAGTAAGTCTTGAGTTATAGAATCCTCAGGTAAGTGAATAAGTCCTAAGTTTTGGAATCCTATGTAGTGTCAAAGGTCCGGTGATATAATCCTATGATCCCTCGTTCACGAAGGTGCAAAGCAGGTGTGAGTAGCTAAGATCAGAACAGCCGAAATAAATACAATATCAGCAGCAGAGCACTGCCAGTGGTTGGCTAATAGGTTGGTCACGTGGTTCTCGGCTAGTCTATAAGTACAAGTGGGTATTTGTCACACGCCTTATATTACAAAAAACTCAAATAAGGGTCGATATATTTAAGTTCTACATAGGTTTGACCATACCTAATAACATCTGTTTTATTATATATAGTGTTCGATTAAAAGAAAAAAATATGTTTTTGTTTGTTTTGTTTTGTTTTACGGCATATCAACCCCAGTGGGTCATTTAATGCCGATAAAGTTTTGAAATAAATTAATTCTTAATGGATAATACACATTTTTTATAAATACATTTTTCTATTTAACCCATAGATAGGACCCTAACAGGTACTACCACTTCGGGTCAGAGTGGACCAGGGAGCAATGGTGATGAAGGGGTGATCCACATTCCCCAGACCTTCAAAACTGGAACCTCACCATCAGATAGAGTTTAACGTTATTCCCAGGACATGTAGACCCGCAGCCACCGCCTTCTAGCACCCATATAATAAAAAAGGGGTTGGGGCTTGCCATAAGGGCAATAGGGTTGGGAAAATCATATAGGTGCTAGGGCTTGACGTGACCAGCCGATTGATCGGAGGGGGCCTCTCCGACAGCCCGTCTAGCCCAAGATAGGGCCAAAGTGGAGTATTGCATGTCCTGAACTGCTCATCCACCTGGGCTCTATCCTTAAGCATCACGGGTCGCCACCCACGGACAACAGGTGTCCCCATTGTGGGAGTCTTACCCCTTTGCACAGGTGCAGTCGGTGCATTCTAACGCCCCAGCCGACAGGGCGGAAAATATAATGTTGATGGATAATATATGCCCACCACTCTCCTGACATTCCAAAGATACTGGTCAGGAATAGAACTGAATCTCATCTCATTTCCTGTAAAATGTCATGAAGTCTGAAACGTTATAGCGTCACATAGCAACATCCCGTGTTTGTCTACATTTCTCCATATATATAAATATATAAAGATAGATAGATAGAAAGGAAGAAAGAAAAAATGATAAAGTGATACACAGATTTAAAAGAAAAAAGGAAAGAAAGACAAAAAGGATAGACAGGTAGATAGATAAATAGATAGATAAGAAAGAAAGGTCGAATGGAAAGAAGGAAAAAGATAGAGAGTGAGAAAGATTTTGAGAGGAGGAAAACAGATAAGAAATAAAGAACTATCTATACGTTAAAAAACAACCCTGACGATTTTTACGAGGCCTATGCTCAGTATATAAGGGTTAACATATCTAACTGCCGGCAACGTTTAACAAAACATTGATCTAAGGATTTGGCTCTTGCAGGCATCAGGTGTAAACGAAGTGCTAATCCAGATAAAGCGTTAGAAAAACTTTCAAGGTTATCGCCTACAAGTCACAAAAAGTTAATCCCCAATGACACTTACACTGATTATGTTATTATCATTGTTTTTTTCACACCTGCCATAGCTGATGGTTCACTGGAGGCTCCTCAAGTATCCTGTACTCTTCTGAGTATTCTAGCCGATCACAACAGTGCTGTAGTTTAGATGGTCTCGGTACTTCCTCTGATTTCCAGTTCACCACATTCTTTTCCAGAACTTTGGGGATCGTTCCAAGAGCACCAATTAGGATTGGTACTACCTTCACCTTCATTTTCCCCAGTTCTCTGGCAAGGTCTCTGTGGTTGGCCGGTACGGCAATATCCACGAGATCACAGGTTCTCTTTTATGTTATTCCTTAGTCCGTTTTGTTTGATGTCAAATATTTCCGTTATTTTTCTCCGAGATAAATGAGTAAAATACGAATTTGGTTTGAACTGATGCTGTGGGACGATGGAAAGGATATTTTGCTGGTAGTCCTTTTTTTTCTTTTCATATTTTCATTACAATTAGTATGGTATTCATGTTGAACTTAATATCTATACATAATTCTGTGTATATCTTCAAAGTGTAAGATTCTTGGACTGCAGTCAATATATTAAAAAGTGTTACATAATCTCTGCGGTGGCATAAGATTATTGTCAATCCCCTGTAATTCTGAAGGGGTGACCCTTTTCATATCATGGCCGGGTCTTTCCATGGAAAATTACAGAAGCCCGCCAAATGTGTGAAGTCACGTGGGACCTTTTCTGAGTCCCCAATTTTGCAGTTAGACGTCAGGCAGAGCAGTCGGCTATTTTAGGTCCTGCCTAAAACTGGTACTCGCGCGCGCTATGTTAGTTAGAGAATTATTTATAGTTAAGGAAATAAAAGTGTGGATAATTAATGTTCTTGTGGTTAATGAATGTCTTGGTAACAAGACTAAGAAATGACGACCAGCCAGCAAGAACATAGTAACAGAAAACCAGACCGAAGTCCCCAAGTCAACTCCAGACGATAGACTTTAGAAGATGCCAGACCAAGTCAAGATGATAGAAATACCAAAGACGATCAGAATAGCAAAGACGGCCAAAGAGATAGATGTCCAAGAAAGAAGTAAGTAAAGAAGTAATGAAGAGGGTATGCAACAAAAGGATTCAGAATGTGTATATATTTACCAAACTCCTCAATCACATATATAGTCGAGCGTATATATATATATATATATATATATATATATATATATATATATATGCGTGTGTGTGTGTGTGTGTGTGTGTGTGTGTGTGTGATAATGTAATTGACTGATAAATGAGGGATGATTCTATTTGGGATAATCAAATTATCACTGTACAACCATACTGTCTACTCTTGTAGGTACTAACATAAGGATTCACACACGGATTTATATTAATCCCTAAGAGAGCTCAATGTATAATAACTAATAAATTGATTATATACAGAGTAATATTTAACTTTCAAAGATAGAATATCTTTAAAAAAAACGTCATTTGACTATAATGATTTATTTCGACCAAAAACTTAAAATGAGTCTAGCCTCTTCAGATAGATTTTACAAATACAGGCAAAATCTAATAGAAAAATAACATCCAACAGAATTAAGTCTTCTCATGCGCACACATTATAAAACAATTTTATATGAAAAGAACATAAAAACAACAAACAACAGATTCCGGGGTATCACATGCCAAAAATATTCAACGTATATATATATATATATATATATATATATATATATATATATATAGAGAGTTTCATAATTTGCTTGAAGCATTGTGTATGTATTGGTTAGGGAGGTAGATTTAGAAGGCCATCACAATGCAGTTTGGAATAAATAAAAAATAATAATACGGTAACAATGGTGGTGGTGTGTTGACCTGTATTTTTTTTATTATTCTTGAATTTTCGAGGTAATACCTCTTTATCAAAAGAATTGAACTGAAGCAGTACATAGCATAGGAAGAAATGCCATAGCTGTACTGCTTCAGTTCAATTCTTTTGTGAAAAGAGGTATTACCTCGAAAATTCAAGAATAATAAAAAAAAATACAGGTCAACACACACCACCATTGTTACGTATTATTTATTTTTTATTTATTCCAAACTGCATTGTGATGGCCTTCTAAATCTACCTCCTAACCAATATATATATATATATATATATATATATATATATATATATATATATATGTGTGTGTGTGTGTGTGTGTGGTGTGTGTGTGTGTAAAAATGGAAATTGGAAATGAATCCGAATATATGAGGAAGAATGAATAAAGAAAATAAAGAAAAGAATGGATAATAAAAGATGAATTTAATCAATATCACTTACACATGTGTTTCGGTCAGTTCATCTGTGTGAAAATATTCCGCACACAGAGAAGATTCGAGCTTCATTCAGAGTGAAATTTTATTTTGAATGAAAAAATTCGTTGGGGAAAAACGGAGAATTTTTAGAAATGTTCGAAGAGAATTTTTTTAAATCACTTTTGGAACGCTGAAATAGACCGTTAAATTTGGATATTTGATTTTCTAGGGGTTATGGTAGAACAATTTTGAATTGCAAAAATAAAGTGTTATTATTATTCCCCTAATATGTTGAAAATTTCTCGGAACCTAGTGTATGCTATTTGTTTTGAAAAAAAAGTAATATATATATATATATATATTATAATATATATATATATATATATATATATAGTGTATGGTATTGTTTTGAAAAAAATATATGGATCTTTCTAGAATCATTATGATTTTTTCTAATTTTTTGTCTGAAATTCTTTAACTGTTTACCTACTTTAAACTGATTGCAGCGGTTTTCCAGCCACTGCAGTATTACTGTAAGCCACTGATAGTTTGTTCATTATAATTGGGTAGAAGTACAAATATTCCAATAATAATAGGGCTGTATTTGAATAGAATGAGTTCTGATGTGTATGGAGAGTGGATTCTGAAGTATACCATCATACAGGTAAAGATACCAAGAAAATTTGGTTCAGACGTGGGCGAAATTCGAAATAGTTCCAATCTAGTTTTTTTTTTCAATTGTTTCGTTAGCATGTTATAATTTCCAAGAAACACTAGTGATTAATTTGAGAGAATAAATATGTAATAAATAAGAATAAAGTACCCCACTGTGTCGGTTTCGGAACTGGTCACAGGAATGACACTTTAGACCTTTTAGAACATTTATTTGCAAAGATATTTACCGTGTGTTCGAAGTTCGAAATTCGGTAGGCAATGAGTTAATGCATTTATGTACAAAGAATTGATCTTATTAATAGAACCATTCCACCAGGATAAATTGGATAATAAAACCTGTCCAAGCAAGTGATGTTTACTGTCGACGCTCATGACAACCTGCAAAGATAGAGAGAAAGAAAGAAAAGATATAAACAATGATAGGAAAGTAGATATTTGTCATGGATACCTTTTTTTCTTTTTCTTTTTTTTTTTTGGCAAAGTCAATTAAAACTAACAATAAACATAGGAGGAAAGGACTAAGAGAGAGAGAGAGAGAGAAATGAAAAGACGCATTAATGTTAAAAAGTGGAGATTGATTGAAAAGTAAAGGGGAAAATGTTTTTGGTGGGGTGAGGGGGAAAAAGTAATTAAATTAGTATCTTGCTTTTCATTTTTCTTCCCAATTAAAAAAAAGGGGGAAAGTTCTAAGTGGAGCTGGATAAAACCTAAAATAAATTGTTTTCTCACCTCCTCGTGTCACTTTCAATTATTTCTAATGAAACTGACATGCGGAGCTAAGATAACAGTTTCTTTTTGTTTCTTGTTTTTTTCCTACTGTAATTCCCTTCCACTTTAGGTTATATATATATATATATATATATATATATATATATATATATATATATTAATATATATATATTGTTGTGTAGAATTAAACAAAAGACACATTTCCTGTTTAACAATTTTATTTTTGATCTTTTCGAGTTTTCTGGCTAACTTTTTAATATTTGGGTGGACTTCGTGGATAAGTCCACCAAAGTTCAGGTCCCGAGTACTTTCGTCACTTCGACGTGCCATCATCAGGGGTAATGTGTTCGAGTTTGATGATGGTACTTTGAAGTGTCGAATTTACTCGGGACCTGAACTTTGGTGGACTTATCCACGAATTCAAACCAAATATTAAAAAGTTGGGCCAGAAAACTCGAAAAGATAAAAAATAAAATTGTTGAACAGGAGATTTGTCTTTTGTTTAATTCTACATGTATAAATGAAAGAATGCTGCCCAAATACACACACACACACACACACACACACACACACACACATATATATATATATATATATATATATATATATATATATATATATATATATAGGGAGTCCCACAAAAATGTCCCGTATTTTTGTATAAATTATACCTCCAGTTCAAATTGAGATATTTTGAGTGTTTGTTTCATGTTATTGAAAATTCTGTTTTCTTATTCAGATAAAATGAAATTGTTAATATCTTCATAGTATCTACTGCACAGTAGAAAGTTGAATGAACACGGGTACAACATGCTGTGTGACAAGAAAATCATAGAAATATGGCACAAACCTTAATACGTAATTTCAATGGTTATTAATAATATTTAAAAATTGTATCCTACATACCCACAAGTATTTAAACCATTTGTGAATTATGAATTTAATTTTTTTTATTTCCAACATTTGAGGACCCCTAAAATGCAGCTGACTAAAGATCAAAGAATGTTCATTGTCTTAGAATTTAAAGCAACTTAAAGCTGTGAACAAGTTCGAATACCAACCAAATATTGAGACCAAACCAATATTTCTACCGGTAGGTCATTCACTTTATATATATATATATATATATATATATATATATATATATATATATGCGTGTGTGTGTGTGTGTGTATGTACATATTGATTATTATTTTATTGAGTATTATACATTGAGCTCTTTTTAGTGATTAATAAAAATCCTTGTATATATGTTTGCCCCTACAAGAGTATACAGTATAATTATACAGTGAGATTTCGAAGATCCTAAATAAAATCATCCCTTACTTAACAGTCATTTGGATTACCTTATATATATATATATATATATATATATATATATATATATATATATATATATGGGTGGGTCGGATTGTGTTTGTGTGTGTTTGAAAAGCCATTGTGTTAGGAGACATATGTTGGTAACCATTACTTGAATGTGAATTATCAAGGAACTGCTACACCACGCAGTCATTAATACGTTGCAAATGAATGTAATATGGAGATATGATACTCAGTTTTGTTGGTTGGTTTGTTTTACGGGATATCAACCTCTTTCGGGTCATTTACTGCCGTATCAAGTCATTTTGATTTGATTTGTTCTTGTTTTACGGCATATCAACCCCAATGGTCATTTAATGCCGACTACGTTTTTGAAATGAATTGGTGATAATGTTTAATTTTCTAAAGGGTTTTTTTTTACATATTTTTTGTGAATGAAACTTTTAGATGATCTTTTTTAACATATATTTTTGTTTTTTCATTTTTTTTTTTAAAGATTTTAAAATTTTGTTGTAGATGTGTGCTTCTTTTATGTATCCAAGTAGTTTTTCTGGGTTTATTTGGTAGAATATCTGTTTTAGATTTGTTATTTGGTAGTATTTTTTTCGTATTTGTTTTAGGTTGCTACATTCTGTTAATATGTGATTCAGTAGGGGTTTTGGCATGGTATGCAATATGGGGCTGCTTCTTTTTTGAGGAGGTATGAATGGATAATGTATGAGTGTCCTGTTCTTAGTCTGGATAATATTACTTCTTCTTTTCTGGATATTTTGGTTTGATTTATTTGAAGTTTTCCTATTTGTGCAATTATTTCATGTAGTTTGTTGTTTTGGAAGTTATTCCAATAATTTTGCCATTTTTGTTTTGTGTATATGTTTATGGTTCCTTTTAAGTCTGTAAAAGGTATTTTAAAGTGTGTATCAAGTGGATTGTTTTTAGCTGTATTTGCTGCTGAGTCTGCTATTTCGTTTCCTTGGATTCCGATGTGACTTGGTATCCAGCAAAGTATAATTTCTTTTTGGTTGATATTATTGAATTTGGTGAGTAGTTTAGCTATTAAGGGGTTATTTATTTTTTTGTTCATGATTGCTACTATAGCAGATTGGGAGTCAGAAAATACTATGTGTTTTGAGTTCTTGCTTTTGGTAATTAAGTCAAGTGCCAGGTCTATTGCATAAATCTCTGCGCTAAAAATTGAGGTTTCTTTAGGAAGATGTTTTTAATTGTGGTTTTTCTATTGATAATGGCTGCACTAGTTGTTGCGTTATTTTGTTTAGATCCATCTGTGTAGACATGTACATAATTTGGATATTTTTCTTTGATTTTTTTGAATTTTTCTTGAAATGTTATTGGGGGGTTAATTCATTTTGATGACTTTGACCCAGATTGCTTACAGTACCTGATGTTACTTAAGCGGTCTTCCAATTAACAACTAAACAGCTCAACTCCGGTGGGACCGGTGATTTCATCATGACCTGGCCGTAACATATGTTACCTAGAAGTAATGTCGAGAATATCGACATCCATAAACTGGTAAGAGTGCAAAGACACCTCATTAAAATTTGTTTGACAACAGCGTAAATCTTGGGAAGAAGATTGATCTATTGATTAAAACCAAACAACTTTAAGAATGCAGAATAAAATACACAATTATGTTTTTCGATACGCACTGCCAGTTTAAAAATGATGAACACATAGTGTTACACAGGGATAATGGATAGTTTAATTTCACACTCACTTTTTTTGAATTAAAATCTGACAACATTGAATTTATATGCATGCTTCAATTAATTACAATACGACAGAGAGAGAAGAGAAGAGAGGAGAGAGAGAGAGAGAGAGAGAGAGAGAGAGAATAATAGAAGGAAGAAAAAGAAAAATTTCAAGAGAGTAGGGAAAGAGAGAAGATACATAACGGTGCATGTGAATGTGGGGAGAGAGAGAGAGAGAGAGAGAGAGAGAGAGAAGAGAGAGAGGGGGGGGTTATGACTGAGAGAAGTGAAAGACAGAGAACTGATTTAGACTAAAAGAGAGAAGAGAGAGAGAGAGAGAGAGATTGAGAAGAGAGACTGTGATTAAGACTGGGAGAGCGAAAGGCAGAGAACTGATTTAGACTAGAGAGAGAGAGAGAGAGAGAGAAGAGAGAGAGAGAGAGAGAGAGAGAGAAGAGAGAGAGAGAGAGAGAGAGAGAGAAATTGAGAGAGAGGGCGAGAGAGAGAGAGAGAGAGTGACTGATTACGACTGGTAGTAGACAGGAAAGTAATTGAAACTAAGACACACACATACAGAGAGAGAGAGAGAGAGAGAGAGAGAGAGAGTAGAACATTACCCGCACTTACGTCATAAGTCGTCGGGGTGGCCTAAAGTCGGTATCTGCCTATCCCCTTTTCACAAACGCTAGAACAAGGAGATTTTTTGGCGTCTACCACGGAGCACCACACCTACCATCAGCTTTATGGCATAAGTAAGTCTTCGGGGTGGCCTAAGGTCGGTATAAGACTATCCCCTTTTCACTTGCGCTAGAACAAGGAGATTGTTTTTTTTTTTCGCGTCTACGATGAAGCGCCACACCTATCATCAGCTCCTCACTTTATCACACAGATCCCATGCAACTCATACGCTAAGTTGGCGAGGGCCGATATCGAATCTTCTGGTTCCTTGTCGGACGCTCTACCGACTGAGCTAAACCGGCCCTATAACATCTCTGTATTATTGCCAGACAGCGTTCTGTGTATGCGTGCTTATAGATAGTACTCTTGTGGTCTCGGAATCAAAGGTTGAGCCTGATTGAACCATTTTGCGTGCTGTATTCATAGTGTAAACATGGCCGTTTCACTAGTAGGTTAAAGGAAAGTCGCCGGGTTGGGCTAAACTCGTATCAGCCTATCAGAGAGGGAGTCTATGCCCTTTTCACTAGGAAGCGCGTGGTGAAATGGTTAAAGTCTTGGGAAATGGACTCGTCTCCCCGAATTCAAATCTTGGACGTGGTAATTGCATTTCATTTAGCGCTAATACCCTTGGGAAAGGTATGAATACTACTCTCCTTCCATCTATGGGTAAAATAGTAGGGCATACCGGGCTCTTTAACCATGGTTAGGCGACCGGTCTCGGAGAAGGAAAACTCTGAATTCAAACCTGTTAAATTCCGTTAAATAAATTGACCTTGTATCGCATCCTGCTCGTGTGGAGGGGTTGGTAAATATATACACCCTTTTCGCTAGCGCTAGACAAAGGAGACTGTTTTTGAGTCTGAGGTGGAGCGCCACATCTATCATCAGCTCCTTACTTTACCGCACATATCCCTATGCTACTTATACACTGAGTTGGCGAGGGCCGGTATCGAATTAGGAAACTTGTGTTCTCTAGCCGAATACTCTACCGACTGAGCTAAATGTACCAAGGAAGAAGAAAGAGCAGTGACCTGGAGTGCGAGGGGCTGATATTCACC
>CM042155.1:14338127-14348127 GCA_023376005.1 Doryteuthis pealeii
AAGAAAATATTGTGAGAGCGGTCCAAAATGTGACATTGAGTAAAGATCTTCAACAAACACCATGGGATCTTGCTCAACGGCCTGATGATTGCCCCTTGGCATGAAACCTGGGTCGCTGTTTATAATGAAAATTGATCTGTGAAAACTCTAAAATAAATAAATAAATAAATAATATATATATATATATATAATATATATATATATATATATATATATATAAAAGAGAGACAGGGAAGAGGAGGTGTACATATATATATTTTTTTTTCTTCTATGAAATTTATGCCTATTTTTCTTCTAGGAAAGAGTACATTGTTTGGAGGATTGTTATAATCTGTCAGTATTTACTTACTTTCTAGGTTATTTAGTGTAATTTATTTGCTTTTTTATGTTGTCTATATGGCTGGATAATAATAATAATAATAATAATAATAATAATAATAATAAATATAATAAAATAATTATACAAGAAAGACACCACTACTTATGCGGCCAACAATAGTAGGAGCGACAGATGGACAAACGGAAAAACAACAAAGACAAAAACAAAAATGGGAAGAAAAACAACTATATGAACGCTTCAAACGAAATAGAAGAGGTTGCACATAAAAAGACTTGGACATGGTTAAGAAGGGAAATCTCAAAAGAGAAACTAAATCACTTATAATTGCTGCACAAAATAATGCCATAAGGACAAACTACATCAAAGCGAAAATTGATAAGACCCAACAACAATAGTAAATGTGGACTTTGCGGTAATAGAGATGAGACTATTAACCATATACTATGCGAATGTAGCAAACTAGCACAACGAGAATACAAAACTACACATGACTGGGTTGGGAAGGTGATCCACTGGGAATTATGCAAGAAATTAAATTTTGACCATACAACAAAATGGTATATGCATAAACCAGAATCTGTTCTTGAGAACGAAATGCACAAAATTCTCTGGGACTTTGAAATAAAAACGGATCACCTTATCCCAGCAAGAAGACAAGACCTAGTGTTGATTAACAAAAAGAAAGAACTTGTCAACTGGTGGATTTTGCAGTGCCAGCAGATCACAGGGTGAAGTTAAAGGAAAATGAAAAATATTCACAAATATCTGGACCTTGCCAGAGAACTGAAAAAGTTATGGAATATGAAAGTGAAAGTTATACCAATTGTAGTTGGTGCACTTGGAACAGTCCCAAAAGGATTGGAAAAGGGCTTGGAAAGTTTGGATATCAGAGGAAGGATTGAAACCATTCAGAACACTGCACTGATGCAATCTGCCAGAGTACTCAGAAGAGTCCTGGAGACCTGAGGAGACTTGCTGTCACTCAGGCTCCAGTGAAAGACCATCAGCTAACACTAATGTGAAAACTCAAAAGGAGTAAATAAAAGAGAAAGTGTCAACTAGTGGACTTTGCGGTTCCAGCAGATCACAGGGTGAATCTGAAGGAAAATGAAAATATGGATAAATACCAGGACCTTGTCAGAGAATTGAAAAAGCTGTGGAATATGAGAGTGAAAGTGATACCGATTCTAGTTGGTGCACTTGGAACGATCACAAAAACTTGAAAAAAAGACTAGAGGATCTGGAAATCAGAGGAAGGATTGAGACCATCCATACTACTGCATTGCTTCAGACGGCTAGAATACTCAGAAGAGACCTGGAGACCTGAGGAGACTTTTTGTCTCTCAGACTCCAGTGAAATACCATCAGCTAACGCTGATGTGAAAAACTCAAAAGGAGTGAAAATAATAATAATAATAATAATAATAATAATAATAATACTGTGAACAAACCCTGAGATGGCACTTGAACATTTTGCAATACCAGTTTGAATTTAAAATTCAGTACATCCGTGGGGAAATTCAGTAAGCAAAGAGTTAAACTTCTAGTTTTTGTAAATCTAGTTCGTGTGATTTTAATACATCTTATATCGTATTACCAAGCGTTTATAAGCGTTTTGCCTAAATTTTGAATGAATACATAAGTTTGTACAATATCCGACTGCTACGAGAAAAGGTTACTTCTTTTTTTATTAAGGTGGCTTAGAGGCCGTGTTTCTCGTAAATTGTATTTATCATCGGTCTATATTTTTTGTTTGTTTAGATCAATAACTTTGACATTCTTCCTAAACTCTTTCCACTTTGTTAACTAAAATCTCTTCACTCGAAAATAACAGACACGGAGAACTTCACCAAACCCCAAGTTTAGATGATACTTTTAATTTATTAAAAGGTTTATCAGTGAAAGTTATCAACTACGGTTATGTTTTTATGCATTATCTAAATGAATACTAAGATATCAAGTTAAAATAGGAATGAGCGGAAGTAATTTGATGAAGTCAATATGTTTCTATAGATTATTATCGTTTTGTTTTAAAATCCTAATTCTTTTATTTTCTTTAAATACTTTTAGAAATAATTAAACTTTCAGAATTCTTCACAGGAAAGTTCAATATTATTTTATATGTAGCACAGTCTTACTGTTGATTGATCAATAAAGATGAAAAAGTAATGATCAACTGTTTTCTTCCAAAACGTATCACAGTTAGCTGGTTAGTATATAATGGCATATCAAATCTCAGGGGTTATTTAAAACCAGATCTTTTGTTTAATAAACCAAAGATAAAAGTAAAGTTGGCGATAACAGCGAGGGAGTCAAGCTGCTTGTTCCTAGCGGTAGCCCATGTAGATTTGTTTGAGTCGGATAGAGAAGGTAAAACCCATCATCAGCTCTCTAATTCGCCCACAATATATACGCTTTGTTACTCATGTGCAGAGTTGGCGAGGACCGGTATCGAACCCGGAACTTCGTGGTGCCGAAGCAGATGCTCTATCGTCTGAGTTAAATATACCATGATTTTATTCTTTTAATTCTTTAAGCAAATAGTATTTAGGTAAATATTTTGGATCAAGTCTCCAATAGGCACCCCAAATCATCAACTTCATGAAAGGTTCACATTTTAACTTGTCACCGGTAACTTCCGCTTCCAAATGTTTGTAACCAAACGATTTTAATCAGAAGCTTATGGAGATGTTGAACTTACGACAATTTAAATAAATAGGTAGTTGACGTAATCAAATTAAAATAGACGTTATCAAATTAAAATTCAATAGCAAAATACTTTTTTAAAATAAATACTTTTTAATCAGAAGTTTATGAATAGTTTTCAACACATATGATAAATTAGATAAAACGAAAGACGTGTTTATACTAATAAAGTTTTTACTTAATCAGAAGAGCAATTTATTTAAATAAAATCACAGTTTTTATTTACAAAATATTTTTTATGTTTATCTAACCTTTCATTGGTCCATATTTGTGTTAGACTTGCTAAAGTGCGATATAAAAGTTAGTAGACATTTGGTCGGTTGGTTATTTTGGTTAGTTGGTTCTTTTTTATAATGGTATATAAATCCCTTTGGGCTATGTAATGCTACATATTCATTAACTTCACGTATATTCCTTAATTGATAGAAATAATATCCGTTAAATATTCATGAATTAGTTGAAATGATTTTCATTAACTTTATGTGTATTAATAAATTGGTAGAAATAATTTATTAATTTCATGTGTATTAATAAATTGGTAGAAAATTTTATTAATTTCATGTGTATTAATAAATTGGTAGAAATAATTTCATGAAGTTCATGTGTTCGTTGAAAGCCCAGGTTCCCGCTCGATCACTGAAATTAAACTGCGATGAGCCTGTTAAATACTTAGATGGGTGACCATTTAAGCACCAGCAGGTACTGTAAGAAATCAAATATGAACATGACTTTATATCGGCATTAAATGACACAAAAAGTGTTGATATGTCATAAAATAACCAACCAACAATCATATGTATTCATAAATAGATAGACATGATTTTCCTTAATTTCATGCTTGTTAAAAAATTGGTCTAAAATATTTCATTAACTTCATATGAATTAATAAATACTGGTGTTTGATCCTCAGTCACTACCTAGGAAGGAGAGTAATGGAAGGCTTGAGATGGTTGGTTGGGTGGTTGGATTTTACGGCATGTCAACCAATCTTGGGTTATTTTATGTCGAAAACATTTTGTTTCAATCATTCTTGATAGGTACTGAATTTTTAAAAAATCACTTTTTAAAATGTTACTTTAAAACTCATTTTTAAATTTAATCCGTACATGTGACCCTAACAGGTACTACCACTCATGGTCAGGGGGACCTAGGAGTACTCCACATCATTCAGAGCTCCATAATTGACAGTTCCCTACTTGACGCATTTTAACCTAAAACCCAGGACATTAAGACCCCCAACCACGCCCTCTGAAAAGTAATGCTGTTTTGTATCATGTATCAAAATGAAGCAGGTCCTTTGTGGATCACATCCCTACTTCACATAGCCAGCCTTTGTGACAATGGCAATATTCCACCTTCGAATGAGAGTATGTATCTCTGCCCCGTAAAATTATGTTGACTGTTCTTTGAGTCACCTCTTCACTACAGAGTTCACTTCCTCGTCATTGGAATAAAGTTTGCCTCTCAAAACCTCTTTCATGGGACCGAATAGATGATAGTCTGAAAGCGCTGAATCTGGTGAGTATGGAGGATGCGGTAAAGTTGTCCATCCGAAAGATGATTTTCTCCCTTGACCTGATTCTTATGTGTGATCGGGCAATGTGACGCTGAAGGAGTACATATTCGATTGATTTACTCGTTGGATTCTTGCTCGTTAGGGTCTCAATGTCAGGGTGTCAATGTAGGGATTAGTTCTATGTAAAACCTCACATGAGGTTAAATATTATAATAAAGAAAATGGCATTACTTTTTGAGTCAGCTAAGTATTACTTAATCTTAATTAGCATATTATTTATTAACACCGATCTTTATTAATGTCTAGCTAATTTAGATTTACCGCAAAACTGCCAATTTTATTAATGCATTTACAATTTTGAAATATTTGTTATATACGTATCTCTAAGAAATAAAGATACCGTAGTATATGGTTGGAATAATTTGCATAATGATTTTAACAAATTGGGTTTGATAAATAATTATTTGCTGTTACTGATGTCTAATACTATCATGTTATTTTCAAACGTATTAAAAGGAACCCTCTATATAATTTTTAGAGAAATCAGTTAAAATAACATTAAAATAATTGTAATATTTTTATATTCAATCTTATTTAATTTCATTAGTCTTTCTATTTCTATTAATTTTAGTGAAATCAATTAAAATATTTAAAACATTAAAATAATTGTAAATTTTTTATATTCATTAGTCTTTCTATTAATTTAGAGAAATAGATCACCAATTAAGACTGATCCTATTCTAGTAGTGACCATTCTAAGCGGATTTAACAGGTTTGAATTCAGATTAAAAGGGTTGGGAGTTTGCCTAATGGAATTGAGATTGTCCTGACCAGAACACTGGTGATATCAGTGAAAATACTCGGCGATACTAGTTAGAAAATAGTTTAATGATATTTCCCAGTTACAACTGACGTGAAAATCTTGCAATGAGGATAGTCAATACCCGAGAGAATGAGACATCAGAAATATGTAAAACGTAGACATGTTAATACTCGAGCGAATAGTAAGTAAATACATTGTGAAAAGATAGAGATGAAACAGTCAACCACATGAGAAGTGAATACACCTAATTGGCATAGAATGAGAACATGATAACCTTGCTGGATGGGACAAGAGATTCATTGGGAATTGTGCAAGTGTCTAAAATTTCATTAAACCGACACAGTGTATATGAACAGACCAGTCAGTCAATTTATATCACACATATTATTGTCTGGGATTTTATTGTAAAATGGATCATCGAGTCCAGACCAGAAGACTATACTTAATTTAAATATCTTATTATAATGGAGATTGTGTGTTTTTCTGTCTGTAACCGAAACTATATTACTACTCAAGCCACAATTCCTTTAGTTATTTACATCACATTCTCCATGATTTTATTTTTATTTAAACTTCTATTATTAATAAGATTGTTATACATCATTAATACTATTGACCATATCTAGATACTAATAAATGGTAATTGTATTTATATATACAACAAAATAGCGGTTTACAGTGTGAATGGAAAGGCTAATTTGCATATTGATCTTTAAAATTTGATTTTAATAAATATGTGCTTAGTATTATTGATTTCTAATTGTTTGGTTTTATCTTAATGAATATGAGAAAAAATCTCGGGGATAAATCTTAAATGAAACCGATTAATAAGAAGAAATAACTGTAATATTATCCTTTACTTCCAATTTAAACTAAATAGTTAAATTAGGAAAATTTACCAATGACAAACGGGAGTAATGGAAGATGACGGAAGAGTTCGTTTCAAAGTTGTTCTATTTTTCAATCTATCTGCATTCTTATTTAGTTTCATTAGCCTTTCTAATTTAATATGATATTTTATCATATTAAAACTTAAATACTTGCACCCGGAGGGTGCATATATTTGCTAGTAAATATAAAAGACAAATATAAAAATAAAATTAAAGAATATATAAACAAAAATAAAAAATATAAAAGACAAATAAATATAGATATAAAAGGTTTATCTTCCACTATGGTTTGAATATCGAAGAACAATCCAGGACGAAAGTAACAACAAGTAGATTTTATTGTTGATTATTAGAGAAAAAGTTAACAGAAGAAATAAAAACAGAATAGAAAACAAGAAATACGAGGGGCGTTCAATAAGCAATGCCCCTGACCCACTTCCCATAGCAGTAGAGCAACGAAGCTTGGCACAGTTATTAGTCTTTTTCTACATAGAAACCACCCAGAGTTACGCATTTCTCCCCTCGTTTGATATATCTTTTCTTTCGTTACTTTATCACTGACCTATATATTTTTTCAGTCTTTTGTAATTTTGTATATTTTTTTCGAACGTCATCGACCATTATTGCTAGTTCGCTTCTTCCAGCCACAAATGATTGATTAGCGCCGAGGGAAAATAGTTTCCACTTCTTCTCAAGCCAAGATATGCATTTGCTTCAGTTCGGTAAACCCCTACCTCTCCAATCCAGTCAACACCAAACACTCGAAACAGATGGGGTATTTACCAAGTCATTGTCCCTAAATGATATGTGGCTGTCCTCAAAGTGAAAAGAAACTATAGATAAAAAGGGAAAAGGAAAGCTTAGGGCTATTGGCGTCTACGAGGTCAGTTTATTGAGGGTGAAGCTATTTTTAATCGATACAAAAATGATGTATTGATAAGACGTTAATTTTCATTTTCTTTCTTTTTTTTTCTCGAAATAGCTCTCTAGAGATTCAACAGTTATTCGATCTATTAATGATGCAGCACTGGAGACCGTTTTTGTAGAACACCCCAGGCTGGTCCTCCAGCCACGACGTGACTTCAGAAAACAAGGCTGCATAATCTCGCAAACGCTTTCATTTCAAAAACATTTTCATGGCTATGGAAGAGGTGAAAGTCAGAGGGTGCAAGGTCAGGAGAGTAGGGGTGGGGGAGTAGTTCATAGCCGCACGCATGTGCTTCTGATCTGGTGCCACGCGAGTTGTGGGCTGGAGCGTTGTCCTGCAGGATGAGGATGCCTTTGCTGATCTTGCCCCGCCTCTTGATTTTGATAACTTCTCTTAATTTCCTCAAAAGTGAAGCATGATAGGCTCCTGTAATTGTGGTACCCTTTACCAGGAAATCTGTCATCACTACTACGTCCTGGTCCCAGAAGACTGATCATGGCCTTGTCAATGGAGGACTGCACCCTTGCCTTCTTTGGAGGAGGTGAGTCAAGGTGCTTCCATTGCATTGACTGGGCTTTGGTCTCTGGATCATAGTGATGGACCCAGGTTTCATCCTGTGTAATCAGTCTTTTGAAAAGTTTTGACTCATCTTCTTGGCACATCTCCAAATTCATCCTCGAGCACTTGACGCGTTCATGCTTCTGGAAAGGTGTGAGCAGCCTGGGAATCCATCTGGCAGACACCTTTTGTATATGAAAATGACCATGTATGATAGTTTCCACAGACCCAGTACTAATCTTGATCTCATGGGCTATTTGGCGAATAGTTATGCGTCGATCTTCCAAAATGGCAGCCTCAACTTGACGGACAAATGCCTCATCAATGGCAGAAGGGTGGCGACCAGATCTGGGAGATGTTTCCACAGAGTCCCCACCATGTTTGTATTCACGATGCCAGCGTTTTACAAGGTCATATGATGGGGCATCATCACCATAAGTTACTTTAATTTCATCAAAAGTCTCCCGTGGTGTGCGTCCTTTCAAATAGAAAAACCGGATCACTGCTCGACACTCAACAGGCTCCATTTCACACTTGACTCAGTTCAAACACCGGTAAATCAGAAACCACAATTAGTTCAGAGCTGTAATTTTCTGCTTAATCTATAGAGATATAACTAATTGCACATGCAAAGTTTGAGCTAGATCAAACAACAGGAAGTGGGTCAGGGGCATTACTTATTGAACGCCCCCTGTAGCTGATACAGAGTGTATAATACTTTTTTTATACAAAAAGAAGAAACTTCTTTAGGCAAATAGCCTAGTATGTAAAATCTCGAAACAGAGAATAAAGCTATCACTTACGGGATTATAAAGTCTCTCTTGTACTCTGAACGGAATACCTCTCAGAGAAAATCCCCATGTCACGTAAGAAAATGAGACAACTGATATATGTTACCTCTGCAAAGCCGGGAGTGAAAAGGTTCTCGTGTTAGGTATACAGAATATGTGGGGACAATCCCCATGTTCTGTGGACAGGAGATACAACTGGTGTGTTACTTCTGTAATCCCAACACCAAGATGAAAAGAAATTGTCACTTAATGGATGTTCCCCATCACAAACAAAATACAGAAAAGCTAAAAACTAGGAAAAATCTCTGAAAATTGACAGATAACTCAAAAGGATATGAAATATGAAGCTGATCCTTATTATAATTGTATAACAATACCAAAGGACATGGAGTACTGGTTCCTGTCGAAGTTAAGCAGTGATGAGCATGCTTAATACTTAATTTAATGTCCACTCAAGCAACAGTAGGTACTGCAATCAGTCAGTATCCTTAATAGTAGTAGAAATAATGTAAGGGAGCTGGCCTATTGTCAATAGGAGCCGAGTTGCCAGGGAGTCTATCCACTTTTTACTCGTGCCTGACCAAGGTGTTTGTTTATACGTCAGATTTGATGCTCCACAACAATCTTTGTTATTTTTGCACATATATCCAAACTGCGCTACGCCTGCGCTGAGTTGGCGAGAGCAGGAAACGAACCAGAAACCTTGTTATTCGGAGACGAATGCTTTACTTACTGAGTTAAAAGAGACCTATAAACAGTTTTTTAAATTTTGGAAATTTGAGATTACCATTCATCGGTTCAAGATAAAAAAGCAAATCTTAAGACAGTAAATGTTAAAATATGAGATAATTCTGCTGATATTGCATCATTTAAAAAAAGAATCTGACCGTTTCATGGTTAACGTGACCTAGCTGATTAATCAAATAACCGCAATAAATATGTGTGTGTGTTTGTTTGTATTCTTTTGTACACACACACCCACACACACACACACACACACACACGCGCACACACATACACACAGAAAACACACACACATACACACATATACATATGACTATATGATTATATATATATATATATATATATATATATATATATTAAGTGCGCATATATATATATATATATATATATGTATATATATAATATGTATAATAATATATTATATATATATATATTATATATATATTTGTATGTGTGCGTATATATATATATATATATATATATATATATATATATATATATATATATATATTATATGAGTGTGTGAGTGTGTGTGAGTGTGATGACAAGAAGTGCATGTATATGTATATATATATATATATATATATATATATATATATATATATATATATATATATATATAATATGTATAATTATGTACATATATATACATATGTATATCAATATATCTATATTTCTATGTGTGCGTATATATATTTACAAAT
>CM042155.1:14353127-14363127 GCA_023376005.1 Doryteuthis pealeii
TGGGTTGTTTATTTCTTTCTAGGCTCGTGGGTTCTTTTCTTACCAGGCGCTTTGTCGTGATGAAGGACAGCAAGCAACAATTGCACCTTAAATGTATTGTACACTATAATAAATAAATACAGTTCTTCCAAAAGTATTCGAGCAATTTATTCTCAATTGTTCTATACTAACAATATATATATATATATATATATATATAATATATATATATATATATATATATATATATATATATTCCACCCCCTCTGCACAAGCATGATGTGACACAATTTATTAAGTAGAATTTAACAGGTTTTCATTCAGAGTTTTCCTTCTCCTAGACTGGTGACCTAACCTAAGTTAAAGAGTCCAGTCTGCCCTACTATTTACCCATAGTTTTAGGGAAATTATTTAGATATATACCTTTACCAAGTGAATTGCAAACAGGCTCGTCCAGTATTTGAACTCACGTCACTGAGTCTATTTCCTACGACTGTAACCATTACATCACACGCCTCCCCCATATATAATATATATATATATATATATATATATATATATATATATAGAGAGAGAGAGAGAGAGACAGACAGACAGACAGACAGACAGACAGGGAGAGAAAGAGAGAGACAGACAAAGATACAGATACGGGGATATATAATATATTATATATATATATATATATATATATATATATATATATATATATATATATATAGAGAGAGAGAGAGATAGAGAGAGAGAGACAGAGACAGAGAGAGAGAAAGAAAGCGAAAGATTGAGAGACTGTGAGTTATAAATACTGAAATAGATCCAGACATATGTACACACATCGTTTTCTTATGTGATGCATGTTCGTGTGTTTCAAGTTGAAAAACATAAATAATCCTGACAGACAGAATTGAACTCAATGTCATGAAATTCCGGCCGAGGCAAATGTCTCGGAAATAGTGGTCCGACCTCAAAAATTGACATATCACGACGACTACCTTGTTTATGTCGGCCCTTTTCAACCCGGCCCCCGACACCACTGCTTCTGATGTCAGTCCACCCAATTCTTTACAATGCACGCGACAGAAAATATCAAGTGAACATCTTATACCGTCTGGACTGTCTGAATGGCGAGCACTGAATACTCTCTTAATACTATGTTCTACTGGCATGATTGCCAAATATTCTTCTTCTGCCTTCGGAGACATGATAATCACAAATAATAAAAATACTATTAATCAAAGACAAACAAAAACCAAGAAATCAATATTACTAGACACAGATTTTTTTTTCTATTGAATTTTTTGAAAGTTTTACTTAGAACTTCACTAAGGTAATTTTACGCACTTAGTATGTTGGAGTATATATATATATATATATATATATATATATATATATATATATAAGGTGTGTGCTAGATCCCCGATTATAGTTATAGACTGGCCAGGTCACGTGATTGACTCTTCTAACCAATCACTGGCAGTAGTACTGGCGTGATAAGATACTTACCCCCCCCCATAATGGTCACACATCAAATACACTCTTTGAGGACGGATGAACGTAGGATTGCCGGGATCTTTACCAATACTCACGAAGGAATTATACGATTACCAGTAACTCAGGACACTTTAGTAACCAAAGGATTCGCACTGTGGACGGACTCTTTATCAAGGATTCCACCAGATAAGCGCTTCTGCTATAAGGCCAAGCAATGGCCCTTAAAACTAATTAAGTAATACGATTATTCTGGGCCCTATCATATGTACCGAGGGTTTTTCTGCTTTACCTGAGAATCTGTATTAACATTACTGATTTGTTTATCCAAATGCAGATATGATAATGTATAGTTATTATACAACTAAGCCAAAAAGCAGGACGGGTAGATATATTTAGAAAAAATACATGTAACCTCATAGAAAGTTAAATATGATAATTAAATTTTAGTTTCAAGTTTAAAGTTCCAAATGAGAAGATATATTTGATGTATATAATATCGAATATATGGTGTTCTTTATACCTATTACTAAATCTCTCATTATTGGTATATCTACTTATATATATATATATTATATATATATATATATATATATATATGCTCCAAGCTCCTTGTTGGTTGAGCTCTCTGGGTAAAATTTGATTGTCGGTCACAAATTAAAATTAAATGACAAGACTCTTCATATCCCGGATGTGAACTCTCTAGCAGCTGTAACATATATGCCTATATATGTATTCATCAGTTAAAATCTACCCCTTCCCTGCAGAGTCTAGTCACACTGAGGAGACGTGATACATCGCAACACAGTGTCTTAGCTCAGTCGGTAGAGCATCCAACTAGGAACCACCCGGTTCTTGGTTCGATACGGGCCCTCGCCAACTCAGCGTATGAGTAACACAGAGATATGTTGGGTAAAGTGAGGAGCTGATGGTAGGTATGGCTCTTCACCTCAGACGCCAGAAAACAATCTCCTTGGTCTAGCGCTATTGAAAAGGAGATAGACTCCCTCGCTGTCTGGCTGATACTGACTTTAGGCCGGCCCGTCGACTTAATATATATATATATATATATAGATATATATTAAGCCGACGGGCCGGCCTAAAGTCAGTATCAGCCACACAGCGAGGGAGTCTATTTCCTTTTCAATAGCGCTAGACCAAGGAGATTGTTTATGGCGCCTGAGGCGAATATATATATATATATGGTATATATATATATGTATATATATATATGTGTGTGTGTGTGTGTGTGTGTGTGTGTGTTAACTTGAATTCAAAGTTAACTGCCCTTATTCTCTCTACCGGGTCTGCTAAGAATTTATGGCACCCATAAATTGTACAATTTGTGAAGTTTACACCCTTTCTTACTTCTTACTCTGGTCGTCTTTTCTTCTGGCCGGCTTTGGTTCTACCTGATCGTCTATCATCTTGGTCTGGTATATCTTCTAAGGTCTGGTCTTCTATTTGGGGATTTCGGGTCTGCTTTCTGTTATGATTTCTTGTTATCAGAAGCCCTGACATTGTTAGTTTTTAGGTAATAAACACAAGACTTCGATTTACGTTGATGTTACTTTATTTATAAATCCCCAAATCAGACGTCTGCGCAGATCCTTACATCTTGCTAGCTCGGCTTCTAACTTCTAACTGACTTAAACTTACTATATCCTTAAACCGGAAGACTGGGTCTTCCCTGCCTTCTGGTTCTCACGATCCATCCCCGCAAAGCAAGGTGAGAGTGAGGTCAAGCATTGTCACTCATCTTTCAAGGCCGTGGGCTGCACTAATCGCCATTATGTTTTCTAAACTATTGCCATAATCATTAGGTATCTAATAATTATGTAACAGTATGATGGTTAGCATGCTTGGTTAACAAATACTTTTTAGTTTAATTCTCATCATGTCTCACCTTGCACCAAACTAGCAAAAACTTAGTGAAGATTAATAGATTTTTTAAAATCTATTTATTAATTCCTTTGTTGTACCAGTATAGATATCTATCAATTTTTTGTTTCATACTTTCTGTCGTAAATATTCTTTTCTCCATGTTCTGTTTATTTAATAGTGGAAATTCGCTGGCTTTTATGTCTTTAGATAATGGCCTTAATATCGACATTTTTACTTAATGTTGCAACAGCAGCTTCATCAAATATTTACTTATAAGCTTATTGGCTTATTAATTTTTCGCAAAACTATTCGTGACACTGCTAAAAAATACTCCTTGCTCTAATGATAACAAAACTTCCTTTTTAATCATCATTGTATCTTTTGCGTGCAATTTCTAAAATATCAATAAGTTAATAATTTTTCTGTACATAGTATGTTTTATGTTTTTTGTGATTGATTTCTAAGAAGAATTTTTAAAATGTTTTTAATATATATATATATATATATATATATATATATATATATATATATATATATATAAGATTCTTTTTAAGTGCATCATAAATCTTCACTTAGCCATTTTTTAGCAGAATTTAATTGTTTAAAATGCATTTAAAATAAATTACATATGTAATATCATTTTATTTTATTTATTTATTTATTTTTTACTGATGCTCATTTTTTGACTAAAGTGAAAACCATCTCTTGAATAAATAGCTTAATAGTTTAAAATCATAATCAGATCATTATTACAATTGTAAAATTCCATATGTTATTTTTATTATGTACTGTATCCTTTTTTATCATATAGGTTTCATACAGCGCTGTTAATTGCATCCCTGTTATATATATATATATATATATATATATATATATATATATATATATATATATTCATTTATGGGTACTATTATTGACCATAGCGTAAGTAGTTATTCCAATAGGGCTGAATATATTTAATTAATAAAAAGGATGAGTTCCTAGGAAAATGTATGCATAGATTACGCACTGCATTAAGAATACCAATAAGATAAAATTGATCAATAAGGGCAAATACAGTAAAATTATGATAAATGAATGAAAAAACTTGCTCCGTCCGTCCATTTACTGGCACTAGCACATCAAACCTCTCACCTACGGTTTACCTGTATCAGTACAGTTAAACTACACATGGAAAGATCCTCATATATATATATATATATATATATATATATATATATATATAATATATATAATATATTATATATATATATATATATATATATATATATATATATATAGGAAAAAATAAGTAAAGAAATGAAATGTAGATGGATAAAAATGAATTTTATCGATATCACTTTTAATCGATATCACTTACACATGTGTTTCGGTCCGTTTTATTAAATGTATACGGATTTACGCTATTCATTATTAAAATAATTAATTAATAATATATAATAATAATATAATAATAGCGTAATCCGCTATACATTTTGATAAACGGACCGGAAACACATGTGTAAGTGATATCGATTAAAGTGATATCGATAAAGTTCATTTTTATCCATCTACATTTCTTTTCTTTACTCATTTTTTCCTGATATTGTCGGAATTCAACTCCCTTTCCATTCTTACAACACACACACACACACACACGCACACACACACATATATATATATATATATATATTATATATATATATAAATATATATATATATATATATATATATTCACACCAAGTTTGGTTTGATTATCACCTAGGCAATAACAAAACGCCTTTGACTTCATGTCCACGCTACCCTAACTTGAATATATATCCTTAATCTATGATATTGGGCACTATTTACTAATAAATATAGCATACTATATATATATTATATATATATATATATATATATATATATCCGTCTACAATGGTGTTGTGAAAATTAGATAAAAGCCCAAAACTAATTCTGGGAAGCATTTCCTCGAGAATTATTCTCTGTATGTCAAGAGAATTGAAAAATAAAAAAATCCAAAAGCTAAATCATACCCCCCCCCCCGCCATGCAAATAAGTTACACCAGTGCTGTTATTTCTCGTGTGGTTCAATTGAAATAAACAAGAAATAATAATTTAAAAAAAAGAAAAGAAATGATAAACAAAATGTCTCTTCCCCGAGTCAAAAGAAGAAATATCACAACGATGGAGAGAAATGTTGACAACGCTGCCAGTAGATCTAAACAATAGAGACCAGGTTGTCTTCTGTAGAGACTCACCTCATTTGTAGTCATTAATTTATTCCATGAATATTTTCTTACGCTAGAAGAACGCCTTAATAAGTAAGGTTTCAGGCGTTTCATTTCTTTTCTTCTAACGAAGGTCAATATATATATATATATATATATATATATATATATATATATATTATATATAGATAGAAGATAGATAATGATAGATCAACTGGTGCTTTCTACTTGTTGATATACAATTGTTTGTTTCTATGCGTGGTTGTTTCGCATTGTGCTTTTTTAAAAATCGATTTTATATTACTGTAGCTCCGATGAATTGATATTACTTACGTAACTTCTTGATTTTAAAAGTGAACATAGATGCAGTACGTCATAGGTTTATAAAATACTTCCTTGCAAAATAGATTAAACGTTTTTTTAAGTATAGCTAAGACCGGTTTAGCTAAGTCGGTTGAGTTTCCGCTACTGTGCGGTCAGGTAAGGAGCTGACGTTAGGTGTGGTGTTCCACCCCAGACACCTAAAATCATGCAGATATGTTCAGCATATATATATATATACATATTCACCGACACCTCCGCACGAGCAGGATGTGACACAAGGTCAATTTCTTAAGCGGAGTTTAACAGGTTTGAATTCAGAGTTTTCCTTCTCCTAGACCGGTTGCCTAACCAAAGTTAAAGAGCCCAGTCTGCCCTACTATTTACCCATAGCTGGAGGGAGAGTAGAGTTCATACCTTTCCCTGGGGTATTAGCGCTAAGTGAAATGCAATTACCACATCCAGGATTTGAACTCGGGGCGACGAGTTCATTTCCCATGACTTTAACCATTACACCACGCGCTTCCTACTTATGTTCAGCATATATAAATCAGGTTTTCACCAGGGGTGTCCAGTGGCTTTGGACCTGGACCGTACAAATTAACATCATTGTATTCAGGGGCCCAACCCACAGGCAACATCTGGCCCTTTGATTTTAAGGAACAGGGCTGTGTTTATTGCCCAGTACCTAAGGCGCCCCTCGAGGGGGAATGTCGACGGGATCAACGCATTTTTTGTGACTACCCACCCATGGGCTTCGGCTTGTTGGTAAGCCCACATAAAAATGTCCTTGTGTCACACCCCCATAAGTGGGATGAGAGGCAAATACCTCAGACGCATAAAATGATCTCCCTTGTCTAGCGCTAGCGAAAAGGGGATATACTCCCTCGCTGTCCGACTGATACCGACAATAGGCCACTCAGCCTACTTTACTTAATTTACTCGCTACAAATGAAGAGCAAGTGTCAAATTAACGTGCTTGCCTGATGTTTAGGATTATAGGGCAGTATGGTTCAATCTACATCACTGATATTTAGGATTAGAGTGTAGTAGGTGTCACACTTCATCACTGATGTTTAGAATTATAGTCTAGTATGTATCTCTCCACATCATCGCATTTTAGGATTGAAGTGCAGTACACTTCATCACTAATGTTTAGAATTAGACTATCATATGTATAAGGGTTATAAGTGGTTTTGGGTATTTTACAGGTTTAAACGTAGCTGGATATTTTTGGTGCGTGTTCTTAGTTTTTTTTGTTTTTTTTTAACCCCATCTCATTTAGTGGTTGCGCTGAAACGGAAGGAATTTAAGGAACGAAAATAAAGAGACAAAGACAAGAGGTATTTTTATGACTTAGGCTTTACTGACTGGGTCATAGTTGCCTATTGCAAGGGAATATTCCACTGGATAGTAGGCGCGACCAGACACTGTTACGGCCTAAGTTCGAATGGCTGAGATTGCCTTTTCGGTGTAGGGAGTCAGTCCTTTTTGTCGGACATGCCAGGAGGGTTCTACCGGTGAAGGACCCATGTGAGTTTGTTGGGCTTTTTTTTATATCCTTTTTTTATTTTCGTTTTATTTAAATCCCCACATATGTCACTCCACATCCCTTATGTTTAGAATTAGCGGTTAGTATGAGTCACTCTCTCTATATTTACCAACCCCTCCGCACGAGCAGGAGGCAACGCAAGGTCAATTTCTTAAGCGGTGTTCAACAGGTTTGATTTCAGAGTTGTCCTTTTCCTAGACTAGTAACCTATCCAAGGTTTAAAGCGTCCAGTCTACCCTAATATTTATCCATAGCTGGAGGAGAATAGTTGGATTCATACATTTCCCAAGTATTGCGCTATGTGAAATGCAAAACAGCTTCGTCCAGGTTTGAACTCGGGTCGACGAGTCCATTTCTACGACTCTAACCATTACATCAAGCACCTCCATAAAGAGTCGCTCTATATCACTACTGTTTAGAATTATTGTGTATATTCGTCACTCAATATTATTGCCGAGTGAGGATTAGAATGTAGTATGTGTTTATCTACAGCACTGCTGTTCAGAATGAGAATGTAGCCTGTGTCACTCAAAAACACCGCTGCTTAGAATTAGAGTGTATTATGTGTCATTTTACAACATTCCAGTTTATGATTAGAGTGTACTATGTGTCACTCAAAAACACTACTGCTTAGAATTAGTGTGTAATATATATCACTTTACAACACCGCTGTTTAGGATTAGAGTCTGTCACTCCACATTACTGATGTTTAGAATTAATGTGTAGCAGGCGTCACTCCACATTATTGGTGCTTAGGATTAGAGTGTAGTATGTGTGACTCAACTTCACTGCTGTTTAGATTTACATTGTAATATGCATCACTCCACATCGCTGTTATTAAGAATAATACGGTAACATGTGTTGAGCGTCATCACTGCTGTTTAGGATTATAGTGTAATACATGTCGTATCCATTCACAGTTTTTAGGATTATAGTGTAATATGTGTCACTCCACATTATTGCTGCTTATGATTAGAGCGTAGTATTTTTGGTATTGGCCAAGTGACAGCTCGTAACTTGAAAAAATCGTAAGTTGGTACAATCGTAAATCAAGGTAACACTGTAGTTTTATATAATGATTTTAAATACATATTTCATACTCTGAAGTTCTCATATTACCTGCTTTTAAAAAGAATGGTTGAAATTGATGTATATGCATTGGTAAATATAATAGGCTCGAGATACTTGTAATATTTTTGGTATTATCAATGTTCAAAATTGATCTAAGTTATATTTGATTGTCCGTAATAGGAAGGGTAAAAGCCTTCAGTAGTCCCTTGAATTACGAGTATAATTTGTTGCGATCGTAACTCAGTTTCCACCTAGATCAATTTTTTTCCCATTGAGATTAACTGAAATACAATTAATCCGTCCCATACAATCCTACAAAAAGCAACCGATTTTCTTTGTTAAATTTTTAAAAAATGAAAAATATCACTGAACTTTTAAAAACATAATAAAATAGAATGTTATGCACATTGTAAAATGTTTTAGTGCTTATTTTTTATAAAACATATTTTTCTTTTACCGTAATAAATTTGGAAACTTAAATGTTTTAAGCGAACTTATTATTGTTAGCTTATCTGAAGTTCACTCGTACGTCAAATTTTAGCTCACAACACTAAGCAAAAACTGACCAAGTGACGGCTCGTAACTTGGAAATCTCGTAATAGGTACAATCAGAATACATGACCGAGTGAGAGCTCGTAACTTGAAATACTCGTAAGTTGGTACATTTGTAAATCAAGGTAACACTGTAGTTTTATATAATGATTTTAAATACAAATTTCATACTCTGAAGTTCTCATATTACCTGCTTTTAAAAAGAAATATCTCGAGGGTTGAAATCGATGCATATGCATTGGTAAATAGAACAGAATCGAGATACATTTAATAGATGCAAACTGATCGGTATTTTAATATCCTGATGAAAATGAAATTGGTGAGAATATCGAAGAATATCTATATATTGATTCTACTCCGTTTCCATTGTTGGATGTTATATAAATATCTCGCCTGTGGCTTTGTTGACGTTGTCCTGTGATTAGTCTATACGACATACCAGGCATCGAGTAACATTCACATAGAATGTATCGATTTTCCTCCATTTTAAAATCTAAAATATCAAGTTACATATGTATTTTCATATTTACAAAAGAGCTGGTAAGGACATCAGGTAAATGATAGATTCTAGTGTTTCCATTCAAGTAGAGCATTCGGCTAGAAACCACAAGGTTCCTAGTTCGATAGCGGACCCCGCCAACGCAGCATATGAGTAGCACCGGGATCTGTGCGGTAAAGGACCTGATGGTAGTTGTAGTGCTCAAACTAAGAGGCAAAGACAATCTCATTGGTCTTGCGCTTGTGAAAAGTGGATAGACTCCCTTGCTGATTGGCTGATACCGACTTAAGGCCACCCTGACGACTTAATATAACTAAGTGTTGTGTCATTAAAAGGAATACAATCAGACAAGGTTGTAGTCGAGAGGAAGGACTAGTCAACACGAGTAAATCAAGATGCTGGTAAATCAAGATGCTGGTTGATTATAGACAATTATATGTATGTGTA
>CM042155.1:14368127-14380627 GCA_023376005.1 Doryteuthis pealeii
ATCCTGTATTGTTCTTTATTTATTTTGCTCTTGTTTTTTGAAGAACGACCGGTTTCTGTATTATCAATTTTAATATTATCATAACCAAACTATTTTTCAAATCAACATTATCGTCATCCAGTAGTGTCTTTATTTATTTTGCTCTTGTTTTTTGAAGAACGACTTGTTTTCTGTATTATCAATTTTAATATTATCATAACGAACAATATTTTTCAAAATCAACATTATCGTCATCCAGTATTGTCTTTTTATTTATTTTGTTCTTGTTTTTTGAAGAACGACTTGCTTTTTGTATTATCAGTTTTAATATTATCATAATTTACAATATTTTTCAAAATCAACATTATCGTCATCCTGTATTGTCTTTATTTATTTTGCTCTTGTTTTTTGAAGAACGACCGGCTTTCTGTATTATCAATTTTAATATTATCATAACCAACAATATTTTTCAAAATAAACATTATCGTCATCCAGTATTGTCTTTATTTATTTTGCTCTTGTTTTTTTAAAGAACGGCTTGTTTTCTGTATTATCAATTTTAATATTATCATAACGAACATTATTCTTCAAAGTCAAGATTATCGTCATCCAGTATTGTCTTTTTATTTATTTTGTTCTTGTTTTTTGAAGAACGACTTGCTTTTTGTATTATCAGTTTTAATATTATCATAATTTACAATATTTTTCAAAATCAACATTATCGTCATCCAGTATTGTTATTGCCCTTCTTCAAATGTCCCGTTACTCTCTTGTTATATCTCTTACTTTCTGGTTTCGTTTGGTTTGGTTAGTTGGAATTTACGGCACATCAACCCTTTTTGGTTTATTTTTTGCCGAAAACATTTTATTTTATTCATTCTTGATGGGTATACAATTTCTTTCTTTAATTTTTGGAAAATGCTCAATGAATGAACAAAGATAAAATATACATTATAAGCCTTCTATTTGTACAGATATTATGCAGTTTATGTTTTAAAATGTGGGTCTATAAATTGCAGTAGTAGCTAAAGATAGTTAAGTACTTTAGCACTAGAGTTGAGATTAATTTTCTGAAGTTTAAGACAATTGCTAATGCGTATTTTCAGTTTCGTTGTGCTGATATTGTTTCATAAGGAAGAATGAGTTTTCAGATGTAGAAAATCGATGTATATATTATTTAACTAAACGTATATATATATATATATATTATATATATATATATATATATATATATATATATATATATATATATATATATATATATACCAGCGCTTACACAAAACATATTGTAAGGAATAACCAGTTCGTATATATTATATATATATAATATATATATATATATATATATATATATATATACATGTGCATATATATATATGTTGTGTGGTGCATGTGTGTGTGACTATGAGTGTGTATGTATGTGTATATATATATATATATATATATATATATATATACGAACGGGTTTATTCCTTATGTTTTGTGTAAGCGCTAGTATATATATTATATATATATATATATATATATATATAATATATACAACCACACACACACACACACACACCACACATATATATATATATATATATATATATATATATATATATATAATATATATATATATATGCACATGTATTCATATACATGCTTATATCTGTGTGGTATAAATATTTATTTGTAGATGCTAACATATATATGTACACATTTTTATGCGTATTTTTATGCTTTTTCATCCTACATTGTTTTGTTTTATTTTAATAATAATCATGAAGTGTCTTCTCTGTAGGGATTATTGAGTTCTATAATAACAAAAATCATAAATAAATTTTGTCTCAGGTGAGGAATATAAAAAATCGTTTTAATATTCTTGAAATATTATATATTTTTTTATTTATATATTTATATTTTATATATCTATATATTTTCTGTTTATGTCATTTTTCTTCAAGTTAGGATTCAGTCAGTACATTTTCTGGAAATTTCAATACAAGTAAGCGTTCAAACAAGACATGTTGGTTTGAATAAAAATTGTTTCCTCTTATGACATTCATTTATAAGTTTTTTATACCAACAAATATATATATATATATATATATATATATATATATATATATATATATATATATATATATATTTACATATATTTCTATTCTTCTTATTTATTGTACCCATTCATAAAAAAATCCCGATAAGATTACCGCAAACTGAAGACAATTTCGCATGTTTAGTATATGAAATGTGACAGTTGTACAGCTTACCAATATTGGAAATAAATAGGAGAATCATTTTGAATTCAAGGCAAAAAGAAAAGAATTACTCATGGCAATCAATAGTGGTACAACGCAATTCAATATATTTCTATCACATCCTGCTACACTATGTGAAGAAAATGTTTTCAAAAATATAACAGACACGGGATGTTACGATCAAAGGAAAAAATGTTATATGTTTATACTTAAGTATTTCGGTTTATGATAAACCATCATCAGGACAATGCAAAATGTTAAGTGTATGGTGAATGTGTGAATATAATGTTATTTACCGTTATTTTTTATATGTGCATTATATACGAAAGCTGATGACGTGATCATTGCATGTGAGATAAAACGGAAAATGAAGATCATAAGATGACGCATGTAGAACGTGAATAGGCTGAGAGGAAATATTAACATTGATATGACGTATTTCATATGGATATTAATGTTTAGAAAATAAGAAAATTGTTAATAGATAAAACGTTTAATATATATACAGACAAAACAATACATAAGCACATATATATCCATATATACGCAGATCATAGTTGAGAATTGTGCAGAAATTCAATGAATCTTCTGTTTGGGTGGTGGATACTCTACTAACTGAGCTAGAATGGTCCCTCATATATATTAATATTCCTCAATTTCCTTAAAGAGATAGTATAAAAACACAAATATACCTACACATATACAAGCATACAGCGGTTGTGAACCGGAAACTTTACTGACTGAACTAAACCTGTCACTTATATATACATATGTTCAATAATAATTGAGAATTGTGCAAGAAATTCAATTTTCACCATACAACTAAATAGTATATGCACATGCCTGAACCTGTCCTGGAGAATGAGACACATACAATTCTCTTGCACTTCAAGGTACAGACGGATCACCTAATCCCGGCCAGAAGACCGGACCTAGTATTGATTGACATGAATAATTGAACCTGTCATCTGGTGGATTTTGTAGTCCTGGTCGACCACCGAGTGAAAATTAAAGAAAGCGAAAATATAGACAAATACTTGGACCTTGCCAGAGAACTGAGAAAACTGTGGAAAATGAAGGTGAAGGTCGTACCAATTGTAATCAGTGCCTTTGGAACGGTCCCCAAAGGTCTTGAAAATAATTTCGGTGAATTGGAAATGAGAGGAAGAATCGAGACCATCCATACTACAGTACTGTTTTTATCAGCTAGAATACTCAGAAGAGTCTTGGAGACTTGAGGAGACTTGATGTCACTCAGCCTCAAGTGAATCACTTGCTACGGCCGGTGTGAAAACCTAATAATAATAATAATAATAATAATAATAATAATAATAATAATAAATCATATAGAAGCAAAAATAGATAAGACACAACAGAATAGCAAGTGTGAATTGTGTGGGGAAAAAGAAGAAATGATAATAAACGAATGCAGCCAATTAGCACAAAGAGAGTACATGACTAGGAACAACTGTGTTGGAAATGTGATCCACTTGGAATTATGCAAAAAAAATTTTTTTGACCATACAAAAAAATTGTATATGCATAATCCACTCTTGAGAATGAAATGCATAAAATCCTCTGGGAGATTAAGACGAGACCTAGTATTGATTGGGGAAAAAAAGAGAACTTGTCATCTGGTAGATTTTGCTGTTCTAGTAGAGGACAGGGTGAAGATGAAAGAAAACGAAAATATAGACAAATACATGGATCTTGCTAGAAAATTTAAAACGAAAACTGTGAAATATGAGGGTGAAAGTGATACCAATTGTAGTTGATGTGCTTGGAACTGTTCTTAAAAGCTCATAAAAGAGACGAGAGAAACTGGAAATCAGAGGATGAATTGAGACCATCCAGACAAGAGCATTGTTGAAATTGGTTATGATACTTAGAAGAGCTATGGCGACCTAAGGATAGTTGTTGTCACTCAGACTCCAGTGAAAGACCATCAACTAACGCTGACACGGAAGTGAAATAATAATAATAATAATAATAATAATAATAATAATAATAATAATAATAATAATAAACGACAAATCGAAGAGGTTGCATATGAAAAGACTTGGACATGGTTAAGAAAAGGAAACCTCAAAAGAGAAACTGAATCACTGATAACTGCTGCACAAAATAATGCCATAAGGACACACTATATCAAAGCAACAATTGATAAGACCCAACAAAATAGTAAATGTAGACTATGCGGTAATAGAGATGAGACTGTAAACCATGTACTCTGCGAATGTAGCAAACTAGCACAACGGGAGTACAAAACTAGACACGACTGGGTTGT
This sequence comes from Doryteuthis pealeii, assembly GCA_023376005.1. NCBI lineage: Eukaryota > Metazoa > Mollusca > Cephalopoda > Myopsida > Loliginidae > Doryteuthis > Doryteuthis pealeii. The sequence goes on from CM042155.1 coordinate 14,372,640, forward strand.
GAAGGTGATCCACTGGAAATTATGCAAAAAATCAAATTTTGACCATACAACAAAATGGTATATGCATAAACCAATAATAATAATAATAATAATTATATATAATAATAATAATAACAACATATTCTCCGTAGTGTGATGGTTAACCTGTGAAACTGCTACCTTTTATTAAGTGAGTTCGAACTCAAGTCGCTCTATTACGATCATTTTCGGACTTATATCCTTGCGAATGTTATGGACTCCCTCATCCCTCAACTATGGTCTACATAGTACTTCTACTGTTAGTCTACAAGTAAAAGAGCAATAGTTTTAAAACATTGAATTGGATGATTTAATGGTAACAAGAGAATTTGATTTGTATGTAGACACTTTATTGATATTCTATATTTTTAGCAAAGGTTAACTTTTTTATAGGTTGATGTAAGAATATAGACATACAGAAGGTATAACAACAAGGATTTACTAACACCACATGGCTCCTGGGAAAAGTTGAAACACAGAAAATAAAGTGAGTGTTTTTTTTCCGTAACCACCTGTCTGACGTGATCCTTTCCTGAAATAGACCCGCAGTTATGTCATCTCTTTATTGGAGATATTGCGACACAACTTTAGTAATTAATGAATTTATACGCATTACGAATTTAGATAATGATGGGAAGTAATCGGATAGATACCAGGGTAATCCCAAAAGTAAGGTCTCTAAAGAACTAGGGTCGAAGCGAAACAGTTCCTGCACCTATTGCCAACACAGTTGTGTTTGTTATGCATGCGCCTGCCCCAGTCCACGCCTTGTTGCCAGGCGCTGTCTTGGCTAGCCAGTCGTTGCCCATGGAAGCTCCCAATTGATATGACCTCCAAGTGGAAAGTCCGCCCAGTTATTCGGCTTTTGAACGCAAACTTTGTTTAGCAAAGAATGATTTAATTCATAATTAAATGACCCGAGAAGAGTTGATATGCCGTCAAAACCAACCAACAAACCAACCAAGTTGTAGTACAATCTTTGCGCTGTTCTGTATAATTTACCTTTTTTATAATCAACAGAAAGTCAAAAAAGACAAACTCATTCTTTAAGCATCGAGCACCCTAAACATATGTAAATTAAGAAAGACAAACAGAAATCTACATAAGATTCATTTGAAAAGTCTTCTACTTTACATGAAATAACATTAGTAAGCAAGAGACTTAGAATTTAGAAATAGATTATAAACTTTTCTTGTTGTCTTTTTCGAATACAAAAAGAAAATCACAATAAGTATACTACGACATTTACATATAAGATATATGTTAACTAGAATCCCCAAGACTGAAGCTGTGTGTACAAATATAGAAATAAACAGCTAATCAAACATAAATTATCGTCTTGGTATTCAACGCATTTATTCCAGAGACTTTTCCATTAGTCGAAAAATCTCTGAGACTTTCTCTCTTATATAAAAAAAATTGTGAAATTGCTAAGTTGTGTTTATTTTAATGATCCTCATGTCCTCAGATATAGTAATTAAGACTCATTGTTATTTTAAGAATCAATAAAAATGTACATGGAGATAGACAATAGATATACGTGGCTATTGTTTCTTCTCAACATAAAAGAAAAAAAAACAACAGGAACTGGGATAGCTATAACAAAAACATTAATGACAAGAAAAGTCAACATTAACATAGTTAATATGATAATAACATATCAAAGATATATAAAACCCTAATAAGACTTTATATATAATATTATACTTGGACCTGAGATGCATTGCCTAGACATGGAAATTTGAATGTAATATTGAGATTTGGAGTGCATATGAAGAAGAGTGATAAAAGTATCAAAAAAAGTAAAATAATTACAGTTACAGAGAGAGAGAGGAGAGAGAGAGAGAGAGAGAGAGAGGAGAGAGAGAGAGAGAGAGAGAGAGAGAGCGGAGGGGAGGATGGGAGGAAGAGAGAAAGAGATTGGAGAAATTAGGATTCGGTTTAGCTCAGTCGGTAGAGTGTTCGGATAGAAATCACAAGGTTCCTAATTCGATATCGGCCCCCGCCAACTCAGCGTATGAGTAGCACAGGGATCTGTGCGGTAAAGTAAGGAGCTGATGGTAGGTGTAACGCTCCACATCAGATGCTAAAATAATCTCCTTGGTCTAGCGCTAGTGAAAAGGGGATAGACTCCCTCGCTGTCTGGCTGATACCGACATTAGGCTGCCTCGAAGACTTTACTTTACTTACTTATTTTACTAGTAAGAGGAATGAGGTGATTTAATTGAAAATTTCAAAATAAACGGATGTTGGAATTTTTTGGTATATAAGGTGTGCTACAATACATCACTTAAATTTATAGACTAAGTCAGGTTTAAGCCTCAGCCAATCAATAGTCTGAATGCGTGGCTGGTTGACTGCTTAATCACTGATCCTGAGCAATCATTGATGAAGGACTTACAATACTGAGGAGCACCAAGGAACAACCAAAGGATTCATTACTCGTAGATCGAAAATCCGCTCTGCTTAACACAAAATATATCCGTGGACAAGCGCTCTTGCTTAAAGCCTAAAGGATGGCCCATAAAATTGTAACAATGGAATTTTTCATTTTCGCCATTTTTCTTTTAATATTTCTCCTCAAACTCGCTATCAAGGCAGTTTTTAAAAACTAAGTGTGTTGACCAATTGTAGTTTTTTCGCTGAAACACGTACACTACTGTATTTTGCCATGAGCTCTTGATAAATATAATCAACACTGTCTATCACAAATATCAATAATTGATAATAATATTGGTTTTCCTTAATTTTACGAGCGTTGTCATCTTGTAACAACCTCTGGGACTATCCAAATAGTCTAAGATGAAATGCAAAAAAATGTAAATTCTGATAACCTGGTGTCACTTATCCGCCGAATTCTCATTTTTTATGAGTGTTGTCACCTCAGGTAAATAAAAGACTATTCCGTTTTGTATTATGAAGAAAATGGAAGAAAAGGGTCATGCTACACAGAAAGATATAATAAGAAATAAAGAAAGAAAGAAAGAGAGTAAGGAAAATATAGATGGAGGGGGTGATAATTCCTCTCTGTTTCAATTGAACATAATGAAAAGATGAAAAGAAGGAAAGAAAGAAACAACAGTGTATGTGTGTGTGTGTTTGTGTGTGTGTGTTTGTGTGGTGTGTGTGTGTGTGTGTGAGAGAGAGAGAGAGAGAGAGAGAGAGAGAGAGAGAGAGAGACAAATCAAGATTATTACACTTTTTACATTAGGAACTATTTAGCAATAGCTCTTAAGTATTAAACATTGTAATAATTGAATTATGATATTGTGGTATAACAACAGGTCCTGCTAGTAGCGATAATTGGCACTGAATTGTGAAGTCCACCGTTTTCAATTTTATGAGCTCAGACCCTGGTTCATTACAGGGTCTCCTGGATACCCCATATAAATAAAACTGAAATCTCTTGACCACCAGCATATAAATAAGAATGTGGAGCCGTGTTCTGTAACGGTTATTTTCGTAAGAAATGGACACAAGACGATTCCAAATCCTGAACGAGATGGTTTGTATTTCATATAGCTTTAATACACTTGTGAAAGGTATGTATAAAATTCTTCTTTCCATGAATAGGTACAGAGTAGAAAGGAAGGCTCTTTAATCGTGGATAGACAACCAGTGTAGGAGAAGGAAAACTCTGAATTCAAACCTGTTAAACTCTGTATTATTTGGATTATTCGGACATTTGTCCTCATCTTTATTATTATCTACACAACGTTTCGGTCGATGTGCCCTCCTGCATTCTTTAGATGTTCTTGTCGAACTCGGAAACCTTGTAGGACTCGGAGCTCCCGATTACGACATGAATGTTCCCGAGTTCAACAAAAAAGTTCCGAGTTCGACAAGAAGTTTCGCGAGTTTGGAGAAATGGTTTCCGATTTCGAGAACGTTCCCGAGTTTGACAAGAAGGCCGAAGTGTATATCGGCCAAAACGTTGGGTAGATAACAATAAAGTGAGAACAATAATCCGTATAATTCAAATAATACAAATTATCAAGCTTCCTCTCATTAATTCAGGGAAATGTTAAACCCTGCTGAAGAAATTAACCGTGTCTCTCATCCTGATTATGTGGAGTAATTGGTATATATATATTATATATATATATATATAATATATATATATATAAGTGTTTAATTGGAGTCGTACCTAATTTTGAAAATTAATTAATTAATAATGAATTCGGCGGGAATACCTATTAAATGTATGGAAACAAATCGAGAAAAAATCAATCTCTGTATGTACATTTCGGCCTATTAGGCCTCATCAGCAGAGCTATAGATCGGAAGACCGCCCTGTGCGTGATTTGAAACCGGACTGCCAAGCTGACAGGCCGATCCCATAACCCCAACACCAAACGAACTTCTTAGATTTTATGATTTGTTTAGAGTAGGTTAACATTCCTCTTCTAGTGACTTTTATTACACGACGATGTGGTAAGTTGTAAACAAGGTTTGTTTAGAATGGCTTTTGCCGATAATTTTTTGGAAAGAATAAGTGTTTAATTGGAGTCGTACCTAATTTTGAAATTAATTAATTAATAATGAATTAGGCGGGAATACCTATTAAATGTATGGCTAAACAAATCGAGAAAAATCAATCTCTGTATGTACATTTCGGCCTATTAGGCCTCATCAGCAGAGCTATAGATTATATATATAACAATGAACTTTATTTAAAAGTATCTAATGAAGAACAGATGCAACATTTGCACACAGTAATTACATTTTGAGACAAATATATGCTTGCTTTGATTGGCATAAATTGTCAATTATGGGTGATATTTTTGACAAAGATACACGCCATTCATTTTGCAAAGCTAGTACGGATCTTGTCAACATATTATTGTGTGCTCAAAATGACGTCTCGCATAAATACATTGTTGCAAAACGTAGTGGAATTTTCACCGGTTTTTGAGACAATGGACACTTAGAAGCCGCGATAAACAAACATTTTCGGACTGGTTGCTAAGCAAACTTAATTATCTGTGAAATTGTTCCATATACAATGTAAGCATGCATCTAGTTACCCAGCCCCTCCATTATGAGCAGGATTTAAGATAAGATTACATTTAAAGCGGTTTGGTTTGAATTCAGATATGTTTTCCTTTATTTTTTTAGACTTGTTAACTTATCAAATCTAAAGAACTCAATCTACCCTTCTATTTTTCCAAAAAAATGGATGTATGTCCTTCTCCAAGCTAGATGGATGTATGTCCTTTCTTAGCTAGAAAGTTGGTTGATTGGCTTATTGGTTTTAACGGCATATCAAACCGTCTGGGGTTATGTCATGCCTAATGGTTAGGAAGTAATATATGTTGTGTATTTATATTCATACATTTTAGTAATTGGTTTTACCAACGTGTTAGCACCTTTGGGGATCATGTTGTAAGGTATTGATTAGTTTCATGTCTATATTCTATGGTATAATTTTATTTCCCTCAAAAAGGATAGAATCTCCTCCATGTTGATATTTTCAAATAGAGCTTTCATATTGTTTGCATTAAAATACCGGTTTCTGATGTGAGCAAAAAACTGTATTCCATGAATAAACTATAATTCTAATAATAACAATAGCTTGAAAGGTGTAACGCAAAGAGCTCCATTTGAACTCCGGTCGCTGTTTCCATTTTCTTTGACGATAAATACTATGCTATGTGCTTTTTAATTCAAAAGTGACTCTTTTGAAGGATACTACAATTTCATTTTTTAATATATTGGAAAATAGAATGTCTTGGATTACTAGTGCATCCAAAGATAGGTCCGCGGTTACAATAAATTACTTCACAACATATTCCTAAAAATTGAGGTTCTCGCAATGATCTTCCTCAGGTATTTCTTGTCGGACATGAAGTCTCCTGAGTTCGACAAGAATGTTCCCGACATCCCAAAGAAGGTTCCCGAGTTCGAGAAGGTTTCTGAATTCAACGAGAAATATGTGAAGAAGGCCGTCTACTTCAGACCACAATTTTTAGGAATATGTTGTGAAGTAATTTATTTGAACACGAAACAAACTTTAATATTTATAGGCTATCTAAAGATAGGACTATAATTCAGACCAGTAGAATTTAGAACAGGACATTAAAATTCCGTTCTTACGACGAATTATTTCATAAGGATCACTGAACTGATATAATGGAATCCGAGCATTTTTAAGTCTTTACTGCAATATTAAATTAGACGAGGCTCCAGATAAATGTCTATGCGACAAAAGCTTTGTAAATGAAGAAATTACGCGAGAGGACAGTGATGATAGTACGCCTCTCCTTGTACGAAAACCGGAAAACAACATATCTACAATGGGAAACACTCAGAATGTTGTTTTGTAAATTGATCTTGCGGTCTCCTGGTTTCACAACGACTTTTGACTGTCCAGATATCGAGAGTGATATCTTAATGGAGAGAGGCACTAGAAGACATCAAAGCCAAGCTAAAAGGTCGAGCTTACATTGTAACAGTATAAAGGGATCGAACACGTATCAATTAGATGGTGGAGAAAACCGTCAAAGGATTATTCATATTGGGTGGAATTCAACGGAACCTTTTAGTAATTTTTGTCTAGAGAGTGTGATTTGCTGTCTAACAGTCATTTATAACTCACTAATAATCTATATCAGTGATTGGGAGCGGTGTGTTTGTCTGTATTCTTGAATGATTTTGGTTCTCCTTGTCAGTTTCTATGCTAGGTTAAAGAATTTGCTATACACACGCCTTGTCAACGTCCTACAATGATAACCATTACACCACATGCCTCCACTTTATAAACATGTTGGTTATAGTGGAGCTCGTGATTCTATACGAGGGTATTGTATTTCATTATCATATGGCTCATACATTTGGAAAAGCTGTGAATTAAGGGGCCGGGTTAGCTCAGTCGGTAGAGTGTTCGGCTAGAAACCACAAGGTTCCTAGTTCCATCCTAGTCCTCGCCAACTCAGCGTATGAGTAACACAGGGATCTGTGCGGTAAAGTAAGGAGCTGATGGTAGGCGTGGCGCTCCACCTCAGACGCAAAAAACAATCTCCTTGGTCTGGCGCTAGTGAAAAGGGGATAGTCTCCCTCGCTGATTGGCTGATACCGACATTAGGCCGCCCCAACGACTTTACTTTACTTTTACTTACATAGGAAAAACCGGGCTTTTAAAAATTGATATGGCGATTGGTCTACGAGAAGTACAACGCTTAATTCAAACTAGGTTTTTAATTGCAGAATGCTGAGACGCTACTCTTGCTAATGAAATGCAACATTAGTTGCGAATATCCGACGAAACCATATTACGGTTTCAGTTTACAAAATATATATTTTGTTCAACATGATTCTGAGTTATTCTTGAATTATTATTCTAAAAATTGAATTATCAATTATTTTACAAATACACATATTACCTAGATGCAAGGAGTTCTAGTTTGATTATACCTGTAGATTTACCTGCTAAACTCAAAGATATATAGAACAATGTCCTGATTAAGGAACGCTTGCATAATCTGCTGCATTATTGCCAATATGTCGACAAAATTGTTGCGTAAATCCTACATATCTCTAAATCTAGAATTAAGACAGATATCTGCACGTCACTTCACGTATCGAAGAACGTTGTTATGATTTTGAACTCACTTGGGGGAATATTTTAAAATTAAATTTTGAAAGCTGTAAAGGTGACAAAATGTTAGTTAACAAACGCCGCTGAGTTTATGACTTCGCTATCATGTATTATATATTATATATATATATATATATTATATATATATATATATATATGAAAATAAATGGAAGTTAAACCGACAGTATGAATTTAGCATTTTTGAAAAAACAAATGATGTTTATAATTGCTGACAGAAATCTGTTTCGACCGTTTTAATAGATCGGTCATCATCAAGAGCAACATATGAGAGAAAGACGGGATAAATAAACGTTAGAAGAAAAGGTACAAACAAAACGCTATTATTCATATATATATATATATATATATATAT
>CM042155.1:14385627-14393127 GCA_023376005.1 Doryteuthis pealeii
ACCACTCATATAGACTGACACACAGACAGACAGATAATTGGTTGTTTGGTTGGTTGTATGTGTTTTACGGCAGATCAACCCATTGCGTCATTTTATATCATATACGTTTTTGTTTTATTCATTCTTGAATATTCAATTTTTCTTTCAAAACTATTTAAAACACATTCTTTTGAAACACCATTTTGTTCTATGTAACACATAGATTGGACCCTAACTATTACCACAACTTCGGGTCAGAGTGGACTTGGGAGTTATGTTCCCCAGAGCTCCTGAACTGAAACTTCATCATCAGATAATTTAAAATCATACTCAGGACAAAAATAATGGAGTAAATAAAGTCAAAGGAATGGCATATCTGGACAGCGATGGGGTCTGTCCCCTTTTAGCTCGTGCTAGATCAGGGATAGTGTTTTCTTTTGTCTGTAGTGGAGCGCTACAAATACCTTCAGTTACCATACTTTACAATAGAAATTGCGCAAGTTGTGCTAATCAAGCGCTGGACAGTATCAGCAGGACAGCGGAGAAGACTATCCTCTTTTTATTAGCTCTAGACCAGGGAATGTTGTTTGTCGTCTGGGGTGGAGCGCAAAACCTATCACTATTTACTAATTTTACCGCACAAGTTGAAGCTGTGTTACTCATACGCTGAGTTGGCGAGGACCGGTATCGAATCCATAACCTTGCAATTCCTAGACGGATGATTTACCGACTGGGCTAAACCGAACCCACTAATAATTAAGGCTACAAGAAATTAATCGATAAGCAAAGTTCCCATTCTATGTCGGGAGGAAACTACGAAAAAAAATAACGACAAAGTAAATATATATACACGTTCACTATCACCAAATCTTGCTTTTTGTGCAAAAAATAATGAAGATTTTATTTATATTTATGAAGATATTTAAAAAATAGGATTTAAATTATGACGGAAGGGAAAGTCATTAGTGGTGTTCGTGATTAAAACATTAACAAATCAATAATAGAATATCAAACAATAAATGGATCTGCGAGACTAACATTTTATCCACCTTTAATCCAGTCAACGCCGGGTAGTTGCTTCTAGTGAGTTATACGAAAAAGCAATTATAACTTTAATCGAAGAAGATCGACCAAATAATTATTCTATAGCTTTTAACAGATTTCTTCCTCTAAATTACCCCACACTCTTAAACAATAATCAGCTTGGACAAAATGATGTGAATCCCTATGTACACCTCGAATTTGAATAATCATACCAAACATGAAAAAGTAGTTATTAAACAAATTAAAGAAATACCGTAAGTGATGCCGTTTGTAAGTTGATGTAGAGTTACTAACAGCCCTTCAGCTCTCTACCAGATCGACTGGCTCAGCTTTAAAATAAACCGAATACAGGCCCTAAACTAACTACCAAAACACAGTCATGTCTTGGGTATATATGGATCAATGTATCCATACAAAAACCAGCAGCCAGTCAAAATCCAGGGAGTGAGCTTGGCCAAGGTACACAATGGAATAGCCCAACTTGCTATATAAATCACCTACCAGCTCTGGATTCTGATAGTAGATTTAACTTTCAATACAGTTGAATACTGATCATTTTATACAGCATTCTACTTTTTATTATATATTATATATATATATATATATATATATATATATATATATATATATATATATATATATATATATATATACATTATATCGCATAGGAAAGAAACTGTTAGTTACTAAGTATCAAAGTAGATTAACTAGCTTAGTAATATTCAGACTAACTTTGCTGCTTTGCCTATACCGAACTGGCCTCCTCATTTATTGTGTCTTGTTAATTGTGTGTACTTATTTGTTATGTGTTTGTATGTATCCGTTTGGCACCGAAAGCTGGTACTTAAAAACTGTTTAATACATTTATTAAGCATCAGCTCTCCGTGCCCAACATTCTTCTCTGCATCTTTCCAACTCGCGATACAACAGAGTAAAGTCATCCCTACGATTTACCTATAAGTGGATGGAGAATAGTTGGATTCGTACCTTTCCTAAGTGTATCAACAGTATGTGAAATGCATATAGCCGTGTCTTAGATATTAACTTCTCTACTAATATCCATTTCCAACGACAGTAAACATTACACCACGCGTCTCCACATCTATATAATTATCAAAGTTAGCTTTTATTTCAGAACAAATATTTTACAATAATATTCTATTTTCCTTTTGTGATATTTTCCTTTGAATATATTTACATACCAAATTAATTTTAAAACTTTTTCCTTATATAAAGGTGATGAGAAAAGAATTGCTTTTAAATTATCATATTTATTTTTTTAATCATATGCTCACACTCGTATGCCTCTCGGTTCGAACCTTAATCATTATCAAACGGGTGATGTGATACATAATTTTTTAATATATTTTTCAGCCATTATGTATTTTTATATATAATTTAAATGGGCCGGGTTAGCTCAGTCGGTAGAGCGTTCGGCTAGAAACCACAAGGTTCCTAGTTCGATACCGGTCCTCGCTAACTCAGCGTATGAGTAGCACAGGGATCTGTGCGGTAAAGTAAGGAGCTGATGGTAGGTGTGGCGCTTCACCTCAGATGCTAAAACAATCTCCTTGGTCTAGCGCTATTGAAAAGGGGATAGACTCCCTCGCTGACTGGCTGATACTGACATTAGGCCGCCCCGTCCACTTTACTTTTACTTACTTATATATGATTTTATAACTGCTTACGTTTTTGATTATTTGCTATTAATTTCATTTCAATTCATCAATACTTATTTTAAGCCTAGACTCATGAATCGCGTTAATGGGACGTTCATAATTACGTTCGTTGTGCAGTTGTTTCTTTACAACATTTTGGTTACACAGTTTTTTTCTTCAAATAAGTTTTTAAACCTACCTATATAATCCTTAGGTTAGACGCTAACAGGCATAGCCACTCCGGGTCAGTGGATATGGGCGTAATGGCAATTAAGAGGGATCTAGGAACTCCAGATAACCATAATATTTAGGTTTGTGTCATACTCACTATTCATTTCTTTGTTTTTTTGTGGTCTTAACCTCCTATAGAGAATACAGTATTCTAAGCCTTGTCAACTGGGTGTGAGTTTTCGAAATTTATAAGACTGGCGAGTAGCATCTGTTTTTTTTTTTTTTCTACAGGAGTAATAGCGTATGTTTTGAAGTAAATGGAAAACGCTAATTTCGAATCTACGTTGTTAAAGAACGTCCGGAGATTTCTTTTTTAATTCTAAACCTTATATCACTCTAATACCTGTAAGTGCTCTAACTCAAATCTAAATCAGCCGTTCAAGGAACTTCGTAAAAGCAATGCCACCTAATTATTATTGTATTGTTCATAATGGTTAAATATCCGAGTGACAAGACTAAATAAAAGTCAAGTCGGTTGAGTGGCCTCTTGTCGGCGTGAGAGTCTATCCCATTTCCATTAGCGCTAAACAAGGTATATTGATTTTTGCGTCTGAGGTGGAACAACACACCTACCATCAGTTTGCATCTTCATCACAAAGATCAAACCTGTTCTACGCATTTGTTGAACCGTGTGGTTCCTATGCGGGTGTTCTATCGGCTGAATCGTTGGATGAACTATGGAAAGAATATAAATATTCAGTGGAATGATATGAATGTTTTAAATATAAGAAACAGCTGACAGGTCTCAGACGGAGTTTTTCACACCTGCCGTATCCGGTGCTTCACTGGAGGTTGAGTGAAAACAGGTCTCCCCAGGACTCTTCTGTGTATTCTAGCCGATCTCAACACTGCTGTAGTCTGGATGGTCGCTATTCTTCATCTGATTTTTCAATTCCCCCAAATTCTTTTCTAGGGCTTTTGGGGCCGTTCCAAGAGCACCAATTACAATTGATACGACCTCCAACTTCATGTTCCACAGTTTTCTCAGGTCTCTGGCAAGGTCCAAGTATCTGTTGATCTTTTAGATTTCTTCCATTTTCACTCGGTGTTTGGCTGGGACGACAAATATTATCATTGATATTATTATTTCACCCCATTCGAGTTTTTTTCCCACATGCCTTAGCCGGTGGTTCACTGGAGGCTGAGTGGCAGCAAATCTCCTCAGGTCTCCAGGACCCAACAAGTATTCTAGCAGATCTCAATAATGCTGTTTTCTGGATGTTCTCGATTCTTCCTCTGATTTCCAGTTCATCCAGACTCTTTTCCAGACCTTCGGGGACCCTTCCAAGACCCACCAATTATTATTATTATTATTATTATTATTATTATTATTATTATTATTATTATTATTATTATTATTATTATTATTATTTTCACTGCTTTTGAGTTTTTCACATCAGCGTTAGGTGATGGTATTTCACTGGAAGTTGAGTGACGATAAGTCTCCTGAGGTCTCAAGGACACTTCTGAGTATTCTAGCCGATTGCAGCAGTGCAGTAGTCTGGATGGTCTCAATTCTTCCTCTGATTTCCAGTTCTGCCATTCTTTTTTCCAAGTTTCAACTAAAATTGGTATCACTTTGACTCTCATATTCCACAGCTTTTTCAATTCTCTGACAAGGTCCAGGTATTATTATTATTATTATTATTATTAGTAGTAGTAGTAGTAGTAGTAGTAGTTGTAGTAGTAGTAGTAGTAGTTTTTCACATCAGCGTTAGCTGATGGTATTTCACTGGTGTCTGAGTGATTATTATTATTATTATTATTATTATTATTATTATATGGGTTACTATGTCGGCTTAGGAGGTTATTAGAGCTTGACATGTGTACTACTTCTGTAAACCACTTTTTTCAATGTTGTTCTCTGTTATGTTGATTTAATTCGATAAAACTGTGTGATATCCCTTTTCTCATCACACATTATCAACCATGTCTGATTTATCTCTACGCATGATCAGTTGGGACTGATTTCATTATCTCTCCCTATATTAAAGCTTTCCAATCCATCTAGCTCGGTGCTTCTCTATAAGGACCCCAGGGACCATATAACATTTTTTGAGTCCAGACAAGCAAAAAATATTTAATCATGAAAATGCAATGATAAATATCGAATGGTTATAGGGTCCATCAGAGTAAAATAGAAATCAATGAGACCATAAATAAATAAAAATGTTTTTAGCTTATTATCCGGGGGCTTCTTTAGGGTCCAAGGGGTGCAGCCATACAGTATTACTGATACAACTACGGCTTGGAAGAAATGTCGCTTTTAAGTGTTAATGATTGGATTTTCATATGTGACGAACAAAACATGCTGGATACCGTGGGAGAAAAGGGGGATGAACTCCAATATGACGTTTTCCTATGGAAAGCCAGTGCCGGTCACCCAGCAAATATCTACATTGACCAGCTCTATGCGGATACTGGATGCTGCGCACAAAGATCTCCCGAGAGCGATGAATGATAGGGAGGATTGGCACGAGATTGACATGGATATCTGTGCTACTGGCGTGACATGATGATGATGATGACGAGGAGGAGGATGAGGAGAATGATGATGATGATGACTTCTTTATCTCAGAAATTACGACTAAATTTTGCATAATTATTTACATATATAAAAAAAACACCTAATGCTAGAACCAATCTTATGACAGATATCGGATCAGGTTATTCTATTTAGCATATCATAATTTATATGGGTAGTGTTACATAACTGATGGGTTGCCTATAAATTATGTACGGTACAATAGAAATTTAAAGTAACGGTAATTTTGAATCATGGAATAACGGTAAACGCCTTTCACTCACCATGTAGCGGTTCTCTGATTGAACTACGTTCGTGGCAGTGATTTCTAATATTACTGTTTCCTTCTCAAACGTTTCTATGTATAAGTTTATATTGTAATCAAAACAAGGTAAAAATAAGTAATCTTTTGTGTTGTATTTAATTTCATTAATGTCTCTAATTCAATATAATATTCCATTACATTCCATCTGCCTCATATCACACATACCATTCACGCCTCATATCACACATACCAATCACGCCTCATATCACACATACCATGACACGCTGGGCACTGCTTGAGAAGCAAGGATGAACACATAAGGGACGTTCTTCTGTGGAAGCCATCACATGGGTACGCTAGAGTAGGTCGCCCAGCAAAGACGTACATAGATCAACTCTGCGCGGATGCTGGCTGCTGCGCAGAGGATCTCCTAGGAGCAATGAGTGATAGGGAGGGATGGTGAGAGATTGTCATGGATATCCGGGCTAACAGCACGACAGGATGATGAGGATGATGTGTGCTTAAAAAGTGCAATTTTTTCTGGGTATTTTTTTTTAATTTAAAGGGAGTTACTAATTTAGTTTTACAAGAGTGGTGCTGTTTTTTTATGCATTCGCAAGAGTATTATAGATTCTCGATATTACAAGAATGTTTCTAATTTGGGTAGTTCTAGCTGGTTTTTAAAGGAGGCAATTGGTTTAAATGTATCTTAGAACAACAACGGACACAGAGATAAAGAAGACTCAAGAATTCACCAAAACGCAGACAAGAAGAACAGAGAGAACCAGCCCAGACACCCAGATAGACGAGAGACAACCCCGCCAGCATAGCAGACGCTACATAGTAGACTGTTGTATAGTGATAAATCATTGTTTTTAGACGGTTAGTATAGAGTTCGATTTTGAATTAAAAGTCGTTGAAATTCAAAATACGTAGAGTTAGATGATTGAGAGGAAATGCTATGTAGGTAACCTTCTTTCCAGTTACACACAGACTTTGGGAACGAAGGTACAGAGCTTTGTCAGGTAGTTACACCGGAAATATTGTGATGCAAGCACGCATATGTTTTGAATCCTTCGCGATTGAGAAAGTCTGGATCTGAATAAAAAATATGTGATAACAAATTATAAGCCTCGTGTTGTCTCTGAGTGAAATATTGGCAACCTTGGCGAAAGTTAGAAGAATATCCCAGCAACTCGGACTACTCCAAATAAATAAAATAAGACTTTAAAATTCAGGACACATAACCATGGATGTTTCCTCGAAAGAAAGTAATTAATAGAAAAGTACGCTCGTCATATTATACAAGGTGTGTCAAAAAAGAATTGAGATTTTTTTGTACTTTTTGATACACCTTGTATTCTGAAAAAATATTCATTATTTTTTCCCGAATACAAGGTGAGTCAAAAAGTACCAAGTTTAAAGCTGTATTTATTAAGATAGAAATGGAGAATGAATGGAACATTATTTCTTTTCAGAATACAAGGTGTGTCAAAAATTACCAACTTTAAAGCTGTATTTACCAAGATAGAAAATAAAAATAAATGGAACATTATTTTTTTTCAGAATACAAGGTGTGTCAGAAAGTACCAAGTTTAAAGCTGTATTTACCAAGAAAGAAATGAAAAATGAATAGAACGGTATTTTTTCAGAACACAATATATTTTTAACGAAGATGAAACGATGCTAAATGTGGTAATGTCAAGAAGGTCGGGGCATTAAAAAAAAGAGTTACTAGTCAAAACTTATAGACTAGCCAAGAAATGTTAACAGGCAAAAAAGCACTTCTTTTCATAATG